>CM059228.1:22825424-23090424 GCA_030347435.1 Clarias fuscus
CTTCAATGTAGTTTTCAACAAGATTCTGGTGCTAAACAACTGTGGTGCATGCTGGGAGTTGTAGACTCTTTATCTCACAAAAAAGGAGGAAGATGACATTAATAAATGTTTAAGAAATTTACAAATCTGATATTAGGATAATGATAATACGAATTCTTAGGATATAAATAATGAAAAAAAAAAGAGGATAGGGAAGAAGGAAGAGAAGGAAGTGTGTTGTGAAGAAGTGCAAAGGTGATGAAAATAAAAAAAAAACATTAGTGATGTAGATGAAATGTTATTGTTAAAGAAAGAAATTATAGTTTAAAAAACCTGTACATTGTACATTGTACATTGTACGGTCGAGGGGAAAAAGGCTGAACATTTTACAAACAAATGGAAAAAATAGTTGACTTTTTGTCAGAAAATTATGGATCGACATAATGAGGAACTGAATTGAGGGCTGAGTTCTACAAAACGTGGAATTTTTTTTTTTTGTTAATGAAGAGAAAAACAGTCGGATGAAATAAAGTTCTGATGCTGATGTTGCTAATGGACATTAAAGACAGAATCAATCCATGAGTCTATAAAATAAAAACACCATGACATGCAAATCTCTATACATCCCAGATTTTACACACACACACACACACACACACACACACACACACACACACACACACACACACACACACACACACACACACACACACACACAGGTTAACTGTCCTCATTAGCATATTAGTGCTGTTAAAAATCAGGTTGTAGCCAGTTAAAGTTAATTAGTTTCCATGTTGTGGCTTTGAAACCCTCAGGAGCTAATAAAGCTAAATGTCCCGAGTGTTGACATTTTGAAAACGAACGTTGTAAAGCAGCAAAATAATAACTTCATCATCTACATTAAAAGCGGAGCTAACCACCATACTCCTCCTCACCTTCATCCACATCCTCATCATCTCCATCGTTACTTTTAATGTAACATTCATGAGATCTGTGTGTGTGTGTGTGTGTGTGTGTGTGTGTGTGTGTGTGTGTGTGTGTGTGTGTGTGTGGTTGGTGGCGGAGGGGCTACAACTGAGAGTCTCCTTAGAAACAGCTCAGAATAAAACATTTTTAAAAGGAGTTAAAAACAACCAGGAGTTCTCCAGTGAAGCCTTAAATAACCTTGTTTTTCATTTCTTAGTGTGTTTCAGGTACCAAAAGCGTCACTTTAAAATCTAGGTTCTAGGTATTCACACACACACACACACACACACACACACACACACACACACACACACACACACACACACACACACACATAAATATATACAGATAAATTAAATAAGTGTGCAAAAATACAAAACATACTACTACCACTATTACTATAATAATAATAATAATAATAATAATAATAATAATAATAATAATAATAATAATAATAAATCGCCCCATGGAAGTTCTTCTTCTTTTTTTTTTGAGTAAAAAAGTTTAGGGTAAAAAAAATATTGATAATAGGATATATAGGATATAATTTATATTGATGCCATAATTAAAAACTAAATTAACAAGATATTCAGAGAGTAAGTTAACTATGGATCTGTCATCTTTGTGATTTTTGTTTTTTATTTTTAAATGAATAATAAAAATAAAAAGAAAGTCTTTTTTTTTTATTTATTTTTTATTTCCAACAACAGTAGCAGCAGTATTTCGGTCCTGTCCTCAGACTTTCTGTCCCCTGCCGTGTGTTTTGTTCTTTATGACGGCAGCATGTGACTCAACCTGAAATCAGACCCTCGCAGGAGCGCACAACCTCTGTTCACATTTGCTTTGTTCTGAAATCTCATTTTCACAGAGGTGTAACGTGTCAGGTGTGAGGATGAAGCAGTCCTGCGGGCGCTGTAGCTCCACTTCACCTGTCCAAATCAATAACGCCGCCTGATTAGGACAGGAAAAAGATCCCCGACCTTCCGTCCTGGAAAAGGAAGCCGAGCGGACATTAATGAGCGTTCAGAAGGATTTATTCTGAGCCTCGGTGCTAAAAGTAGACGTTGATGGTTGCAATAAATAACAGAGGTGAAGTGATTATGGCGCGTGTGTTACCTTTAATAGTGCTCATTAAGATGGCTTCTTCATCTGCGGTGTGGAGAGACGAGAGCGATGACGACGTTCCTTCATCCACTCAGGGGACAAGGTTAGTTACGGTGCGGAGCTTGAACATGGAAATGAAGATGACATCAAACGTGTGATCAAGTGTTTCTGTTTAGCTCTAATTAGATGAGTGTTTAACTTCTAAACAGAATGTAAAAATAAACAAAATATATAAACAAAGCAGTAAATTATAGAATATGACAAGCATACGGAAAACTATGTTCTTGAAGAGTAGAGTTAAGACAGGCTACTTTAATGAAATTAATTTATTATTACTTATTTTATTAACTAGAAGTTATTAGGTATAATTAATTAGAAATTTGTTACAATCTTATCTTTACAATATAGTCTTATCTACGTTTATCTATAAACATTTTATGTAACACACTCGCTCTGTTACACAATCAAGAAAAAGATATATGACAATAATATAACTGGAAGCGAATATCTAGAACCTCTCAGAAGTTTAACGTTTAGCTTCTTGGTACTTTCTAACAAGGCGTTCTTCAAGGTCTTATTTGGACAATTAGTGGTTCTTGCATTGAAAACCTTCCTGATAAGGTTCGACACTAAAAGGGTTCAACAGAAAGTGTTTATTTATTTGTTTGTTTATTCATTTATTTGTTTATTAAATTATTTATTTATTTTTGGAAGCTGTCTGGTTTTCCATCAAACTATTTCTACTTATTTTAGGGACTCTAGGGTTCTTATAAAGTTATATAATGGAAATTTGTTCATAAACTCTTTACTGGTTCCACCAACAGGAACAACAAAAGAACCTTTTAAGATGTGTTTAAGATTTTAGTTTTTCTTTTTCACAAAAAAGCCTACACTTCTATAAAACCAGGTTTCTTCACAGATGTTTATGAGTGTCCTGGATAATTAAGGGTTCTTGCGTTTAAAAAAATTCAGGGACAGAGAGACCCTGCTTTTTTTATTTTTGTAAACAGTGGATTTACTGTTTTCATATGTTATAAGAAGAAGAAAAAGAATCAGAAGAAGAAGAAGAAGAAGAAGAAGGAGAATCCACTTGGAAATGGTTCTGAAAGTTGTCTGTTGTTGGGGTCTATGTTGTTGTTTTTTAATGCATTTGTTGGAAAATTAAACATTTTAACATTTTTACATTCCATAAAGGTTCTACCAAATTCTTCAAGGTTAAAAAAAAAGAAAAGAAAGAACGGCATTGTGAATGTCATTTAATTCAGTCTAATTTCACATTAAAGATGTTTTTTAGGGTTCCTAAAGGTTCTTACATTTGAAAGAAAGAGCTGTACTTGATTTTTTCACTAAGATTCTACAGAACCGTACAGTAATTAGCAAAAGTCGGTTAGGCTTTATTGAGTGTGCTGGAGAATACGAGTTCTTCTGGTACCGTTGTCATTCTCGCTCCTTTCTATTTTCATGCAAACCCCTAGATTATTTTTTTTTTTCCATCTGAAATCTGGTCTGCCACGTAATATGCTGCTTTCTTTACAGGATTCAAATATTCTTCTGTAATGTTATTTATTTAATAATTGTTATGTTTTGAAATAGTGAATGTTTTTGTACGTAATGCAGACATGATAAACATATAACAACATGTGTACTAAAGATAATATTGTCCCTATGGGAATGGACGTTTGCACAGTAGTGAATCTTTTTAGGATTCTTCAAAATGGTTCTCCTTCCCCCTAAGAGTGTATTTATATTACTGTATAGAAATTAGGTTTATTTCAATATTCAAGAAAAGTCTCTCCAGAGCATCTCCAGAAACTGGTGTTCAGTTTATTCAACATTTGAAGTACATTAATATTAACTATTACCATTTTTAAATTTTATTTCTCGGAGGAAGCTGTTTATTTGTTGTTGTTGTTATTGTTGTGTCTTTGTTTTTATCACTATAGTAAATATTTGTATACTTATACAGCAATTCTCATGTCATTATTTACAAAAAACAACAACAAAATCTAATTTCTCGTTAAATATAAGCTGAGTTTTTATTAACATTTCTCTTTTATTAAATGTAAACATCTAATTTAATTAACACAATTTTAACACAAAGATAGCACAGTAATTAATGATTGAATTAATTAAGTAAGTTAGTAATTAATTAGTTAATTCCACAAAACACACTATCACGGGTTTAAATAAATTACCTCTGAGCATTTTTTTTCTATCTAACTAAAGACAGACAAAAGCTTTTTGCTCACATTTTAGCAGCAATTAATTCACAATAGGGGAACGTAAAGTGTAACACACAGACACGGCCTTTCCACCGATTAAGCAGGATTAAATTAAAAAATCTAATTACAAAGGCTACATTCCTACACACTGTTCTATTATGGAGCTAATTGTTTTGTGTGTGTGTGTGTGTGTGTGTGTGTGTGTGTGTGTGTGTGGGGCCTCGTGTTTCCTACAGACAATTATAAACAGTGCACTTGTGGAAGTATCAGCTGACACACAGGCTGGAGTTGCAGATATTTATTTTGCGCGAGTGTGGAATATGACGAGGTGAGAAACGATGACCTCACCACTCCGTTCAGAGAAATTTACCCAGATGTCATCGTTCGGATGAAAATAAAACACGTCAAGTTAAAGCTCTGAGGTGTCTGACAGCGAGGATGCCGCCGTGGCTTCCTGTTTGGGTTTCTGAGCATCTAAAGAGTTTGACAGTCAGTAAAAAAGCAAACAGTAAACCAGTGAGAGTGGAAGTTTATCGACGTTTTGACACTACAGCAATTATTTCAGGCTTTTAGTAAAGGTGTGTGTGAATGTTTGTGCAAACCAACCATTTTCGGAGCATCCATAAAAGTTTTTTAATTATTATAAAATATATTATTATAAAATGCATATTTCCTTAACATCCGCACGTCTACGTTGATGAATTCCATCACCTGCGATTTGCAAAGAGAGCTCACAGCACAGCTGATTTGCATGCATGACGCCCACAAACGTCCATAAAAGGTACTGCAAAGAGCAAAGACAGCTGGGAGCACGAAATAAACAACCAGGGTAAAGTCTAATAAACCAAAATTGAGGTTATGTCAACTCACAACAATAATAATAATAATAATAATAATAATAATAATAATAATAATAAGATGATGATGATGATTTTATATTCCATTTATTTCCCACCATTTTATTGTGAATAAATGTTTGTTTATTTGTCTTAATTTATTGCTTTGTGTTGGCTTTCCTACTTTTTTAATAATTAAAAACTATTATTTTTCATTAACATCCATGAAATAAAGGAACTGCTTTCTATTACATGTTCTTAATAAAATATCATTGCCTCTTTTTCCCTCTTTTGAAGTTAACAAAACAAAATATGCACCTTGTCCTATTTTGATACCGAACAATAAAATGCAAAGGGTTAAAGCGTTATCACCCAGATGAGGATGGGTTCCATGTTGAGTCTGGTTCCTCTCAAGGTTTCTTCCTATTACCATCTCAGGGAGTTTTTCCCTCAGCACCGTCACCCTCGGCTCGTTCATCAGGGACCATCTGATCATTCTGATTCATACACATTGCATACAAACTTACTTCTTTTTATTGTGTAAAGCTGCTTTGCGACAATGTCAATTGTTAAAAGCGCTATATAAATAAAATTGACTTGACTTGACTTAAAGCTATAGCTTTTCCTCTGGCTGTTTCGAAGTGTTTACACTGAAGACTCCTTTCATAGAGGGCATGTAAACATCTCCTTACTTCAGGAAGCATAAACAGGAAAATGTACCAACAAAATCAACAATTATACACATTTTAATTCTGCTTATGCAAATTGTTCACCGTACACATGCCTGTGAATGAGTTTTTTTACTATAAAGATAATAAATAAATGTATAATGTACTAACAGCCACTTCATTAATAATGTAATGGTCAAGTGCATTAATATAAACCTAAGATTTGTAGCTGCACTACTTTAAGGAAATTAAGCAACACCTTCTATAGCAGTCGGAATCCAGATTACAACAGCTGTATGAATTATGAACCGTAGCTGCCCCTTGGGTTTTGCCTCCTTCTTTGCCGTCTGTTTACTGCTGGATTTTAGAACAAGCATCAAAGCAGCACTCACACACTGAGACTTAAAGTCTAATTTCTATTTTAAAATAATTCTTTGGAGGTGTGGGACATTTGTCTCTGACAATAAAATCCAGCCAATAATCGTACAGTGAGAGCCGAGTGTTTCTTTAAAGGACACATATTACGCAATGTCACCCTTTTTTTAGACATGTTTAGACATTCAGATTGGTCTCCAGTGTGCAAGTACAAACAACAAACAAACAAAAACACTTCCTTTCTTTTTGTTCCTTTTTTATTGTCCTATAGGCTTAATGAGCCAATTAGATTTTCCACTTGTACAATTACAATTTTTCATTGCAATATTTTCCATTTGTACACTTAATGTAAAGTATAATGTATAGTCTTTACTTACTTACATTTTATATTTTATATTCTTACATTTTACATTTTATATTCTATATTTTATATTTTATTTAATTTTATTCTCTTAGGTCAGGGCAGTTGCCTAAGCATTTCACTGCATATCGTACTGTGTAGGATTGTGTATGTGACAAATAAAATTTGAATTTGATTTGATTTGAGATTTTCCCCTTACTGCCCCTCCCTCACCTTGTTGCTCAGCTCTGCTCTTCTCTGGAGGGGCGTGGCTCAGCAGTAGCTCATTACATAGACACTGAAACAGCTCATCGGGAGGCGGTGAAACAGTGTGTGAGGTATGAAAATATACATTATATGGACAAAAGTATTAGGTCAAACCTGCATTAACATTACATTCAAATACATACACTTCAATATGGAGTCGATCCCCATTTTGCAGCTATAACAGCTTCCAGTCTTCTTGGAAGGTCGTCCACAATATGTTGTAGTGTTTCTGTGGGAATTCATGCTCATTCCTTCTGTAGAGCGTTTATGTCAGACGCTGATGTTGGACGAGAAGGTCTGGCTCACAATATCTGTTCCAGTTCATCCCAAAGGTGCTCGATGGGGTTGAGGTCAGGGCTCTGTGTTCGGGCCGCTCGAGTTCTTCCAATCTGAACTTATTAAATCATGTCTTCATAGTCCTTTCTTTGTGCACTGGGGCGGAGTCATGTTGAAATAGAAAAGGGCTTTCAACAAACTGTTGCCACAAAGTTGCTTATAAGTATAGTAATGAACAAGATGTATTGTTATGCTGAAGTATTAAGATTGTCCTTCACTAGGGATAAGAGGCCTGATTGAAACACCTGAATTCAATAATTAACAGGTTTTCAACCATTATCTGAGGGCTGTTTCAGCTGTGGCATTAACAAAAACATTTCAAGGACCTGTGTTAACTTGTTAAAAAAAATAGTTAAATATGGGACCTTTAACATTCAGAGCTTGTTTCTGATTCCATTGTACATAATTAAACATGATGAAATTGTTAGAATTCCTAGATTGCTGGATTAATCACTGACTCATTACACCTCTATTTTAAGCCTCTCATCCATGATAATGAGAAATCACTCCAAAAACCGGACACCTAGCTCTTCTCACCCATGTTCTGACTCTGTGTAGATCGCACAGCTGCAGCCTTAAGGGATCTGGAATGGCAGAGGGGTATTTTAGCTCCTCACCGCGTTTCACCCTGCCGGGATTCGCCTCTGCTAATTAATTATCGGCTGATGTGGCCGACACCCAATAAGAATATTAGAAAAGACGTTAAAAACAGCGTCTCATCTACAGCTGGAACTGAAGAGCTCTAAAAGTCCAGTGGGACTGTTCCGGCACACTAAAAGTGTTTTGTTCAAGAAATTTAATTGCACCATCTACGCTGGTGCTCCTGTGAGGATTCTAGTATAATGACTCTGTTCTGACACGGAATTAAAAGGGACAGATTTTCCCTTCCCTCTGAGCCGAGATAAATCTTCTGTAAAGGAACAAAATCAACAACAAGCTTTACATTACATCCAACTCTGTTTCTATTTTTTATTTACATATTTGTTACATTTAAAGATGCAGTACATGTTTCATATCCAAAACACTTTTTGTAAACTTGAGCAAATGTTTCCTCAGGCTGGAAGATATCTGTAGGTACACAGCCCTGGCTCTGTAATAAAGGAAACAAACAAAGTGGTGCAGACTGTACAACACGACACTACTCCAGGCAATCAGCACCAGGAGCTGTTCACGCTCATGCACAGGATAGGGGGAACAAAATGGCAGGGACTATGGGTGAAGGGAAACGAAACAGCTGAATTGAAGAAGGGCTGAGGAGCAAAAATGTAACAAGATGTTAAAAGAACATGCAAGAGAGATGTTAGCATCTGGGAGGTGTTTCAGTGATGGAGAGACCGAGGGATGAAAGACAAGAACAATCCGAGTCTGCTCTAGTAAGAATAGTTTTGCTGTTTTGCCAGATGTTTCTTTTGCTCAGCTAGCCCAGATGTTAGTGCCATGACCTTGTCAATGTCTGTCATTGTCTGAATTGTCGGGTGGGGGCGGAGCTTCTGAAGGAGCACTAAAAGGAGGGGTGTATTTATTTGACTGTTGAGATCAAATAGTAACAATCATTGCAGAATATCTCTTGCTCATCCTTTAATTAGCAGCAAATGCTCAGTCTGTTTTTTTCCAACAGGACTCGCTTTGCTACCAAAAAAAAAAAATATATATATATATATATATATATATATATATATATATTACAGTCTGAAATGTTCTTCGGACCTCACAGTGCTAGTTTTAGGCAAAAAAAAATCCCAATTGCACCGCGTTGTTGTCAATCAGTGTCAAGCAGCACACAATAAACGCCTTCAGCATCTCAACAAAACCTGTCGTTTGGTGTTATTCTGCAGAATATAAAACTCCCTTCAAGCCGTCTTGTCTAATTCAACTATCTGTGACATGTTTTGCTATAAAAATTCATAGGAATGTCACCTGAGCCCTGACTGTTATAGAACGAGGTTTACACACGACAACGCTGTCGAGCTCTGGATTCTGATTGGTCAGAATCTGTTGATTCATTTAGTAGCATTTCCTAAAACCTCGTTGTTGTCGTCGTCGTCGCTTTTTTCTAACAAACATCTTCTTCACATGGACTCATACAGCAGACAGGATGACCACGTGTGATCACTGATATGGTGAAGATCTCTTTAAAAAAAGAAATGTGTTTATTTAATGCTTATGGAAGGAGTCTCCAGTTTCAGGTCAACATTAAATGGTAAATATGAAATAATAGAAATTACAGGAAGACTTTCTTTGGGTAAATGTAATAATTGCAATTGTAGAGTATTTACTATAGATACACTTGAGGGCAATAATCAACTTTAGTGTGTAAAGTGGTACTTGTTTGTTTATTTATTTATTTATTTATTTATTCACAGGGATTAATTTCTACTTTTTTCCACTTACTTTTATTTATTGTTTGAATTTACATGTCGAATGTTTTTATGGTCATGATTTTACTTATATAGATATACAGTCAAGTGTAAACGTTCTTTTGAGTCTATGATTTTTTTTCTTTTTGTGTAAAAACTTTCAAAAAAATCATCTGATCATACAGGGTCTTAGTATTAATTTGTTAATACAACCTCAGATGAACAACAACATATACCTGTTTTTCACTATTCCATTATTTTTTAAACAATATTGAAGCCAAAAAAACAAACAAACAAACAAACAAACAACAACAACAACAAAAAACATATGACCAATACAGTACTAAGTACCCTTCTGATTCAATAGCATGTAGAGCCAGCTTCAGCAGCAATAAATTGTTTCCGGTATGACTTTATCAGTCTCTCACATGGTTTTAGTCCATTCTTCTTTACAACACCACTTTAGAGTTTGCTTATTCGCAGCATTACAGTTGGGTTGAGGTCTGGACTTTGACTTTTCACTTTTATGGCCATTCCAAAACCTTGATTATTTGATTTTTCAGCCCTTCTGATATAGATGTAGTAGTGTGCTTTGGATCATTATCCTGTTGTATGACCCAATTTGAACAACATTAGCTTTTGGACAGATGTCCTCACATTTGTCTCTAGAATACTCTGGTTTACAGAGGAGTTCATGACCGACTCTATGACTCTATGAAGGTGTGGTTTGTTCAGATCCAGTTTTGTGAACCTCAGTCATGATTCCATGCTTTTTTTATACAGAAGAGGTTTCACCTGGCAAACCATACTTTTACAGTCTTCTCCTAAATATGCTGACATGGACATTTAACATGCTCAGTGAGGACTGTGAGACGTAGCGCTTGTTTTATTTTTGTATTTCTATGAGCCTTGCACGGTCTGATCTTGGGGTGAATTTGCTGCCACTCCTCAGAAGATTGTCGACTGTCTTGAATGCTTTTCTCTTGTGAATAATCTTTCTCACTGTAAAATGTTAAACTTCAAATTGTTTGCAAACAACAATTGTCTTATAGCCCTTTCCAGATTGCTGTGCAGCATCGATTGCTTCTGTAAGACATCGCTTATGTCTTTCCCTCTTGGAATTGTGTTAATATTAAATCCAGAACTGCACCTGCACAAGGTGAAAATTATTATTATTATTATTATTATTATTATTATTATTATTGTTGTTGTTGTTGTTACTACTCCAGAAACATTCAAAGCCTGTAATTTTTCAGTTTTATCAGTGTCAAAGCGCCGAGCCGTTACACCGCGCTGCTGTCAGCGATGAAGAGAGCAGAGAGAAAGAACTGCTTCTTCACATAAAGGGAGAAAAATGAAGGTGTACGCGACACAATAACACACTCCTTGTCCGCGTCCTCTCATAGCGGATTCTCGGCGGAGCTCGGCTCCCTGAAAGCCGATTCATTTTCCCGAGCAATCGTTGACGAAAAGGAGAGGAGGAACGGAAGAGTGTAGGAGTGGAGGAGGCATGCAATTAATCTCAGTGAACTGAGATCTGCTTCGTTCATTAATCTTTGATTGTAAATGAATAGTGTAATTGAGGCAGGGACAGTATGACCTACATCATCTGCAGCGTCTCTAATGGCTGTGTGTTTTTCCTGTACGTACAAAAAATAAATAAAAAAGTCCAACACTACGTCAGAATGCTGCAACATATTTATGTCAGAACTGTGCGGTTTGGAATGCAGCCTTTTTTAAGGTTACTTTTTAGGTCGCTGTATTCAGTGTGTAATTTGGTCAGTATCTAGACTGCGTTAGCTTTTTGTTCACTGGCTCAACTTTCCCTGACTTTAGATATTATATCTTTTGACCACACAGTTAGCTTTAAAGCTTAATGTAGCTTAATTCTCTTTTTTTAAGTTTGTTTTTGGCTGTAGGTTTATTTTTCTTGCTAGTTTGGCTTCATGTATTTTTTTTTATGCTAGCTCCCTTGTATTTGAATGCAAAGTTAGCTTTCATGTAGCAGAATAGCAGCTTGCTAGTTGCTAACTTGCTAGTTTGTGTTTAGCTTCTTGTAATGCTCAGTAGCTACAGAAATCCAGGTTGTCGATTTCTGGCTGATGGTTTTATCCAAGCTGAATGGCCCGGTGGATATTTGCAGTTTTTAGACAACATAAAGAAAGCATTTGTTCAAGAACGTAGCAAAAAAAACAAGAGAAATTTTAACTAAAAAAAAAAACATCATCATCTAAAACATTTATCAAACAGGAAGTAGAGGCCCAGACAGGAAGTGATGCCACTCTATCCAGTTGTATCCAGACTTTTATCCCAAAGCTTCAGGTTTCCTCTGACTCGTATTTCTGTTCACATGTTCAGAAAATTTTCAGGACACGAACCTCACAGCAGGCGATTCATGCTCCGAGCTCGCAGTTTGGTTCTTCCTCGGCTGTAGAGAGAGCAGTGACTCACAGCTGAGCTCTTTCTGCATTTCAGATCAGCATGTGGGATCGACATGGAGACTGGAGGAAAAACAGAGAGAGAGAGAGAGAGAGACAGAGAGAGAGAGAGACAGAGAGAGAGAGAGAGAGAGAGAGATCGTTATACTGTCCACGCTCTCTTTTCACTACACCCGAGCATGACGGCGTGACGGGAATGAGATTATTAATTCTGCCCGGACAGCTGTTGACGTTCCTTTCTCCAGCTTCCACTCCTCTGGACAACAGAAACATATTTAGCATTGCATGGCATCAGTTTTGGCATCTGGAGCTAAGTCAGAAACGCTGAATGCATCGAAATAGATCTCGGAAAGTCAGATGCCTGAGGACCATCGCTGTGTTTTAAGTGCGATCCTGCGGACGTTATGCTAGAAAGGTACACCACTGGGTCACGAGCTGTCAATCACTGAAGAGTAGCTTAGGCCATAAAGCCTGGGTTTAAATATTCTTCTTCTTCTTTTTTTTTAACCGGACCGAGCGCTGTTTGCAAGCAGGTTCTATTTATGGCGAGAACGCACACTGCTCCCTCAGGAGGCTGACTCTTTCTGGTTTATTACTTATTTTTATAAAAATCTATCAGGTCTGGCTTCAGGTAAAACACACTCGCCCGCACGCCCATCAAGTCCTTTTCAAACAAGACACGATGCGTTTAGAGAATAGACGATAGACATGTGGTTAAAAATATTTACCCAAATACATTAACTGACGCCTCATTAATTCCTCAATCCTACATCCTCTGACCTGGAAACTTCATGGAAATCCCAAAGCTTAAAACGTGCTCCGAGGAATCAAGGAACGAGGAGAGACGAGGCTTCTAGATCAAGGATACGCCCCAAGGATGTCTCATAGACAGATGTCTTTTTTATTTTAAGCCATGACCTGAGTCTCGAGTATAAATACAGAAAATGTATGAATAAAAAAAAAATCCATAAACATGTAAATTTTCGCCTACAATCACACCATCAACAACTAAACCTCGTATATCAAGGGCTTGACAAAATATCCTTGGGAAAGATTGGATTTATTTTCCTTTTTATCTAGCATTATCTGTTTAATATACATCGATCCTGAAAGAATGTTTTGGTTTGTTTCATCAAGATCCCTGATTTCTGGTGAGATATGGGTTTGAAAGAAAAAGCTTGACCATCGGTGGGTTGCCACGCCCCATACGACCCAGCCAGTGTCGGGCCCAAGCCCAGATAAAATGGGAGGTTCGCGTCAGGAAGAGCATCCGGCGTAAAACCTGTGACGAGTTGTTGTGTGTGTTGATGGTTTGCTCTGGCGACCCCGCGGACGGGAACAGCCGAAAGACTGACAGCGACAACAAATATACTATTATTGTCCTAAATTCAATTGAAATAATAACAATATTGTGCTACTTAGACTGCTTTTATTAATTAATGCATTAATCTTCAGGCTGACAGGGAATCCGGAGTTTATCCCAAATTAAGGAATTCTGGGTTACAGTACGTGTGTGCGGTACATGTGATGGAAGGACTACTAGTCTATTACCATGCACACACACCTGCACACTCGCACACACACACACACATACAGAGGTTGGGAGGATGGAGGAAACCCAGGAGAATATTTGATCTACACACTAAAACAAAACAAAACAAAAAAAACAGAAGATGTCTAGTATGGTTAAATATTCCTGGGATTTTCTTCAACGCTTTGGCTTGGCAATTTCTTCAACCTTCTCAACTTGAGAAAAAGAAAAACCTTTAAGCTAAGAAAACTCTTGGAGAACATTTATTTATTTTGTTTTTATTTTGTTTTTATTTTTTTTTTTTACTCCAGTGTGCCGCGTTTGATTCTGAGCTTTGGTTAGCAGCTACGAGTCTGGACATGCAGTCTGGTCTAAAATTTCATCCTCAGATTTAGAATCAACAGTGCTTGCACACTTCCGAACAGCAAAGCCAGTGTGAATCACTTAACGGTCCGTTGTTATCGGAAGGTGAGTGTTTGAGAAATGTCCAAACCTTTAAGGGTTTCCAAGATTTTTTAGATTTCTTTAAATGTGGTATTGTTCAGATAAAACACACGAATCATGCAAAAGAGACAAATTACCCGTGAACATTCAGTTTGAAGTTCCTATGAGAATTCTTCACACGGCTAAAGCATTCATTTATACACAGAGCAATACACGCACGAGCAAAGTGCCTGATCAACAACTAATGGAAAAATAAAGCCAGTCGACGTCTCAGTTTTGTGTCCGTGACGTGAAAGTGAAGCGATTAGCGTGAGAGATCAGCCGCGAGCGCGATGGGTTCGGTCTGATCCGATCTGACCGACGCGCGCCGAGGCTAATTGTAGCCACAAGAGTGAGTGAGCAGATTTTGGATGGAAGGGTGTGTGATGTGGAGGCTGATATGGAGACACACGCGCATACGCACACGCACACTTACAGACACACGCAGACGTATTCTGAAATCTGGGACTCATCGGGCCGCTGTTGGCTGGAGGCCACGTCACACTGATGCCATGTGACAGGTGTAAAGCACTGCTCATTGGGGAAGCCATGCTACGCTAATTATTGAGGCTTAAACAAATCAGGAGATGATGGCCTCGGGCTCACACTGACTCATCAGAGGATGTAAAATGGCTGATGGGAAATGTTCGGTGGGCTGAAGTTTGACGTGGATGCGTGCACGCTCGAGATGCAAAGGCCGGGATGCAAATGTATGAAAGTTTTCATGCTGGTCTTACTGTGTGTCAATAATGTCAAGAAATACCATTCCACTGTAGCCAATCAGAGAGCAGAGATGGACAAATTGGCCGGGACCCTTACATTCAAACAATGCTTTATTCTCCTTAGAAGTGAGGGAATTAAAAGCAATAGTCTCGAAAAGTGTATAGTACTGTACCTCTTTGGACATCACCTGCTGCTCAAACCAGTCACACACACACACACATTTAATATTCAATTTTAATTACTTTTAGGTTTAATTAAGTTAAGAGTTAAGATTCGGACTCTGTGGTGTTCAGTTCATGTGTGTAAATGATTCCTCGTGCTCCAGAGCCGCTCGTCCTGGAATACGGCGCGTGCCATCAGTGAAGAAACCCTTCATAGATGTGATGTGCTGGTGATTCAGTACATTCAGGTGGTCATGTGACTTCATTTGATCTCCACATGACGTTGCTGAGTCTCGACCTGAGCGACTGAAGCGACCCCAGATCATAACACTGTCTCCAGAGGCTTGTACAGTGGACACTATGCATGATGGGAGCATCGCTTCATGCGCTTCCCTTCTCACCCTGACACGCCCATCACTCTGGAGTAGGATCAGTCTGGACTCATCAGGTCACATGACCTTTTTCCATTTTTCTCAAATAAACAAAACAAATAATCAAAGAACATCTCCTGTCCTAAATTCTACTGTAACCCATCAGATACAATATTTATTCCATATATACTTTTTTTTATCAAAAATCCACATTTTGTTTGTCCTCCGCAATGTGTCTATTTTCTTTCTTTCTTAAAAATTGTATTAGAAGCTCTTTATTTAGAAGCGTTTGTTATATTTAGCAGCGTTGCCAGCTGCTTCCTTTGAGTGACAGCCATCAAATCCTGTTACACTCTTCTCTCTTACAGACAAACTAAAAAGAAAAAACATCTTCAAACCCCCAAAATCTTAAAATGGAAGTGTGATGTTCTTACCCCAAATATATTTACACACAATCCCAAATCCTGAAGCTCCGTGTGTTCAGTCACATCGATGAAACACGTCGATTTCATTTAAAAACAGAAAAAAAAAAGCGATAACTAAAGCTTTAATGCTGAGCCATAGCGTGGGAAAAAGGTGAATTTCCGCAGATTAACACTGAGTTCACTTTCAGTCCTTTATCTTTCCACTTTGTTAAATCCACTCTCCACAGCAACTTAAAATAAATAAATAAATAGATATATTATATATATAATAAATGTATATGAGCAACACAATGCCTTTATGCTTTCTTTCTTCCATTTCAAAACTGAATACTGAAATCCGTCTGAACATCTTGTTTACTATCTGGGTCGAGTCAATTAATAACAACAAACAAACAAACTGTAACACAAATGAAATAATGAAAATGAATGATTTTCAATCTGTATTAAAATATTCTCTTTTAAATTAGACTACTATGATCCTGGTAGAGGCAGCACGGTGGTGAAGTGTTTAGCACCGTCACCTCTCACCTCTAGGGTTGAGGGTTTCGATTCCCACCTCGGGGTCTGTGTGCATGGAGTTTGCATGTTCTCTCTGTGCTTGGTGAGTTTCCTCTGGGTTCTTTGGTTTCCTCTCACAATCCAGAAACATGTAGATTAGACTAATTGGCGTTCCCAAATTGTCCGTTGTGTGTGAATGAGCGTGTGTGTGTGTGTGTGTGTGTGTGTGTGTGTGTGGGATAGGCTCAATGCCCCTCGTGTGAATCCTGGTAGAATCTTCCACAATAGCCCAGGACATGCACTGTTTAGAAAATCCCTGTGCTTTACACACTGTGCTTTATGTTTCATTGAATGATGTGCAGGTAACGTTAACACTGACATTTTGAGACTAATATACAGTGGAACCTTGGATTACGAGCATTATTCATTCCGGAAGGAGGCTCGTATTCCAAATCACTCGTAAACCAAATCAAAGCTTCCCATAAGAAATAATGAAAACTCAAATAATTCGTTCCACAGCCCAAAAAAAATTAATCCAGAAAAATAATTAATACAATATATAAAGTAAAAATAAAACAAATTAACCTGCACTTTACCTTTAAAAAAAGTTTAAATAAATCCCAACAGATAAGTGTTTCCGTTTGTGTGCGAAGGCGCCGTGTATTTGTGTGTATGAGTGTGTGTGGAATTAGCCCCTTCCCTCAACTCCTCCTCCCTCACCCCACCTTGCTTTTTAAGTTTCACTACAAACACACACAATGGAAACACTGTTTTTACAGGTAAAAAGAAATCTCGGCACTCGTAAACCAAGACGTGCTTGTTTTTCAAGTCAAAATTTATTAGAAATCTTTGCTCGTCTTGCGGATCACTCGTAAACCGAGTTACTCGCAATCCGAGTTTCCACTGTACTTACCTAACTGTTGCAGGGTCGAATCCCAAATAGCATAAAATGGAAATCTAGTGTGCTATGTAGGGTGCAAGATGCCTTGTTCCACTCAGAAAGGAGTGCCCTTGATCAGGGGTTAGAGATGGATTTCGGATTCAGCCTTTAGTGTTAGAAGCTAGTTAGCGTTGTAGCTGGTGTTAGCAATGAACAGAATGATCAGAACGACTTAGAAGTGATTACAAAATAGACAGCGTGTTGTTTAAGATGACATAACGTTATCAGATGTAGAACGTGCTTCTGTGACTGGTTGAGAATGAGGGTTTTGGCATCCAGTAATGCCCATTTTGCCATCCAGAAGTGGACGAGGCCGTCAGATGTTATGTACAAAAGTGCTGAAGATCTGTGTTTCTGAGAGATGAGCTTGTTGTTTGTGTGCGTGAATGTGTGTGTGTGTGTGTGTGTGTGTGTGTGTGTGTCCACATCGCAATACACCTGCTGTTAATGCAGTGAGACAGGATGGAGAATAAAAAGAGTAAATGGTCATGAACATTTCTTAATATATTCATGATTTAAAAAATTTAACATTTATCAGAACACCTTGGGCTTCGTTATTTATTATAATTATTTATTTATGGATGATGATGAGAAGGAGAATGTACAGTGAGGAAGAAGAACTGCCTGAAGAGCATGCAAGCTGAAGAACCTTGAACGTGCATGACTGATAAAGGTGAAGCATCAAAACCTTCGTGCTGATGCTCATGATGATGAACTGAGAAGGAACTTAATTCTTCTTGTTCTTCTAAATTTTTTCTTGTGTTGAATTAAAATTAGATTTAAAAAAAAAGTAGATAAAATCTATTTCCATCTCTTACTCTAATCCTCACCCTCGGTTTCTCCTCTTCTTGTCCTCCTTTTTATCTTCTCCTTTAACTCCACCTCTTCTCCTCCTCCTCCTTCTCCACTTCTTCTCATGCTCCTCCTGTACCCTCTTCTGTCTTTTTTTTCTAGTTTTCCCTTTCACTTTTCTCTTCTTTTTAATTATTTTTATCTTTCCTTGTCACTATCTCCCCTTACTCTTCTCTCTTTTCTTTTCTCACTCTCATTCTCTCTTGTTCATTCGTTTTGGTCAGAATACGGCACTGGGCTGATGATGCGGGATCGGCTGAGAGCGTCAGCCTTAATTTTGTCCCTGTCAGTCCTGCTGTTGGAATTGTGATCATTTTCTGGACATATATGGAGTAAAAACTCTTTAAAGCGTGCAGAGTTTCACCCTGTACGTCCTTCAAAGTCTCTACTCTGTGCTTAATCTCTCTCTCTCTCTCTCTCTCTCTCTCTCTCCCTCCCCAGTGGCACAACCAGGCCACTCTCTTTACTTTTTACGGCCTACAGAAGCCGTATCCATTTAAACAGTCTCGCTATCTGTGTTCCCAAAGCAAGCAGCGAAAATTATCCGCCAAAGCGAGTGTTCTTTCTAAATGCGCATTAAAATGCGATGCAATTTCCTTCTACGATTTACCGACGCCCAAAATAAGAGGCAGAAACTTTAACTGTGGGCTGAAATTCTTTAAGCAGACGCACGGCTTTCTCCGCTGTTCCTAATTTGAAACGCTGATGCGTGACTGCCGTATGTGAGAGGAGCCGGCGACGAAGGGATTATTCCACTTTCCTGAATTTGTGTAATGGTCGAGCGAGGCACTGCTTTTACAAAACACACTCTAGTCTGATTTAAAAAAAAAACAATTAAACACACCCGACATTATCGTCACACTAAATGTAGTCAAAGATCAAAACTTCATTTCATTCATTTTTTATCCTTAAAGAACAA
Organism: Clarias fuscus; assembly: GCA_030347435.1. NCBI lineage: Eukaryota > Metazoa > Chordata > Actinopteri > Siluriformes > Clariidae > Clarias > Clarias fuscus. The sequence continues at coordinate 22,844,216 of CM059228.1, forward strand.
AACCACCCCAAACCCCAAAAACTACAATAATGTACAAAAGCCTTTATATTTAGAAGCCTTATACTTCTAAATCTCCAGACACACTTATATAATTTTTTTTTATGTAGTCCTGAGGAAAAGTTCTCCAGGCTTCCTAAAGGACTAATTTTTTTTTTCGCTCTCATTCTTTTTTGTCAAGTTTTTGTCCCTCATGTTCACTCCAGTTCCTGTACCTGAGCAGTCTCAGAGGAATGTTTTGTGTTTGTTAAGCCACACAGTGACCTGTGAATCATTTAAGTGCAAAAATCATCTAAGTTAACTCCTGAGCCGGTGAGAAACAGGTGCAGATGATGAGAGATGATCAGGAGGTGATTAGTTCACTGCTGAAGCTGAGTGCTGAGGGGTTGGAACAGACGAGAGGGGAAATGAGGTCGCTGCTGACGCTGGTACAGAAACCTAGCCTTTTTTTTTTTTTTTTTTTACATTACAGTATATTTTTAGCCACTTTGCAGCCTGGTACCTAAAACATTTGTTTAAATTTAGTTTTTCATTCCATCTACATCATTTTATTTATTTACTATAAAGAAATGAGTAGGGTCAAAACTTTTGCACAGGACTATACAGAGGCCAGACTATATATATATAATCACATTTTTTATAAGTTTACTTAATTTCCCATTGTGTTTTTTATTTTCGTTTATGATTTACTTAAAGACAAATGAAGATTTTTTTCACCCATTCATTTAACCTCCATATGTGACTTTTTCCAGCATTCATTCATGAACATCATTTATTTATATTTATGATTGAACTGCATTTTTTTTTTTTGTTTGTTTGAGTGTGTGTGTTTCATGATTTACTTCCTTCCACATGGTTTTTAACACTTAGTTTAGTTTAAAACACACACACACATACACACTTACTTCTGCTCAGTCTCGTAGACGAGTCCCTCAGGTGAACGTTTGCCCATTTGTTACTGACACACACTCAGGGTGTCTATCGATCTTCTTTTGTTGCTAATTAATAGTGCACTCATTAAAACATTTGCATTACCTTGTAAGTTAACAACACTAAGTTAATGTGCATGTGATTTGTCCTCGTGCGCGCTTTAGATCGGCGTTATTTGGCCCGCTGCAGTTTACCGCTCTCTTCAAGGACAATGTCTGATTTAATTAATGAGCGTTTAGACGAGAGCACAATTATCAACATGCCTTAAGGATATAGCCGACATCTCGATACATCTCGCTAGCTCACTTCCAACTGCTGCACAAACACCAGCAATAAATCTCTAACAAGACCATAATCACCTTCTTTCTTTTCTGTTGATAATGTGTTTTTTTTTTTTTTTTTTCATTAGGAAGACATGTTAAGGTTTCTGTAGCTGACATGTTTATGTTCCGGACTTTAATTGAGGAAATAAAAAATATATTATTCCTTTTAATAAAATTGATTTAGGAAAGCCGGACTTAATTAAAGTCATACAAGGCTGAATGAAAAATACAGCTTGTAACTGTACAGAGCAATTAACCAGACCAAAACTAAGCATCCTTTATACAGTGTGTGTGTGTGTGTGTGTGTGTGTGTGTGTGTGTGTGTGTGTGTGTGTGTGTATGTGTGTGTGTACAGTACTGTGCAAAATTCTTAGGCACCCTGTGTTTGTTTGTTTTTTTGTTTTTTTATTCAAGCTTTGGTGTACATGTTGTTTGTTTTTGTTTTGTTTTTTCATAAAATAAACATTTCCAAACATTAGTATTCCAGCCCCAAAAATGTATACAGGGAAATATCTGGAGGCTGGATATGTCTGACCTACAGGAAGCAGTAAATTATGTAAAAGAGCACTTTTCAGACAGGAAAAAAAAAGAAGCTTCTGGGTTTTGCTGTATGAAAAAAAAATGCAGGTGAAGTTCTGGTTCTGGTTCTGCAGGATGTTCAGTAAAACTAAGCAGCGCATTTCCTTATAAAACTGCACACACTGTACCTGAGACTAGTCTGTTTAGTGCTTTTCAAAGTGCCTAAGACTGTTAGTACTTTTGCGTACTTGGCTTATTTACATTTTATTGTATCCCATTTTTATTTTTAATATTTTTTTTTAAGTACTCGTGCATGCATTTAGCTTTGCTGCTGTTTACCGTCTCCGCTCAGTGACTGTTTTATCGTGTCCTGCGTCAGAACTGCAATTTCCTTCAGGATTTTAAAGATTTCTTATCTTATAAATCCATCAGGAATCGGGAAGACATGTTTACGATGTGTTTGGATGGTAAAGTTGTGAAGTTCATTTTGTTAATAAATAATCTACTACTGTAAATAAATAGTGTCAGTAACTAAGGGAGACAAGGGTGCGAGTGCAGGAATGCTGTTATGAGTGAAGAAGCAAGGAAAGACTGGACTTGGCATAGAACTCGAAATAATGATTAGCCTTTAGTGTTAGCATAGTGAAAACAAACACAGAGAAGTCAATTGAGAAGTACAAGGCAGGTCAGAGCACCATCAAACAAACAAACAAACAAACAAACAAACAAAACCAGTGAAACACAACGTTTAGCTCAGTCTGAACCTGCATGGAAGGAGTCTCCACTGTCAGGGCACTGTAGCAGGAAATTCTTCAGACAAATCTAAAATGATTAACTCCACCATTTCACCATCCACTCAGCTTCTTCTACAGGACCTGTCTTTGTTTGAACCTGCTGAACAGAGAGAGCGCACCTGTATTTGAATCACGTACAGCATCACTACACGCCTCATGTGCGCATTAGTGAGCGGGAACGATCCGGGATCTCCGGAACCTCTGCTGAGCGAAATAGAGAAGTACGCAGCCTGAAACAATATCAACACAAAACACGAAAGTCGACATGAAGCTAATGAAGCAGCGCGAGCAGCTTGCGGGGCGTAGCAGATCACTTCAAAGCTCCGAACAAACTCTTTCCTGAAGGTGAGAGAGAGAGAGAGAGAATAAAGTGGATCCACTGGCATGAAAAACACTCAGCAAATGTTTAGAGAACATTAACGGTACCGGTCGGAGACTCGTCTCGGAGGTAGTTGAGGAATAACATTCAGCCATGCAGCAGTGTTAAAATGACCTTTGGTAACATCTCCGAAGTTATAGAGTCTTGTACAGTATGCAGTGATCTATGAATATGCATGAATATGCAAATTAGAAGATATTGTGGTTTCAGCTGAGCTTATGTTCAACATGTATAAGTTCTGAGGACGGTTTTTATAATACAACTTGAGGTTACAAATACAGGAAGTGCGGTATTTAAGAGAATGCAGGTAGTGTAGTTCCATTGTTTATACATTTTAGCTACAGTATGTGTAACTGGTGTGTTGGTAATTTTACAGAATATAGATTATACTTTAAAGTATGACTGTGGAATTGTGCATGAAAGCTAGAAACAACATGTATATGATTAAATATTAAGTATAACATCAGTTATAAAGACTGTCTGGTTTAAAAATAGTTTAATAAGATGCTCTTCAGTCACACGTCGCAATTTGCACAACATCTGTTTCCCGAAGTGACTTTCAAGCTGCAGCAAGTTCACTTCATTTGCCTTACAAACAAGTACCTTAGTTACAAGAAACTTGCAAAATAGACGATTTCTTCTACTTCTTTTTTTTCCCTTTTTATTATTTTCTACTCACATCTACTGTAGTAATCAGTGTGTACATTTCTGTGGATTTTAACAAGTTTGTATGTGTTTTATACTTAATAAAAAGTGTTTAATAGCTGAGATGAAACAAAGACGCTGAATGAAAGAAGCTCCTGCTCCAATATCCACACCTTCTAAAAAAAAGAAGAAGAAAAATCCTGCTGGAGGAACATTTTGACCAGAGGTGCGTTTGGAGGAGTAAAGCTGAGGCCTTCAACCTGAAGAACACTGTAGCAGCTGTTAAGCTTGGTGATGGTTTGCTGCCAGTGAAACTGTTGGGTGGAATCATGAATAAGGAGGTGGATCTCAGGATTCTTCAGAAGAACCTCAAATCATTATGATGGGTGAAACATGGACTTGAGCCTCAACACACATCAAAGCTGGACGTGGAACAGATAAAGCAGGATAACTTTAAGCTTGTGGAGCCTCGATCCTATTAACACTCTGGGACAGAAAACCAACACAGTTAACTGAACATGACCATTTCTGCCACAAAGAGTGGTCAGATATCTAACCAGAATTCTGCCAGAGGTTTATTGATGCTGACCAAAAGCATGTGCTAAAGGAGAAACCTGCGAAACCTGAAAGTCACATTTAACTAAAGATCATGTGTGCTGTGTGTACTGTACAATTATGACTTTCAGAAAATCCAAAATAAACTTAAATGTACGTCTGCATTAAGGTTTTCTGCTATTCAAGTTTTGTGTTTGTGAAATCATTCTTCTCCTGAGAACAGGAGTGTTCATGATGAGTTCATTGTTTATCTCAAATGATTTGTTATTAACTAAAAGGTTTTTAAACTAATTAAGGAATAATGCTTTAAGCGCTTCAAGATTTAATAAACCCTACGATTATTCTTTATTCTCATTATTTTTGTGTGGTTTAATATTGACTTTTGGCAATTAATGAATAGACTTTTATAAAATCGTTATTATATCATAAATACATTTAGGTTTTATTTTTATTATTTCATTTATTTATTTATTTATTTATTTTTATTAAAATCCTTTTCCAATCTTGCTTCCAAACACTTTTAAATGGAAGAAAGAAGAGGAGCTAAAAAGGATAATGTGGAGAAACCTCATGAGCTCCAGCTTGAGAAGAACGCAGTGCTAAAGTGCAGAGTGAGGTGCAGGGGATGATGAAGACCTCGCAGAGAGAAGCAATAACGCAGGAGATGGGGATATTGCTAACTGGAATGGCGCTGATGACTAGAGGCTGATGTGTCACAGTTTGTTGATGGATACACACTAAAATACGCTCTGTATTGTGGTTTTGTAATCAGTGTGCTCGCAGATGCACAGAAGCAGATTTTTGTAACACTGGATGATTCACAGAAGCTGAACTGAAGTATAAAGAAAAGAGGAGCGTTCATTCAACACGTCCCCTCTCGGGTCGTCAGTCTTCTGCTTTCATTACTGCTCTTATTTTTTAAACTCATCTCCGGTCTAGTGCTTGTTTTTATCACATCTCAACTGGGCATTTATTTTCTTTTCAGTTTGAATTTTACTTTTTAGATCTATTCTGGGAGTTTGCATGTTGTCCCTGTGCTTGGTGGGTTTCCTCTGGGTTCTCCGGTTTCCTCCCACAGTCCAAAGTCACGCAGATTAGGCTAACTGGCGTTCCAAATTGCCCATAGTGTGTGAATGAGTGTGTGTATGTGTGTGTGCCCTGTGATGGATTGGCACCCTGTATAGGATGTACCCCGCCTAGTTCCCTAAGCCTCCTGAGACATGCTGCAGGTCCCCACGACCCTGAATACAGGATAAAGCGGTATAGAAGAGTGAGTGAGATTTATTCTGTATTAGGAACAAAAGTGTTTATTAAACCGAAGTCCGATTGTATTGTGATTAGTTTGTCTCGTCCAGGTCGGGAAAATACAGTATTTACTCAACACTTGAGCTCCTGTGGCCCGGACCTACCTGAGCTTAGAGAATCTCTTCTATCTGGGTAAAAGTGTTGACAAACACTTCAGGTAAAGACAAGAAGAAGAAGATGTCACCATGTCAAAGCTCCATCTCTTCGTTATTGTCAGGCAGCTCGTTAGCTGATTGGTATAAAGTGACTACATGTGCACCGTCTATCCCATGCACACCACCGTCACACCTCAAAACGGCTACCCCCACATAATGTCCAACCTGCATGATGTCCATTCCTCACAATGTCCAACTTGTCCATTCCATACAACTTCCCCCTACACAATATCCATCCCACACGACATTCACACTGGACATCATCAACACACACACACACACACACACACACACACACACACACACACACACACACACACACCATCCACCCCTTACAATGTCCATCCCTCACAATGTCCACACTGCACAAAGTTGACCACACACAACGTCCACACTGCGCGATGTCCACCTCACACACATCCCACATCCCACAAAAATGTCCACACCTCCTAATGTCCAGCCCTTGCAATGCCCACCCCATACAACCCCCACACCAAATAAGCACCCCCACCCACCCCACCCCCCCCCCACACATACCCCACTTAGACACCGCATAACATCCACACCACATAACCTGCAAATTGCACAATGTCCACTTTCTCAGAACAGATCTCATACGTTAATCAGCGCTCAACATGAGTCCTTCACATGCTCAAACTCCTGGTGCATTTTGTTTCTCGTCTGCTTCCTTATCTAATGGTTTGCTAAATCACAGTTGTTTAGTATTTTTTGACTTGGAAGAGTTATTTTGTGGTACTCACCGTTTGACAAAGAAATATATGTGCTTTTACTAGCCTCAGAAGCAGGATCCCTAGTGGACTACTACTTAGCATTCAGCGTTTTCACTGCGGTGACCTGGGTTCAAGTACCAGTCAGGGCATCAGCTTAGTTGCCTAAAGAAAAAAAGAAAAAAAAAAAAAACCTAGTATAACAATTTCAAGGATATATTTCAGTGGAGAGGAAAAAATAAAATAAAAGCTTAATAATGATGTAAAGTTGAACTTGTAACTTTGGGCTGGTGTCATTAGTTCAACATTATTCCAAAGTCATGTAGTCATACAGTACCAGCGGTATCCCAGCAGGGGCGAGAGTGCCAACGAATAATAACACAACATTTTGACAAACATGCAATTCCTGTTGAGTATGAGACTTACATTAAACACAAAGCTGATGTTGAATATCTAATGATCATACAGTACCTGCAGTGATAGCTAGCAAGCTAGCAAATTGCTATAAAAATACCAGCTAGCAATTAGCTTTAGCATGTTAGCCTGTTCCAATTAACTGACTTTCTTTTACCTCCTGTTTAGGGAATAAAATGGTAAACTTTTCCATTACTGGGGCTCATTTTACTTTGCCGCTAGAATTATCGTCACCATTTTAGCATCTTCACGCACACACACACACACACACACACACACACACACACACACACACAGAGGCCTGATTTTACATTCTACAGATGATGCATTTTATTTTTTCTGACGCAACAGCAATATTTTTCTCCTCACCTTTAATACGACCTGCACTGAGCCCAGTGCACCTTATTAGCGGGGAACAATTTGGCCGGCTAAGACACGGGTGGTAATTAAAATCATAATGTTTTATGGAAGGCCCAGAGACAGCAGCTCTTCCAGACATCATTTGCCCTTTGTAATGCACTCCTTCACTCCCTCCCTCTGTCTCTCGCTCCCTCGCTCATTTCCCATTCTGCCCTGTTACTCATGCAGGTGTCGGACTTACATTTTGAATGGCACATGAATACTAATACGCCGTCGTAATAAGATCTTTGAAGTGCGCAACACACAGCCGCCGAATCGTAATGCGCAAATCCCCCTTTGAGTCTGACCGGTAGTTTTTTTTTTTTTTTTCTTTTTCTTTTTCATTCTCTTTCTTTCCCACTTTCCTCTTTTTCTACCTTTTGTTCTTCCCCTGTCTGTCTCTCTATCTTTTGTAGAGTTTCACTCTTTTTTTTTTTCTTTCCCTTGCTGATGTTTTTCAATGCGCACGGTCTGTTTTGCTTAGATTCCCCCGTGCATCCTTCTTTAAAATTCATCTCTCTCTGAAGGCGAGCCGACTGACTCCATTATGTCTTATGGGACACCGCGAGTTTCCAAACAGCTCACAGAGAGCGGCTTTCTGTGGGAAAGAAAAAGAAACAGGACCCACTGGGAGGCCATGAGATTACTGGGATAACAAAAAAAAAAAAAAAAGCTTTTGCAAGGTTGGATGGGATGCAGGTTGGATTCCAGAAACAGAATTCCCATCGAGTTGTGCATTATAAAGACAGATCTCCATGTTAGAGACCTAGATAGCTGATGATGTCATTTTATCCACAGCAGTGTAACGCTTCTCCTGTATGGATATAAATATTTTAAGGAGAATGCAAAGAAAATTCCTGCAGCAAACAATTTATTATTTATACCCCCTCCCCCCCCCAAAAAAAAAAAGCTGTTTTATCGCTTTAAAAGTTATTAAAGTTACTGATGATATCTTGTGCTCATTATTAACTTTTTGCTACTAGAAAATAATCAAGACAGAAGACTGACCCTGAACCTACTGGACTTATTGTCTGGCCACTAGGGGGCGGTTGTTCAAGAAGAGAATCTGACCCTTACGACGTCTCACACATAACACAACACGTAGAACACGAGCTAATGGATGTCAAGTCACACCATGTAAAATGTATTCTGAAATCTGATTGGTCTAAAATCGTAACTAATGGGCTGTGAATTACATCTTAAGTTGAGTTTTTTTAACAGAAACATTATTATTGGATGAGGAAACATGGATAACCATGCATGTTGATTAAAAGAAGTGAGAGAACATTCCGGCACTGCTAGCTGTTGAACCAAATATTACTTAAAGAGCCAGACTTTGATTACTTATTTGATGATTTTTGTTTTTGGAGAAGCAAAGCAAGGGATGTTCTAGGTTATGGACCAGAAAGGCCAGGACTTCTTATGCTGGTACCAGGAAAGCCAGTATATACAACTCGGTCTTTCAACTCATAGGGATTTGTTTGCGACAATGAAACTAACAGAAAGGGTTAAAAATCTGTGTAAATCAGTGTATCTATGGGGGGGACTTAGTTTTATGCCCAACTCTATGTCATGAGATCTAAAGCATTAATATAGACATTTAAGATCATAGCAGCTTCATAACCTTCACCAGAGATCGTGATGTAGGTTTCTGACAAAGACAAACGACAACAGATATTAAAAAGACATTTGTAAAGCATCAGAGCTTCGAGGGTCCAAAGGCATCGGCTTGGTACAAAATACCAGAGTCTATTGTTTCATGAGTGAAATATTCATCTTCATTTCAAATGCACAGAACCGGATGTGTTTTTGAGGCCTGGTGCGAAAACGATCAGCGCGAGTGAATATAGTGATTAATGCTGGTAAATTGCCTTGACCATTATTTTAACTGTGCCTTTGTTTTTGTTGTCCCGCGGATCGGTTTTCCTCCATTAATAACGAGTGCCGTCGGACAGAAAGTACTAAAACCTGATGTTTAACAAACAGACTTAGCAAATGTGCAAGGACTCACAGTTTGAAGAGGCAAAGAAAAGTGGAGAGAAAATGTCCAGCGTAATGTACTCCCTCCAGGGAGCAGTGGGCTTCACTAAAGAGGTCTCCATTTTATTACGGACGGCTCCGTCTCGCGCGCTCTCAGACTGATGAAATGGCCCATTGATCAGGAGAAGAGTTATCGATCGATACTTTGGGAAAGAAACAATCACCTGACACCCAACAGCAGACATGCAATACGACACTAACAGCTTCGGGTTTTAGAAACCTAAAGCCTTTCTCTGCTGCTGTTTTAAAAGATTTAATGGAACACGTCTGAAAAAAAAAAAAAAAAAAAAAAAAACAGAGCTGTTCTTCTTACAGCTCATTTTTAAAGAGGGCGATATTGAAAGATATAGAACCTCAGAGCAGGGTTTAGTTAGTGAGAGCTCGGATTTATTTATTTATTTATTTATTTATTTTTATAAAATGAGAATTTCTCTTGACATTTTTCGTGTTATAGTTAGTGTTGTGAAACTCTGGCAAAACAGCGCTTCACACGTCAGCATGTTAGTCCCTGTTCTCGCTTACCTTATACAGTAGCGGCTATAAAATGTCATTCCCTATCATTTTTTTCCTCAAATTAATATAAAGTTTCATAGATGAATGATCGGGTCAGTCGGTCTGTCCACTGAGCTTCGATAAGCTGATTAACATCGAGAGAGAGAGAGAGAGAGAGAGAGAGAGAGAGCATGGAAGAAGTTCATATCCGATCCAACTAATTTCATATAAAATCACTAGCTTTGAATAAGAATAAAAATACAGCTTGCCATGTTACCAAGAAATCATAAAGTGTAACTCGCTTTGTCCTGATGTTATATACCACAAATACCACTTTTTTTTTTTTACTGCAAAACATCTTAACAAGTGAAATATTCTTGAACATCTACATCTAGGCATTTGGCAGACGCCCTTATCCAGAGCGATTTACATTTTTTATCTTATTATACATCTGAGCAGTTGGGGTTAAGGGCCTTGCTCAAGGGCCCAACAGGGACAACTTGGTGGAAGTGGGACTTGAACCTGGGACCTTCCGAACCTCCCGAACCGTAGTCCAATGCCTTAACCACTGAGCTACCCCTGACCCCAAACTACCCAAACTAGCCCAAACTACCCACTCACTCACTAACTAACTATCAATCCATCCTGTACAGGGTCATAGGAAGCCTGGAGCCTTTCCCAGGAGAGCGTAGGCACGAGATGGGCTCCATCGCTGGACACTCACCACAGTCGTTGGACTGTGGGAGGAAACTGGAGTACCCAGAGGAAACCCACCAGCACGAGGAGCACATGCAAACTCCACGCATAGAGGCAGGAAATAAAGCTGGCCAGGAATTGAACCCAGATCCTGGACAGTGCTAACCACTAAGCCACCGTGCCGCACCAACCTGTCTATAATTGAATAAAAATATTATTTTTATTAAGTGTATCTTTAGTCAAATTTTATTAAAATTGCAAGAAAAAAAGCATCGTGTTCTTTTCTGAGATAATTTTCCTTCTTTCAAGAAATAAATTCCCCAAAACTAGCAAAATGATCTAACAGTGGAACAAGAACATCTTGCCTTGCACTTTTTTTATCAGCAATATGATTTATAAACTCATATTTGTTTTGTTGTAATTTTATTTTAAGTAATTAGAGTTAGGTTTGGCTAGATAAAAGAATATTTCATTTGCTTGCAAGATCATATATATATATATTTTTTTTGCGGTGTTATTTTTTTTCTTTTGCCATATAAAAATGTCAATAATCTGTAATATAAAATCAAGACATCATGCTTAAATGTGCTTAATAGAATAATTTTCAGTAATAGAATAATTTAGTATCTCAAATGAATTAAAACATCCTGCTGTAAGCTTCAGAATAAAGCCTGGAGTGGACCTAATGCAGACAGAGTTTAGAAGGAGGGACTGATAGACGTGCATACCCAGCTTCAGGGGTCAATAGTGGAATGAAATTATTAATCATGCTTACAGCTTTAGACTCTGAGCTTTCATGAATAAACCCCCAACTAAATGTAAATATCTTTTCTGAACTCCATGTAAAGCCTGTGCACTTCGCGCTCCCCGCACCCTGCAAGAGGACGCCGCTATCCGAGTGCAGAAGTTGGCCTGAAAGTGCATCGTAAGCTGGTGGGAGAAATAAGATGAGCTTTTAGTGCAAACCCTTTAATCCTATTGATCCTAAATCCCGAGTCCCGAGTGAGGTTCTTACGCCACTCAGAGGGGCAACGGCACTGTGTGTGATATCAGCAAACTGCACCTCTCACCATCCGTTCCATCACTTCCTGCCACAGCTGTGTCTTCGTCCAAATCCACTCCAACACTCCAGCAGCTCCCTCAACCACCACAATGCCTGCCTTCAATAGAAAACCTCCTACACACACACACACACACACACACACACACACACACTTGGATCTTCCCCCCTCTTTCAGTCAATGCCGGGACCTTTGGGACACTAAATGGCCACCAGGGGAAACATGTTCCTCTCCTGATGACTGAGCAAACAGGCGCAAATCCATGACAGGAACAAGTGTTAATGAGATGAGCTCAGCTTTGATGTACTGTAATGTAGAAGAAGTCAGTTCCCATCATGCAAATATTAACTTCTCAACCTTTCCCCCCAGTTTTTCGTTAACCTAGCTAGCATTTAAGAGTGTAATGGTACTCAGTGTCACAAAAGATCGTGTGAGCTCCTGTAGAGCTGCTCATCAATAAAAGAAAAAAGTTAAATAGACGGACTAAGGTGATGACCGTGTGTCCTTTCTGTAATGTTTGTGCCAGTCATGAATAGGTCAGAACAGCATGATCAGAACAGGAGGTCAGTGAGTGAATCTGGATTATGTCAGGAAATAAACATGCAGGCCTACAGTAGATGAACCTTTTGAAAAAAATACATTTAAATACAATTTAAATCCTTTTGAGACACATTTTTCAGACTAGATAATTGTAGCACCTACAAATACATTACTGCATTCTTTATCACTCAGTATAACTCTTTGCCATGACCAAGAGCTCTCGCATACATACTGACCAACAACCCAACAACAGTTTAGGACTGTATATGGGGCGGTGGTAGCTTGGAGTTACTGATCAGGGGGTCTGCAGTTCAAACACCTTCTCCACCAGGTTGCCATTCTTCATCCGTGGGGCAAGGCCCTTAACCCCATCTGCTCCAGGGCTGCCATATCATGGTTGACCCTGTGCATTGACACAAGCCTCTGGAGACAGTGTTATGATCTGGGGTCGCTTCAGTCGCTCAGGTCGAGACTCAGCAACGTTATGTGGAGATAAAATGAAGTCACATGACCACCTGAATGTACTGAATCACCAGCACATCACACCTATGGAGTTTCATCGAAGGCACGGACATATTTCAGCACTCAGAGTGTGAGAGAGAGGATCTGGGAGCACAAGGAATCATTTCCACATGGACTGGACACCACAGTGCACATCGTAATCAAAGCTGAAGGAAATATTACAATACAGTATATGTCTTTGTTTTTTAACTAGTCATTGAACAGTATGTTGCATGACTGAACATGCTCCCTATAGTTATATAATGTTCACTTTGGACTTGAAATTTTAACCAAAATCTAGTACACAATATGTTGGCCAAAGAAACCTAAAGAGTACGGTGATAAAATAATGAAGGATCATTTATTTCGCTAAGAGTAAAGCAGTTCCTCCCACAGTAGAGGATTTAGTAATGCAGTTCAAATATCAAGAGGCTACAAAACGAACAGAAGGAACTTTTAGGACTGCTAATACAACATGCACAGTTAGCGGGTAGAGCTCAGATCATCTTGTAACTCATTTCGTCCGTTTGATGACTGTTGAGTAAATTTGGATTCGAGGTTGAAGCTTCGAGTCATAATGCAGTCGCTCAGGTGTCAGACGTGTGTGTGATACTTGGACTTGATGATTTTCATTTCTGGAACAGGATTTGTAACGTCTCTACTCTTCTCAATACGGTTGCCAAGCAGCACACTGTTAATTGCCATTTATGTTATCATCTTTGTTTTTAAAGTCCATGAATAATACATTAGCAATGACATCCATCACATGTTTCAAAATGTTCAATGCCATCAGTGAATAGGCGTCTTCTACTGTACCTGCCCAGGAGATGGCTAAGAATGAAATCTGTAGCTGGGTAGCTGCTTTAGTTTTAGCTCTCAGTGGGTTTTGTGAAAAGTAATTTCTGGGGTTTAAAACCAATTTTACTTTTGAATTCTTTTCTCTGTTATTTTACTCCTGGGTAAGAATGCACCCTTGAATTTCAGATGGTAAGTGATGTGATGGAGCTACAAATTATCTTTTCTTCTTTTTTTTTTTTTTTTTTTGAAAACACTAAACACCTGGTCAATTATCAAGCAGACAATCTTTTCATACCCCGGTGTAAAAGCAAACTTGTTTTCAAATTAGGCATTGGAATTATATCTTCTTGCCTTCTTTTGTTGCTTGGCTGCAGTTTCCTGAACAGGGTTTGTTCACTGAGAGAGCGCATATGGAGATAACGTTACCTCGCCATGCAACTGAAAAGCAGGTTGATGTGCAACAGCCCAAAAGCTCTTAAAGAAAACCCTATCATTTGTGTTTTAGTGTTGACTGATTACATTTTCAGCATCGGGAAAGAAAACATGGTATCATGATGTCTCTATGTTTATGTCATTAGGTCATGACTGTAATCTTTTCTGATGTATCATGAGCAAAACCTCTCCCAAAACATCATAACACCTTATGTCATAACTGGAATCTCTCCTTACACATTGTACTGAGCAAATCCTCGGGTCATAATCTATACATGATGCCATAAACAGAAAGCCTGATCAATACTAATTAAAGCCTTACTTAGTCATGAGCACAGCCTGTCCTGATATGTTGTTCTTCTTTTGACTGCTCCCATTACAGGTTGTCATGGTGGAAATATTTGATTTGGCGCTTCTTTTACACTGGATGCCTTTCCTGATGGAATCCTCCTATTTTATCCAGACTTGCAAAAAAAAAAAAAAAAACTGTTCCAATATACGGTATTAAGTTATATGTAAAACCATTCATAATACATTATATCATGTCCAAACCCATTCTGATGCATTGGCACAATCACATTTTTCTGAGTTTTCCATGATGATCATTATTACCACCATAATTAAAACCATTAATCATGCCAAATGAAACTCTCTACATAACAAAATTAAACTCGTACAAAACCTCTTCCTGGCTATGCCGAATGAAACCCATCCCTGAACATTACATCACCACCAGAACTCCACTTTGCATATTTAAATTCACATTTTGTCACATTTAAAACCACATGCTGTAATGTAGGATGTGCAGCGAAATATGTATATGACCAAAACAAGAATAGATGTGCAGATGCAAAAAAGAATAAAAAGGATAAAATAAACGAAAATTCTATCAAATTCATATGCGCAAGAGAAAATATATACAGTGGAACCTTGGATTACGAGCATAATTCGTTCCCGAAGTGGGCTCATATTCCAAAACACTTGTGTTAGAATTATTTTATATATAAAGGAGTTATTTCTGCTCTCTTGCTCTCTTCCTCATAGATCTGATATTAACGTGTTAAATCTTTCTTGCTGCTATCTTCCTGTCTCCTTTTGCATCTGTTCCTAAAGGTGTGAACGCTCCCACGCTCACCTTCCCATTCTCTCTTTATGTCTCTCTTTCTATCTCTCTCTGTCTCCTTCCCCCTCTTCCCCTAACTCGAGCCAACATCCTGAGATCTTCCTCTGGATGAACACCTCTCTGTCTTCCTCTCCTTTGATTCTTCAGGATCTCACGAGGACATTTACAGTGGTTTATGTTCTTTGTAATAACATATGTCAGTGGCACAGGCGTTTGGTCAAACATATATAAACTCCATCTTTTACTGTTAATAAACAGAAACTTTTCTGACAGACAACGTGTGTGTGTGTGTGTGTGTTTGACTGAGTCTCTCCTGGCACCAGAAAAGCTTACCGAAGCACAGCGGACAGACCGCGCAAGTCGCTTCTTCTACTACGAAACTTTAAAAACTTTACAACTTGTAAACCAAAACAAACCTTCCCATAAGAAATAATGAAAACTCAAATAATTCATTCCACAGCCCAAAAAAATAAATACAGAAAAAAAAATTTATAC
This sequence comes from Clarias fuscus, assembly GCA_030347435.1. NCBI lineage: Eukaryota > Metazoa > Chordata > Actinopteri > Siluriformes > Clariidae > Clarias > Clarias fuscus. Next base: position 22,859,537 of record CM059228.1, read on the forward strand.
AATATATAAAGTAAAAATAAAACAAATTAACCTGCACTTTACCTTTAAAAAAAGTTTAAAGAAATCCTAACAGATAAGTGTTTCCGTTTGTGCGCGCAGGCGCCGTGTATGTGTGTGTGTGTGTGTGTGTGTGTGTGTGTGTGTGGAATTAGCCCCTCTCCTCACCTCATCTTACACAGTAAAAGTCCTCCTCCCTACCCCCACCTCGCTTTTTAAGTTTCACAACAAACACACACACAACGGAAAGACTATTTTAACGGGAAAAAAATTAATCTCTCTAATGACACTCGCGTGAGCGCAGACTAGCGGAATCACTGCTGTAAAGTAAAAAAAAACAAAAAACAAATGAACCGGCACCTTACCTTTGAAAAGAATTGCGACAGAGCAGAGTTTCTGTGTAGAGCAGAATGTGTGTGTTTGTGTGAAGCCAGGGAGGGGGGGTGTAAAGGCGAGAGAGTGTGTGTGTGTGTTGGTGTGTCGGTGTCAAAAAACTCGACACTCGTAAACCAAGACATGCTCGTTTTTCAAGTCAAAATTAATTTAAAATCTTTGCTCGTCTTGTGGCACACTGGTAAACCGAGTTACTCGCAATCTGAGGTTCCACTGTATATGGACATTGGGATGGGCAGCAACAGCAATCATATTTGTAAGTACATGTGAAGTGCAGGGTGACCATGTCCATGTTGGACTTGTTCAAAAAATGCATATCCAGCAGGAAGAGAGTAGTGCAAACAGGATGAGCATCAACAGCTGATGTAGTTGTGTTGAAAGAGGGTTATACCATACCATAACCAACTCCCCCCCATGTGCATTGTGCCACGACCAGAATCCCTTCAATGCATTATATCACACCTGAACTCCATCATACTACAGAAAAACTGAGCATTTTCTTACCATATGAAGCTATAACCAAAATCCACTTCGATATTCATTAAACTGTAATACTTGACTACTCATAATAATCTGCTGTTAACATGTACTACAGTATCACAGCATAGCATATTAAAATTCTACCTTCATGCGAAACCTCTACCAAAAGCCATGCCTTAGTATCTTCAGCAACAGCACATAACCTTAGAACTGAAATCTCTCCTTAGACATCATAGCGTCACTGTTATGTGAAATCCTAGTAGGTCTAAAAAAGTTATAAAAGATTAAATGCTATGAACAGGCCCTGAGGACATTATTAGCTTTGACTAGGTGGCAAATGCTCGACTAACCTGCACCCCAACCTACGGCAGTTTGCCCGCACTCTTCTCTGCTCTCACGTCTCGGACCTTAAATTAATAAAACATTAGCTTTTATAGACTTTGTGTTTCTTGTGTAAAGAAAGAGAGCTGTAGTTTTTGAGCGACGCGTTATTTATTTTAGCTTTGCTGCTCTTGCAAGGCAAACGACCAGATGGAGGCAGGTGGAGCAGTGAGGTTTCGTTGACACTTTGAGTATCTAGTGGAGTTATGACGTTTAAGTGTAAGCTCGTGTTGATACGTTTTATTGGGTAAATATTTGTACAAGCTACAGATAGATGTAACGGGTGACCAATAGCACTGAATTTATTAAAAATACAACCAAATATGACCTGGAATTTCCTTTGGATGGGGATCAATAAAGTATGTATGTATCTATGTATCGATCTATGGACAGATGATGACAGATGGACTAATGTTTGAAAGGCCAAGAATGGAAACCTCGCCCTCCTCCAAATTCCAAATTCAAATGAATCAGACTCAGACTTCAGTACGCTGAGGTGTTCACTCATTAGAACATCTGTCCTTCCAACAATGTTGTTCAATCTGCTTATAATCGAGGTGAACGTAAGGTGAAGCAGAACAAATTACTCTAAAATACAGAAAGGATGGCCAGAAGCAACACGAGACAGTGTTGTAAAATAATAAACACTACGATGGGATCAGACCAAGTGTCAGAACTGATAAATCGAGGTGGGAGGTAAAAGCGAGAAATAATGTTGTGTTTGTCCCCAAAACATCCATTTTTGTCTCGACATCCGTGGGCTCAACATACGGCCCACTGCGGGGCGAGCATCACGTAGGGAAAGTGACAGCTCCTTCATGGAGTGTAAACACATGTTTCTCCAACGCAGCACAGTAAAATCTAATTTAATACCGTGGGGACGGGCTTCCTCTCGCTGCCAGTCTGGAAGTTTTAGCTGCGCCTTTTAATGGGCTTTACTGTCGGGATCTCGGCCAAACGCTGAGTGGCTGCTCCTTAATTCCCGTCCAAATAGGTCACAAACAATACAAGCATTTCTCCTAATCGCCACGCTGTGATATCGACCGTAAACATGGGCGTGTGTGATATAAATGGTCTACCGAATAAAGGTTTGGAAACAGCAACAAGAAAGGAAATTAAACCCAACAATAAATCATGATGGCATCAAACGCGGAAAGAAAGAGAGAAAGAACAAAAAAAAAGAAGACACGAAAGAGGTTAGCGGCCGACAATTACAGCTACGATGAAACCACACGTGCTGAAAATCAATCAAAGGGCGTCTGATGTTTCAAAGAAGCCCAATCCTTTTGATGCTTTTGTTTTTACGTCTGGCTGTCGACGCCGTCAAAGCCAAGCCTCTCGAAAAGCAGCGACGCTGCATGAATAAAGCAATTGACTCCGAGTCCCACGCCGTGACTAATGGATTCATGGAAATCCTCTCGCTGTGGATTAAGAGAGGCAAGGTGTTAGCAGACTGCGCTCGCTAATGCTAATTAATAGCCATTTAAAGAAGACACCGTCACACACATGCATACACACACACACACACACACACACACCAAGTCAATTAGTGTGTGTGTGTGTGTGTGTGTGTGTGTGTGTGTGTGTGTGTGTGTGTGTGTGTTTGTGTGTGGTTGGTGGGTGGGGGGTTACTACTGGTGACATGCAAAACTAAAAACACACATCTTGACTCTCAGCCCTGAAAGACAAGACTCAGAGGCGTCTTAGAAAATAACTCTTTATGATTATTATTATTATTATTATTATTATTATTATTATTATTATTATTTTAATAGCCTCAAGTCCCAAAAGTATTTCTGTAATCCATTAAATTAGATACAATAAAGTACAACTAGAGAAAAGAGACTTAAACCTTATCCCACTGTTTTAGCCATTTGCATACTGTATAAATACTGTATACTGTAGATTTCTATATTGTTGCTTCCAAAGCTGCATGTATTTCTTGCTTGTAGTCTTGAGGAAAAGTTCTCCAGGCTTTCTGAAGGACCATTTTGGCTCTTGTTCTTTTTTGGGGGGGAGTTTTTGTCTCTTGTTTTCAGTCCAATGCCTGTAGCCGAGCAGTTTCGGAGACATGAACAAGTGAGAAACAGGTGCAGATGATGAGAGATGATCAGGAGGTGATTAGTTCACTGCTGATGCTGAATGCTGAGGGGTTGGAACAGACGAGAGGGGAAATGAGGTCGCTGATGAGGCTGTTACAGAAACAAACAGTTAAATTGTATCTTCTATATATACACAGTACACCTACAGTACGTTACTCCACCATCGTACGCCTCATCGTTTCAACATCTGGACCAGGGTTAGAAACATACTGGAACAATTTACCGCTTGGTTACTAACTTTTAACTTATTTTACTTATTAAAAACTTACTAAAAATACATTAAACATAAAGAAAGCATTTTAAGATGTTCATGTCGCTTTTATAATTCTTCTGATTGTGTGAAGCTGCTTTGCTACAATGTCAATTGTTAAAAGCGCAAATAAAGTTGAATTGAATTGAAATGGATCGCGATCTGTTCAAATTCAAATTCGCTACTTCATCTTCATCCTCCGTAGTCGTAGTATATAACTGTATAGCATTTATATATTAAAATCGTATTCCTCCAGCTGTGCGTGATGATGTTACAAGTACATACAAACATAAATAAAATGTCTGAGCTGATTCAGGATTGTGATTGGATTTTTGAAAGGAAAAATGATAATAAAATTAAATTCATTACATTCAGCCATGTGAAGATTATTTCACCATTTCCCTCTGGGATTTTTATTTTTATTTGTGTGTGTGTGTGTGTGTGTGTGTGTGTGTGTGTGTGTGTGTGTGTGTGTGTGTGCGAGCGTGTGTGTGTGTATTCTTAGTAATGCAGTCAACAAGCACAACATTGAGAGAAATAAGAGGATCAAACTCATGTGTAAAGTAGTCACTATACACACACACACACACACACACACACACACACATGGGAATCGGTGAGGATTAGGCTGGATTTCAGTTCCACAGAGGCCCGACTGCACTCAGAAGCTTTTTTTTTCAGGGCTGATATTGTGGAATTTTTTTATACGTTGAGGAATAGCTTAAAAATAATGGCACACGTGTGTGTACATGTGTGTGTGCGTGTGTGTGTGTGCATGCATGCGTGTTCGTGTGTTCTTAATGCAGACAGCTTGAAGCACTTCACACTCCTAAACAGAGTTTTATTTGTTTAACAGATGGCGAACAACGCACACAAATGTTGTCTGATTAATAAAATAATAAATAAATGAATGTATTAAAAATAAAGTTCCTTTTCCCCAGGGACAGACCGATCATTTAATGGCCTAGATATTTATTTATTTATTTATTTTGAAGTAGAAGAAAATGGAGAGATAACTATTTAGATAATTTACAGGTAGCGATGGTACACGCTATAAGGGACACTGCGTACTCTCCTGGAAGTGAATCGACTCTGAATCGACTCACTGCAGGAAGTGAATCAAACCATCTAATGTGTGTTTGGGGTTTCAGTTTTTTCTATTTTACACTTTTTTCCACTGCATATTTTGCAAATTTGGAGTAAATAAACTCAGAAGACTTCAAACACACACACACACACACACACACACACACACACACACACACACGCACATATAATAATAATAATAATAATAATAATAATAATAATAATAATAATAATAAAATTGAAGTTGATCAGGTTATTTGGTTCATTTTGATCCCACATATTGTCAACCCCAAGAAAAAAAAAAGATCTGTAATGGCCTTTTTTTTTTAGAAAGAAATATGTAAACTTGAATTATTTAAAAGCTTTCAATATAGACAATCAGGTAAAAATAGGTGGGAAAAAAGGGAAAAAAGAAAAAAGAAAGAACAACTAAAGAGAGACACTTATAAAGAAAATATTAGGAAATTATAATTTTTTTAATTATTAATTATTAATTAATTAAAAATGAGGAAAAAGCTAAAAATATGTACAAATAGAAAAAGAAAACAAAGAAAAAAAGGGGGGCGTAGAAAAGGAAAGAGAACAACAAACAAAAAAGGGAGACGGGACAAAGTGGATCCAGGAGGTGGATCAGAGAGAAATAAAAGAGTCAGTACGACTGAAATGACTCGACCTCCATGTTAGAATCAGCTCCAAAAGAGAGAGAGAGAGAGACAGAGAGAGACAGAGAGAGAGAGACAGAGAGAGAGAGAGAGAGACAGAGAGAGACAGAGAGAGAGAGAGAGACAGAGAGAGACAGAGAGAGAGAGAGAGACAGAGAGAGACAGAGAGAGAGAGAGAGTCTGTATGTGTCTACCTCCTCTTTAATAATCTTGTAGACGTGAGCATAACACTATCCTGATGGCAGTCCATCAAACTCTTCTGGCTGTAAAATGAGTCGTGTGTGTGTCTGTGTGTGTTGTATTTTTGTTAGCTTCACACACACACACACACACACACACACTCTCTCTCTCTCTTCCTGCTGAAATATGGTGAGGCTTTTAGGCATTAAGATGATACTTCCTCGCCTCTCTCTCCCTCTTCCTCTTACTCCTCCTCCTCCTCCTCCTCCTGCTGCTGCTGCTGCTACTTTCCCGGCATTTCTTCCCAAGGACACGAGGCAGAAAGCAATCGCTATTAGCCTGAGTGTATAAATATAGGCGGCTTTTAGCCGATGAGTACCAGACAGCGCCATCAATTAACATTAAACCGAGTCCTATCAGTGTGTCATAAACAACACCACCGCGGCGCTCCTTCAATGTCAGAGGTAAGATGAACTTAGACGATTGGAGAATAGAAGAAAAAAAAAGGACGAGCTCCTCATGTACATAACGCTGTGCATTAATAAACAGCTCGGAGCCGGAGTGCCGTGATGGATGTGAGTGACACGGCCGCGTTGGCAGGAAGACGAGGCCGAAATTGATGCCCGCTTTACAAGATGAAAGTCTGAGGGAAAAAAAAAAAAACATCAGAACTCTGGAGGAAAATTAAAGCACTTAGACTCGAGCTGAAGGCGGGAAAAGAACTTCACACTGCATGAAGGATCCTACATCACTGCAAATCTGGAGTTTACTGCAGCTTTAATAATTAAATCCACTGATATAAAAACACTTTTATCTTTTTAGGAAGATGTTGGTGTCATGCTTAACTGGTTAAACCGCTGGATTACTCCAAATCCCACTTTAAACTGGAAAATCAGAGATTTACAACAATGCACTCTGAGAGTTTGTTTATTATTTTCTCATAAATTTGGATTCATTTTACTTTAGTCAAGAGATCCATCCATCTGTTCATTCATCCATCCATCCATGTATCCATCCATCTGTCCTTCCATCCATCCATTTGTTTGTTCTTCGACTCCTCGTATTGTTATCCTTCATGTTTCTTGTCTTTCCTTGTTTTTTCTTTTCTTTTCAGCCAGCTTCTCAGGATTTTAAAATAAACTTGTTAATATTATCTATTTCACATCCACATGATTTTTTTCTAAATGAGAGTTGGGGTGTTTGGATATAACTCCTAAATTTTAATCTTTAATAATTCCCCCGGTTTTTGTGCCATGGGCAGTTTAGAAAAATAATAAAGCAAAAGTCTGTTGTACGTGCTAATTAATACAGTAGTTATCAGTTAAACCACAGACCTGCATCCTGTTCATACTGGCTCACATTTCAACAACATTTATCAGACTTTTCACACTCTGGACTCTAAACGCTGCACAGACTCCATACATGTGAAATAAATATTATATTTCCAAAAAATATATATTATAATAAATATATATTTTATTCAACAGTTGGCACAAATAACTAGAGCAAAGTTTATTATATTACAGCTACAGTTATTATTATTATTATTATTATTATTATTATTATTATTATTATTATTATATTACAGCTACAATTATTATTATTATTATTATTATTATTATTATTATTATTATTATTTATAGATGAGGTTAATTAGCAGCCCAGGTGACTTGAAATGAGAACAGGAAACTATGACCATATAAGGAAACAGACAGCCAGGATATATTTTACAAACAGGATGTCGTTCACGTCTCAGGTCATTTCCCTTTGAGTAAATTGTCTGAATTCTGTTTGCATTTGGTCTGTTTGTGGTTTTCGCTGAGAAAATACCGGTCTAAAATGATTTGCTGTTAATAATAATAAAATAAAAAAATGTCATGCTACAAGTAATTAAAAATGTTGGCACCCCATGTAAATCAGGAGCAGAAATTCCAACATCTAGCACATCTCCACTGATCGACTACAGACAGGATTAAGCCCTTTCACTTTGTAAGTACTTATCTTTAAGCCTATCTAGCAATAAAAAAAACAAATATTTTTGTGTGTGCTGAAAAAGAAAGCTGATAAATAGTCCGGCTGTTCTCCAACCGTGTGGGCGAAGACAACGATTATGAATTTGTCAGAAGAGAACAGAGAGGAGAGAAGAGCTCTGCCTCCATGTGCTGTTTTATTGGTGTCACTCTTTAATATTCCTCTAAACGCTGCGCTGGTGATTCATTTTGATAGTAAATAGAAACAGAAACCTCTCTTTCACTCTTACTTACTTTAGATCAATGCTTAGAGGACTAGACGAGTGCTTTTCCTTTCATTTTGGATCTTTTGTTTGGATCCCTTTACGATCTCGATAAACTATTGATGTTAAACTCCAGCATGACCTGGAACACACATTAAACACATATCGAGTACAATCGAGAGGTTTAATTTCGTTATGTTCTGTTTCGTTTCGTTGTTCTGTTTTTACAGCGTGAACTGAGATGAGGTCACTTCTAAAGGGAGCTACAGTGGTATTGATGCATTGTACAAAAACATAAATAAATAAGTAGATAAATAAAAAGCCTGTACATATTTAAAAAGCATCGTGAACAATATTTCATAAAACAAATCTTTGATTTGATTTCAGTATTATTGCTCTAGTCTGAGCCGAGTGTGTTTTATGTCTGATGTGTTGATTTGGGACTTTTTTTTTATTGTTTAACCCAAATAATTGTTAAGTGAGTTTTTCTTTTCTATTGTTTTTTTTTTTAAAGCTGATGATCATTAAGTAATAATAATGCAGAATGCATCCCTCTCTGTTTTCTGTTGTCTCGTTTACGCAAAGTGTACGAGCAGAACAAACAGGCACCACCACGCTCCCGTCCCACTCGTCCCGAGCGGATTGTAAGTAAAGGCCATCACTCTCCTTAATTAGGTCTTCTCGCTTGAGCCGAGACTAAAATCACCTCTGTGCCTCCGTCTTCCTCAAGATCATGCCTAATTTTAATTAGGCCCTTCGGAATATTAGCTGAGCTTTTTTTTTCTTTTTCCCTTCTTCAGCTCTCGCTCATTTAGAAAGCAGACAAATTAGTATTTAACTTTAATATAGTTCCCCAGCATTCCACCCACATTTCTGCCCAAACATCAGGGAGAGCGAGAGACAGAGAGAGAGAGAGAGAGAGAGAGAGAGAGAGAGAGAGAGATGAAGAGACACATGAAGAGAGAGAAATCCCCTGAAGTAGGAGCTAAATAGAGCTGAGAAGAAGAGTGTGATATATGATCAGTCCTTCTTCCTGCTAGCTCAGGGTAATTAGCCATGTCAACACAGGAGAGTTTACCTCTCTGTGCACGTTTTGAACGCCATCCAAAGCTCATCTCCATCCTCCTGCTCAGCCTCGCTGCTCGACATACTGTAACACCAAAACGCCGCCGCTGCCCCTTCTAATTAGCACCAGGCGCATGTTCTCACCAATATGGCCGAGTTGACCTCAGTTAGCCTCCTGCGATTCTTAACCGTGGACGCGTTTTAAATAAGAGATGGTAGGTGTGAGGTGGTGTGAAAATTTTACTGTATGCAAATGAGAATGAAGCAATGCTGTGACTTCCAATAGGAGATGAATGAACTCTTCTATTTTCTTCAATAATAAAATCAAAAAGCTTCTGTTCCAAGTTACTGTCCAAGTTACTGTTACCTGGTGATTCAGGACATTCAGGTGGTCATGTGACTTCATTTTCTTTCCTCATAACGTTGCTGAGTCTCGACCTGAACGACTGAAGCGACACCAGATCATAACACTGTCTCCAGAGGCTTGTACAGTGGACACTATGCATGATGGGAGCATCGCTTCATGCGCCTCCCTTCTCACCCTGACACGCCCATCACTCTGGAACAGACTCAGTCTGGACTCATCAGGTCACATGACCACCTTTTTCCTTTCTTATGGACACAAAGCTGTTTCGTCCCAATTCTGTAAGTTCTCATCACATTGTGTGTGTGCGTGTGTGTGTGTGTGTGTGTGTGTGTGTGTGTGTGTGTGTGTGTGTGTGGTGTGTGTGGTAATGCTCTTACTGTCACTATTGAACATAACTCTAATTTATAATGGACGTTTTTTTTTTTTTTTTTTCATTTTTCTTTTCAGTCATACAACTTCATTAAGTGTTTAAGTGATCTCCAATTATGCTCATTTAGAAAGTTTTCGGATGACATTTCCTCCTAGATGATGAAGAAGATGATGGGTCACTACTATTCTTCCAAACTTTAATGATGTGTTTTGCAGTTCTTAACCCAATGCTAGTAGCTTCAGCAGTCTCCTTAGTTGTTTTCTTTGCTTGATGCAGCACAATAATTGGACTCTTCTGAAACAGAGTAACACAGGATATGTCTTCTGAAATGATTGTTTAAAGAATGAGAATTCACTGCACCAGTTAGGGTTAAAGCTGAAACGTATTAATCATTATAAAGGCTTTTAGGTGTTTGTTTATTTAAATCCAAAAAGTGCCTTTTTATTATTTTTTTTAATGGTGTTTTTTTTTTTTTTTTTGTAAAGTCTCCAGTCCCTGTTTATATAAGCACAGCACGAAGTTTCTTATTCCTTATTGAATTTGCCTGCCTTCTGTTTTGGAATGTTTTACAAACGAAGTTAATTTTATGATCGATATTGTTATTTAAGTATTCCTAACCATGTTCAAAAAGCATTCTACATTTCATTATTAAAATACATCGATCAGACACAACATTACAAGGCAAAACTTACCTGGCAGGAGAGATACCGTGATCAAGGAGGTGGTTCACCCAGGGGAGGTTTTAATCTTAAAACATTATTCCCAGTATTGTTTAGATTTGCTTTGCACCACTGGGACAGATCTGCCCCCTTGGCATGTGTCCACCTCAGTCCCCTGAGGTGTGTGTGTGTGTGTGTGTGTGTTTGGGGGGCGGGGTTATCTGCTCTGGCATCTGGCACCAGGACATTAGCAGCGGATCCTTTGGGTGCTGTTGGTTGGTTGTGGGGTGGGGCCTCCGTGGATTAGATTTGTTTGTCAGATGCAACCCAATGGGGCTCGATTGGATTTGGATCTGGAGAATCTGGAGGCTGGATGGGGCTCTTTGCATCCTGAGCCCCATGCGCAGTGGGCTGTGGTGCACGGATTGTTCCAGTAGTGGCTTCTTTTTAGCAATTTATGCTACATTGCGTTTTCTGTTGGATCAAACCAGACAGGCCGGCCTTTGGTCCCCGTGGACATGGATGAGCCTTGGGAGCCCGTGATCCTGTCGGCAGTTTACTGTGGTGTAACTGATAGTGTTCTTAAGGCAATAACCAGTTCACCTAGTGGTGGGGGTGTTTGTTTTGTGGCTGATAAGTTTATATGTAAAAGGGCCAGATGGATGACATGTAGCTGTAGTAGACCACACTGGTTTCACAGCACCAATGATGACCTAGTTATGATGATGGATCTTTACTTAAAGATAGAAAATGTTACTGCAAACAATTTTTTCCCTGTTAAAGCCCCTCTGTTGCAAATCATGTTTCTGCTTTCCACATGCAGAAGGATGGTTTTAAATTTAATAAATATCTCTGAATAAAAGTCTATTTAGAGCATATAAATACAGACGGTGTAAATCCGGGAGTAGGTCACATGCTTCCCTACGCGCAACTGATCTCCAAACAAAAAGCTATTTTTAAAGATATAAATAGCGGTTAGCAAAAATGTTGCATGGAGGTTGATTCAGTGTCTAGTTGTGTATCTGTGTGTGTGTGTGTGTCAAACATCCATGTGAGAGAGAGAGAGAGAGAGAGAGAGAGAGTGGTTGTGCAAGTGTCGGTGAATAATAGGTGATGGTGTTTTGCCAGGCTCCTACTCTAATGTTCATAAATTATAGAGCAAGGAGCAATTATAGCTTTTTACAGAAATTACCCAAAGGAAGTTGTATGTATATTGTAATTGGGTCAGCGCTTATTTCCTGCACCACACCTGCGCTTCCAGTAAGCTCCCAGCGTCAATAATTAATGGCTTTCTGTCCTGCACCGCGTGTGCTGCCCCTCTGCCCCGGACCTGCAGATTTAACCACATTAGCATAGCGCTGGCGCTAATGGTGCTGATGAACCTCCTAATGGACAGAGTGCAGACCTGGAGCATCGGTTCATACCCACACAGAGGTCACCATTAAATGCAAGTTAATTTTCAGGCTCTGTCACACCCGAGTAAATATTTAGGTCGGGTCGACTTACCGTTAATGCACAGCCAGAACGCGGCAGAATGGAACGTGGGATAAACAACCGGTATGTTAGAAAATCAATATCTGTCTGCTCAAAGCAGAAGCACAACGGGAGGAGCAGGGAATATGGAATATTATAGAATTGCCTGTAGATCATAGGAGTAAACGAGCATCCAGTTAGAAAGGAGAGTAAAGGAGCTGAAGATATGGTTATTTGGTTGTCACTCTTGGGAAACAATATCAAAGCCGCTTCCAAGGACAAACCATTTTAAAAGCTTTGCTTGCTTGTTTATGTGCTGTCCAGAAGAGTGTTTCAAGAAGCTAAATATTAAGCTTCTGACATAAGAGAAGAAAATAATGAACAATAATTTGTTATATAGAATTGTTCAATTCTTGCACACACTATAAGGAAACAATATTCTTCAAGGTTTCTACAGGTGTTTATTATATAGTTTCAAAAATGATTCAGAGACACAAAGATTGCAGGCAACGTGAGTGAACAACCCTTAAGTTCTCTAAAAGTGAAGACGATCTTAAAAACCTCCCCACAAAGAGTTCTTTGGTGAGCATTCTTAGGGCATTTTACATTAAAGCCCCAGGATTGTTTCCAAGAACTCTTACCCCAAAGTTTGGTTCATTTTGATCAGTGAGAACACAATCGTACTGCAATCGGGAACCGAGTCCACTCAAGAACGATACAGCGCACTTGGCACGGAGCAATTCAGGCATGGAAGCAATCATACCCGAGCATGGAAGTAGATCACTGCTTAGACATGATGTCATCAGTGCTGTCGGTCTCCTCTGAAGTCTCCGTGTGCATGTGACATCTCATCCTCGGACCTACGCATACATGACAATGACAGTACACAGCCACAGCTGATACAGTAGGAAGGCACAAGAAAGCGTTGCTCAACACGTTCGACCAAAATATCAATAATATTAGGCACAGCATGAAAGTTAACTCCCACGTTCTCTACTTTTCTTAATGATTAATGGCGGCTAGCAAACTACTGTAAGTAGGTGTATACTGCCACATGCTGTAGTAGAGCGTGCAAATACACAAGGGTACCCGAGAACGGAGAACAAAAACAAGGTGAATGATGGCCAGTGGGGAATGGGGAGAAGAGAGCAAGTGTTCCTGGTCATGGTACAATCAATCAGGCCTAATGTGAAAATGCCCTGAGTTTCTGACAAATGTTTTACGTGGAACTGTGTCTAAAAGGGAACTCCTCAGGACTGCTGGGATCCCGAATCCTGAAGGTTTCCACATTAGAAAAGGTTACACACAAAACCCTTTTTGGTAAACACTTAATGATAAAATAGATACTTGAAGAACGCTTTTTTTCCTCCTTAAAATGTACCAGGGACCATGTTCTAGGTTGTGGCCAAGTGTCAGCTCTGGACAGAGAGGAGGGGTCAGGCAATGTGTGATGAATCTCATCTGCATCTTATTGCCATCATTCTACTTATTTGTGTCTTTTTGTGCTTTCACTGACTCAGAGAGAGAGAGAGAGCCGATGAGGGAGGGAGTTAGAGACAGAGAGTGAGAGACCACTGGGCAAATCTTGCAAGACATGCACACGTCGCGGAGCATGAACTCAAACCTGACAGAGCAAAAGCTGAGAGACACCAGGGTTCCACATACTGGAGGTCTTGCAGAGAACATAAGGAGCAATAATGTAGGTTTGTATTTGTGCGCTTAATATACTCATATGCACTTACTGTAGGATAAGGGGTTCATTAATAAATAAATAAACTTCCATTAATCCATTAAATGTTCTAAATGAAGTTGATAAGGCCATACCCAACACAGAACCTTTCAAGCTTCCCTCAGTAGGACAAATAAAGAACGGGGAAGAGAATGGGAAAGAGAGGCGATTTAAGCAATTTTGGGCGTGGCATGGTTGTTGGTGCCAGACGGGCCGGTCTGAGTATTTCACAATCTGCTCAGTTACTGGGATTTTCACGCACAACCATTTCTAGGGTTTACAAAGAATGGTGTGAAAAGGGAAAAACATCCAGTATGCGGCGGTCCTGTGAGCGAAAATGCCTTGTTTATGCTAGAGGTCAGAGGAGAATGGGCCGACTGATTCAAGCTGATAGAAGAGCAACTTTGACTGAAATAACCACTCGTTACAACCGAGGTATGCAGCAAAGCATTTGTGAAGCCACAACACGCACAACCTTGAGGCGGATGGGCTACAACAGCAGAAGACCCCACCGGGTACCACTCATCTCCACTACAAATAGGAAAAAGAGGCTACAATTTGCACGAGCTCACCAAAATTGGACAGTTGAAGACTGGAAAAATGTTGCCTGGTCTGATGAGTCTGGATTTCTGTTGAGACATTCAAATGGTAGAGTCAGAATTTGGCGTAAACAGAATGAGAACATGGATCCATCATGCCTTGTTACCACTGTGCAGGCTGGTGGTGCTGGTGTAATGGTGTGGGGGATCTTTTCTTGGCACACTTTAGGCCCCTTATTGCCAATCGGGCATCGTTTAATGCCACGGCCTACCTGAGCATTATTTCTGACCATGTCCATCCCTTTATGACCACCATGTCCCCATCCTCTGATGGCTACTTCCAGCATGATAATGCACCATGTGACAGCTCGAATCATTTCAGATTGGTTTCTTGAACATGACAATGAGTTCACTGTACTAAAATGGCCCCCACAGTCACCAGATCTCAACCCAATAGAGCATCTTTGGGATGTGGTGGAATGGGAGCTTCATGCCCTGGATGTGCATCCCACAAATCTCCATCAACTGCAAGATGCTCTCCTATCAATATGGGCCAACGTTTCTAAAGAATGCTTTCAGCACCTTGTTGAATTGTAGCATTAAGGCAGTTCTGAAGGCGAAAGGGTGTCAAACACCGTATTAGTATGGTGTTCCTAATAATCCTTTAGGTCAGTGTATATATATATATATATATATCAATTCAAGAGTTTTTCAGACAGATTTTTTTTTATTTGGAACCCTTTTTAGCAGAAAGATATTTTCTTCTCTCTTAGAAAATGCTGAACTCATATGGGCTCTTTACTTGGACGCCTTACTGGTAGGGAGATGCTTTGTGTAAATCCTTGAAGGGTTCTCCAAAAGATTGCTCAGTCATTTGGGATGCCCAACTCAACCAACTGGCTCCTGGCTTGAAAAAAAAAACAATCTAAAAACCAAAAGGATTTATATTTTTGGGATAACGTTTATGAAGATTCACATGTGGTGGAATGAAATGGACTCGGAGATGGACGTGTGGCTAAAATGAAACTTTAAGATCTTCCAACAGATGCAGTCAGTGTGTGAAATATTTCATCCGTTATCTCTTTTACTCCATCTACTCCTCACCTGTTATTTTTTTAGCCACAAACATTATTAAAACCTCAACGCAGACCACATTTCCTTAGAGAAATGACAAGCGAGGCCATTCTGTGACGTAATTTTATCAAGATCTGATGGCTGGAGTCAAGATAATGTCACTTTCATTTCTGGTAGCCGGAGTTTTGAAAAAAGGGGATAAAAAAAAGGCTAAAGGAGGGATGCAGGCAGAGTGCGTCGTGGGATTTTGTTTTCTTTTCCTCTCTGGTGAGGGATCGAGCCAGCAGAAAGAAAGAGCCGTTGTGCAGCCTATCTCAGCTGGCCAGGCTCTTTAATGCACTTTGTAAGTAGAGGTCCATATGGAAAAGTGCTTATTTTCGTCACCTTCAGAGGCTCTTGGATAAGAAGCTAAAAGCTTTCTCACCATCCATTTACCATCTGTGTGAGGGGCAGGAGATCTTATCCTCTACGGCCTGGCCTGGCTGCAGGCTTTTCGTTGCAACAAAGCTAGGAAGGCGCTTAATTCAGATTGCATAATCAGTCTACAAATAACTGATAACCTCGTATCCGGTGCAGTGGCGTGCTGCGAGCGTACCTATCTCTGAGGCTCCACAAGAAATTCCATGCTTCTCGTATCATGCTGGAGGGTAAAATACTGAGTGACGGGGTGGTGTGATGAAGCAGAAGATAAATATTTTCCTAGAAAAATTACTTTAGGATGTTTTATTCCTCTTATACCACAACGGTTTACGAAAGATTAATGTGTAGCAGCTCTTCCCTTACCAGCATCTCTTTAATTCCCCTTTCTGCAAAGACGTTTAAACTCTTCTCTCCTGAAGATGTCTGAAAATGTAACGTTATAGCTTTACCTCTGACTGGCACCGGAGGCTCCTTCTGAAAAAAGCTGGCAAAATTAATGATTATACATTCTTAATCACTGTCCCTGTGAATTAGCTGTTACTATAGAAACGATCACGTATTAGGATAAACTTTTGCGACTGTCACAGACCAATCAGAGTCTAGAATTCATTAGCACTGAATAGAAGTCAATACACTAATTAAATCCCATCATAACTACATTGACAGCTTGTCAAAAATCTGAGCTCAACTCTGTTATTAACTTAAGACGTCTTTATCAATTACATTCAACACTTTTTTAAAATGGAGCTTATTGTTGTAATTTTAGTACCACTTTAGCGAACTCCTGATAAGATACAGTTGTATATAAACATGACCGGGAAAACACACAGCTGATAAGCTAAGGGGAATGTGATTTTCATTAACAAGCTCTGCAACGTCTTGTTGCCCTCTTGACACTTTAACGAGGGAGGAACTGTGCTGCTGAAATCCACCTAAAACAAGAAACATGCTGAGGAAAGTCAGCGGGGGATCAGGATGGCTAAATTAGCTGGTGAGAATGTCCGAGTCTGTGTCTTGATTGGGGTTTTGTTCTGTATCCACCTTCCTTCAGAGGAACTCGGACAACCAAGTGTTGCTGCAATCCTGCTGGTGCTCGTTAGCTCTCCACACGGTGAAGGATAAACAGCGAGACACGCAGCGAAAAAGCATCAGCGTGGTCCAGGCTTGGATTCTGTCCATCCAGAGAACAACACAATTAGCTCTAATCACATCCTGCATGGAGGAGAACTGCAGTACTTCTGTGGATGTTCTAGGGTTTTAAAAACTGTAAGAATTACTTTACATGCGTTTCGATATTTTGTTTTTACTTAACTGAAAATCAGAGCTTTGTTTACGTGCACAGACTCTTAGTAAGCATATGGAATTAATTAAAAATCAAGTGTTTATTGTATACACACCCTGTACTGCACGCCCTTTGTACACTTCACACTCCAATTATACGTACATTAAACTGAGAAGTAATTTGATATTTAATGAAGGTGTGAATATTACACAGGATTACTAAAGCAAGACTCTGACTTAGGCAAGGCAAAGCGTTGGCATAGTAGTTACAGTAGCACCGTCGCCTCGCACCTTCAGGTCGAGGGTTCGATGTCCGCCTCTGGTCTGTGTGCATGGGGTTCGCATGTGCATCTCGCTGTGCTCTGTGGGTTTCCTCCGGATACTCTGGTTTCCTCCCACAGTCCAAAGACACCCAGGTTAGTCTAATTGGCGTTCCCAAATTGCCCGTAGTGTGTGAATGATTGGCGCCTCATTCCAAAGTCTCCTGAGACAAGCTCCAGGTCCCCGCGGATGAAGTGATATAGAAGATGAGTGAATGAATGACTTAGGAATGCATCGATAGTAATATGACCTGGGATTGATACAGTAAACAATGTTTAAAATAATTATTTGACTAATTTCCTGACTAATATTCATTATTCATTTTCCCTTTTGCGCCAGAAACCCGCATTATTAAAAACAAAAAAATAATAATAACTGAACAGCTTTACAGTCTTTAACCCAACACTCATCCTTCTCTCTCTGAGTGAGTACAAATAATTTTCATGCAATTTTTTTAATTCAACATGACATGGTATTCCTTTTGTGAATAATAAATGTTACAAACGAATGTTTAGCCAATTACACAACTACCTACTAAAAACGGGGAATTTTTCACTACTTGCATAGCTCAATGAAAATCCTTTTATAAAAAATAAATTAAATGTAGATGAAAAAAGCAATTAGGGGGGGGGGGGGGGGATCTTGCTTGTAGTAACTCGGTCTTACAAACTGCACATCACTGATCCTCAAAGTTCTCCAGCAAAGCCGACACGTTTTACATTAAAACCAACAGCACATCCACATGGCATCATTGTAATGGGACGTATTATAGCACCAACTATTGGATCTTTTCTAAAACTGCACCTTAGGAGCCAACTGTTGTCCGAGTTAGACCGCAATTACTCAATGCAAATCTTCGTCCACTGCACTTGGTAAATGTTATCTTATTTCATAATATTCTGATGTTTCACTGCACTAACTTGCTGTAAATGTTTGGTAGAATTACAACAGTGTCATGCTGTATTTTGTAATAATTGTAGAATTCTGGTGGCACGGTGGCATTGCACCTCCAGGGCTGAGGGTTTGAGTTCTGCCGTGGGTTGTGTGTTTGGAGAGTTTGCATGATCTCTCCGCCCTTGGTGGGTTTTCCTCAGTTACTCTGGGACATACAGATTAGTCTGACTAGTGTTCCTAAACGAGTGTTTGTGTGTTGTGTGCCCTGCAATGGATTGGAATCTTATGAACTGTGAAATTACTGTAAAACCCACCAGTATTTTCCTGTAACATACTCTAAACCAATCTACAGTAAGACACTTCTGTGTGTGCTGTGTGCTTCGAATAATGTGTTGTATGGACGAGCAGGTGTTCCTAATAAAGCGGTTGTTGTGCATGTTGTGCATTGTGCATGTGCTTGCTAATTTGAACGATGAACAATTTGAGTGAGCAATAAAAAAAAATCTAAAAGATTAGTTAAAAAAATAAATGAACAAAAAAAAAAAAATCTCTGAAAGTGAATCATTTAAGAGCTGAATGGAGCAACAAGAGTCGACTCTATCACCCTGACTCACTGAATAGAGTTCGGATGGCCATCGCCAGCTTGTATCAACTTTTTTTTTTTTTTCATAAAAGAACCTGATGTGATCAAAATGGAGAATGAAGAGTCTCTTTGTGAGCGATGATATCCATAAACAGCTATTGATGAGGAGGAATGTAAAGGCGAGTATGACTGATGGCTTTTTTAGTGTTGACCCGCTATAAAATTTACAATTCCAGTTGCACTTGGAGATAAATGGCTCTGGGAGTGTCTCTAGTGGAATATCAATCTCAATTTTAGTAGCCCGGATGCACAAATTGTCACTTTCTGCAGTCCAGGAGAATTGATCTAGCCTCTGTGTGACTGCAGGACATTTATCAGTGTGTGTTCTCTTCGGTCTTCTGTTTGAAACATGGCTCTGATCTTACTGCGAAGGACATGCTGTAGTCAAAGTCCTAAAGTGAGTTACACCATCTGAAACCTGTTTAAAATTCAAGGACATGTGCTGTAAAATAGAGACAAATCCACCATCTAGTTGTTGAGAAATATATAAAAAATAAAAATAAAATGGGTGTAAATTAATAATGCAAACATCCCATATTTACTGTATTACATATTACAGTACTGTATTAATATTTACTTACTATGTACTGTTTTAAGTGTCCTGGATTCACAACTTAATTTGAATACAAATGATTTGTTTGTTTATTTGTCCCTTCCTATAAATCAACACAGTGTCGTAAAAGTGTTGTCAAGTAAAAAAAAAAAAAAAAAAAAAATGTGAAAAAATGACAAGCTGTCTAAATAACATGATGATGAAACGAGCAGCAGGTGACATTTTTCAGTAGAACAATAAGAAGGTTAATAAGGAAGCTATGACCAAATAAGGAAGGTGGGGATACAAAAAGGGTCCAATGAGTACAGGACGCCATAAGGGTCAGAACTATTGAAGGTAAAAAAAAAAATGTTCCTCAGTGGTTGTTGGATTAAAAAAAGTTTGTATCAAGCTTCTGCTTGGATCCTGAGGAACCCTACTGAGCCCCTTAGGCAGAGTTGTTCAGCTCCAGTCCTGGAGGCCTGATGTCCTACAGTTTTGTGTTTCATTAACATCTAACCACACATACTGAAAGTGGTCATTAACATAGTAGTTGAATCAGCTGTGTTTGACCAAAAGATTCATCAAATTGTCTTGGGAATTGGCCCTCTAGGACTGGATCTAAAGGTCCCTGTAATACGGACTCAGGAGGACAAAAATGTATGTAGAACACGCATCAATCAATCAATCAATCAAGAGGAGAGGAGTAATGTTATAGCCAGGCCAGTGAAATAAATATTCAAAATGAAATAAAATATCACATCCCTAAAAAGGTTATTTATAGAAGCACTCCTTTATTTATTTATTTATTCAGTGTTAATCAATTAAACATTTATGATTGTAAATCTGTTAGCAAGCTTAATCGAGAGTCTTGTTTTCAAAAATAGAAAATATACAAATGTTAATAGAATTCTCATTAACGATGCTGATGATTTTTTGCTAGTGTGCCTGAGGTTAGGTTTAATATGTACAGTACCTACAACCAATGCACAAAACTACATTGAGAGCAAAGACAATTCCTCATATGATAGAGAAGTGTAGATCCTAACATATTAATACAGACAGCTACAGGAATACAGTACAATAAAGCCTACTGTATAATGTCGGCTTTTTGTTTTTGGCACCCTGTAGCGACGCAGTTCGACGTCCTCATGTAGAGTGTAATCAGAACAGTTGATGCTTCACTCCAGTCCCTTTAATGACCACATTCCCCAGTTTATCCAGTCTGGATTTATTAAAAAGGCTGAGACGGATTAACCAAGCCACTGCACAATCATAAGAACAGATTTGACAAAATACTGATAAAACATAGTCAAGTTTTGCATACCTTATTAGAATTAATTTTCCTTATAAAGAACAAATGATGTTGATGGACGTTTTTTTTTTTTTTTTTTAACAGACTAGATCTGTGTAAGAATCAAATCTGAGCTTGTTATCTATACGGTCCCCAAGTATTTGTACTTAGTCTCCAAATCATTATTTGTGTCCTGAATGTTTGTGTGGGTAATACTCGCATTTGTTCTTCTACAATCAACAAGCCTGTCTCTGGTTTTGATTGCATTAATGCTTGAGAGCAACTTGTCACACCATGACTTAAGTCATCTACAACCAGCCCGTGTTCAGACTTCTCTTTTATCAGACTCACAATAACAGAATCATCAGAAAATGTTTAAACATTTATCTCTTATCGTAAACACTTCTACAGTCATTAGTGTACAGGATGAACAGAATGGTAGACAAAACACTGCGCTGTGCAGAATATTAATGGGAACTCAACTTGCAGGACATCACACTGTTGACTCTGACACTCACTCGTTCTCTACAGCGCTTATCCTGTAGGGTCATGGGGGGTCATGGAGGGTCTGTAGCCCATCCCAGGGGACTCGGGGCACGAGGCAGGGTACCTTTGAACAGGACCAGTACCCATCCAGGTTAGCACAGGTTAGCTAAAGTTATAGAATTAATATTTCTTTTTATTATTAAATTTATAACTTATATTAAATTTACGTGCTATTTTTAATAATTAGTGGTGCTTGCGAATTTGGTGCAATTTACCGCCCCAAAAAGTCCCATAGACTTAACCCTGAGACCAACTTTGTAGCGTAGAGCAAGAATTTCATAGAAATCCCAAATTTACCACATTTGAAGAGGCTTGCCAGCTGTGTCAGAACATATCCTGCAAGAGGGTATAAGTTGTACCCCTGGATGCAAGAGGTGTTCAACCAAGCATGAGGTTAAGATGATAAGCATGTTGCTAACATGATGTTAACAATATTAGTATGTTGCTAGAATGACGTTAAGATGATAAACATGTTGCTAGCATGATTAGCATGGTGCTAGCATTAAATATTATATTAGCATGTTGCTAGCAACATCATTAGCATGTCACCAACACGATGCTAGCGTGATTAGCATGTTGCCTAGCATGACTCCAATGTTTTGATCAACAGTATGACCACTCACATTTTCTTCAGGAAATGCACCTCTCTAGTTTAAAACTAGCTGTTAATAATGAGGGTTATTGTGCTAGTTGAAGCGCATGGAGTATGACCATGAAGTGTGTGATTTTGGGAGACATATTTCTTTTAATGACATTTCTTGTTCCTTTTCATCTCTTTTCTTCTCCCATTTAGGGGATCTGTGGAACCCTATAGGGTGGTATGAGGTGGAGTGTATGCTAGGTTCAGCATACATTACAAGATGAGTTATTAATCTTCAACAATTTTAACTTAACTATAAGTAGAAGTTTTATTATTCTTTAATTTGTTAATAGAGAATCGGTAACTATAAAAATGGTTAAATTTTTATAATAATAAAATTTTCTTTTAGGTTTAAGAAGAAGTTTTGGTTAAGGATTAAGGCACGGATTGATATGTGTGGGTGGAGCAAAAATAACTAGTTAAATAAAGAAATACATCAAAATCTGTTGATAATAAATGATGTCTGTGGCACTACTGTACCATATAAAAGCAATATCACACTCCAGATCATGTTGTCCTGAACATCATGTTGTGCTTAATATGATTATGGCCATGATGATTTCCATCACATTCCTTAATTAAAGGCACAGAGTGAACTCAAATACTTTATACTCTCATACAAATATTCTGGAAGTGTATATTTACATAAAACCATTTTATACTATAGAGCACTTTTCCGAGTCTTCTCTAAAAGAAAGTTGGAAAAAAGAAACAGCTAAGAGTGAGTGAGAGAGACAGATGCCTTGGGTGAACTTTATACTGAATTAATTTGCATAGATTGTAAGTCTTTATGTCAACATTCTCTGTCTCATCTCAGGGACTTTGTGAAACATGCGCCTGCAGGACTCTTCTGTTTCACCTAAACACACTTGCATTTAACAGATATGCAGGCAGAAAGACTCAGACTAGTTAACGTTACAGACATTTAACATCATGTGGCTTTGTATGTTGAAAAAATCCATGAGTTTATATAAGAGCATGTGATTAAATTAAGGAAGAAATTATATTAAGTAACTAATCAATTAATACCTAATACTTTTAAATACAATGGAACCTTGGATTATGAGCATAATTCGTTCCGGAAGTGGGCTCGTGTTCCAAAACACTTGTAAACCAAATCATCATTTCCCATAAGAAATAATGAAAACACAAATTATTCGTTCCACAGAAATAAATACAAAAAATAAATACATAAAATAATTAATACAATCTATAAAATGAAAATATAACAAATTAATCTGCACTTTTTGTACTAAAAAAAGTACAAATAACTCCCGACATATAAGTGTGTGTGTGTGTGTGTGTGTGTGTGTGTGGAATTAGCCCCTTCCCTCGCCTCGTTTTACACAGTAACACTCCTCCTCCCTCTCCCCACCTCGCTTTTTAAGTTTCACAACAAACACACACACACAGACACACACACACACACACACACACACGCACAGACACAACGGAAACACAGTTTTAACAGGGAAAAAAGAAATCTCTCTGACCTGGCGTGAGCATCATGTTATTATTTGGATTAAATATTTATACTTTACAAATATATTCCAGTAAGCAAATGATTAAGTTATTTGGTAATGATTTCACCATTATTATTATTATTATTATTATTATTATTATTATTATTTATCAAACTGATCATTTATTAATTTATACTGTATTAATTGCAAATATTATTATTAATTACTAAATATAATAGACATTGCCATTTTTCCCTGTGTACCTAGAACCTGTGTTTGTTCTAAACAAACTCTTAGAAAAAGGGGTTTTCCAGAGTTTATTAGATTTTTACTGCACTAGCAACACATACTGCACAGTCTGCACAGTCAGGCCAGTATGATCTCAGGACGTTGGGGATGCAAAACTTTCAAGGGACTTTTGATCTCAAATGGTTCAGCCGTGGCGATTCCTTAAACTTGTGCTGAAAAGTGGCTAATAGTGACATCATATTGAGTGACATCACATTGAATGACATCATAGTGTGATGCTTTTTATCCAGCATTCGGGGCTTTTTGGTGGTATTAACATGCTAAAAAGCAAAAGTGTTTGTGCCCTATCATCATATATTTTATTTTATTTATATTACTTACAGTATTGTCAATCAACCTAACCAACATTTTTTTTTCATTTGTATCTACAAGCTGTGTTTTATTATAAACAAACTCGTACAAAGTATTTTCCAGAGGTAAACATTTGTTTTACCGAAGATGCAACTCATGTGAGTAAGTGAGTGATTAGCGCTGTGGCTTTGGTCCTCCTGGGTTGAGGGTTTGATTCACGCCTTGGCTCTGTGTGCGTGGAGTTTGCATGTTCCCCCCCCCCGTGCTTGGTGGGTTTCCTCCGGGTACTCCTGTGTTATTATTATTATTTGTATAATTTTAAGCTTCGATAGTTTGAAGCCTAATTATTACTACAGTTAGCATTTTTAAAAAGCAATACATTTACTATATGTGATTAAAATATAAAATTATTATACCCGTTTCTGTCTATAGCAGCTCCATATATGCCACATATTTCAGTCCAAAGCCAGCCTGGATCTCAGCCCATGCACAATGAAAACTATGAATAATGTTAGAGCTGAGCTTCACACGATCTGAGCTCTTGAAATGCAAGAATTGGATGTGCATTAGGATGGTGGAAATGGAACCCAGGAGATTTGTGTTCTCAACTTTTGCAAAGTGCTCTCTCTATAAAATGCACTGAGTGTGAATCTGTGAGAGCGGCGTATCCGCAGACCCCTCAGAGAACCCTCATTTTTGTCTGGAGAGTGGCTCTGTGCTTATTATATACACTGATTGAATCAAAAACCAAATAAAGCCCTTTGTTCCTCGAGGAAGAAACATTTCCTCCATCAGCAGAGAATTGGTCCTGCCCCTTGAAGAGTCGCTTGGTTACTATGGTGATGGTGGTCTTCAAAGTTCCTCACTGTGTTCATGAAAGATGGGTTTGAGGCTGTGAAAAAATGTTTTGCACCACATTTTCAATTATTCTGTTTTGGCAAATCTTTGAATTCGAGTAAAGCCTGGGAAAACCTCCATATTTTTATTAATAACAGTCTTGCACTTATTCAGGCCATATTTATATTTGAGTCCCAAATATAAGCAGTGAAATTATCTTGTATTCAGAGTATTGGATAATCTTGTATTGGATTATAGGCGTGCTAAATTAGCTTTTTATCCATTTAGCTTATTAAAATACCTGTGTTGTGCATGTATCCAAGGTTGCCAGTTCGTTCTTGGGTAGAAGTGACTGAGATGTTTTTTTTTGTTTTTTTAAATAGTGACTAGTCCTTTAACACAATTATGTAGAATTGCATAAACCATCTAGATTGATTAATCATTTGCGTCAGTTGTTTTCTAGCAGTGGTCACAGAATACCATCAGAAGCACAAATTCATGAGTCCTTCTACAAGCATTGTTTTTTTTTTTTTTATATATATCTTTTATAATCTTATTAGAGTACTACAAGGGTGGTTCTGGATCTTAGCAGGGCTGCATGGTAACTCCATGCTTGATGTAGCACACAGATTATTATCCAAGTTATACAACTGAGTATTTGTACAACAGCTCCGCTTTTTTTTTTCTCGACATTTAGAAATGTGTTTAAAGCGAAAAAAAAGAAAAAAAAAAGACGAATAAATTCTTAGCCTCTGCCTCCTTATTATACCACTGCTTATTTTCTCTAATCCCTCTGGGCCACTTTTTTCAGACTTGCATATTCACATCAGGTCGACTTTGTGCATTTCTTTTCCACTGCCCAAGGCAAGCCACTGGCAACACTTCACAGGAAATCAACAATCAGGATGACTTTCGGGCGAAATGATTTGATGTGAGGCGGCGAGGGGACGAACAGGCGGACTCGGCCAACTCTGCTGAGAGAGGGGCCGTGTTCACCTTGAACGCTGAGATGTTGTGTCACTTTAGACATTAATATCTTGTGAACATTGACTTCTTTTGAGTGCGTTAGAACAACTGAATACATTTTCATGGGAAACACGCTTGCTCCTCTTAAATGGCTACAGCATGCCAAGTTATGTGCAAAAAAAAAAAAGAGAAAAAGAAGAGCTAGCGAGACTCTGCTTGTTATTGATGGTATTTTAACATCTGCCTTTAGCTCTGTTAGCAAAACATGAATAACATATTTGACATGGGCATTAAGATGGATGGAGGCTGGCATGAAAAATGAGTGACATCAGGGCTTAAGACCACCCACTTCTACCTTCATGTCATAGTCATTGCAAAGCAAGTAGCATCTTGTCCCATTTAAACCAGATTCCTAGATGTAGATGTTGTGTGTTTAGAGTAGTACGTCTTGTTAGTCTGAATGAGGATAATATTTTTTAAATACAGCAAGTATTAGTTTACGAGCGCCATTAGTATCATGTATCACACATGCGACTCTTATTTTGACACCGAGCGTCACTCTCTCACCTTTTCAAAAAAGGCGAGGTGAGGAGAGGGAGGAGGAGTGTTACTGTGTAAAATGAGGCGAGGGAAGGGGATAATTCCACACACACACACACACGGCGCCGGCGTGCACCAACGGAAACACTTATCTGTCGGGATTTATTTTGTACTTTTTTTTTTTAAAGGTAAAGAGCAGATTAATTTGTTTTATTTTCATTTTATAGATTGTATTAATTATTTTTATGTATTTATTTTTTGGGGCTGTGGAACAAATAATTTGAGTTTTCATTATTTCTTATGGGAAATGATGATTTGGTTTACGAGTGTTTTGGAACACGAGCCCACTTCCGGAACGAATTATGCTCATAATCCAAGGTTCCACTGTATATATATATATATATTTTTAAGTGTCGAGTCCTAAGGTGATTAGGCTTAGTTTTACTCTGTCGCAGAACACTGGATGCTGAGATTGACTGTGGCAGCTTAAAGTAATATTCATACATTGTGATCAAAGTTCTCAAAGTTTTGCAAACCCAAACCCCAGCTACAGGAACAGTGAATGAGAAAGATGCATGGACTATGCTAGTTACAAAAACAAACCTTTTTTACAGCCTTATGCTCGCTGTGAGCCTGTACTCTGTAGGTACTGGTTTCCCAGTGATGCTGATAATGTAAGCAGATCTTCATCATATAATTTAACGTGGAGAACATGCACTTTCACAGTCGACATTTAGACGTCATTTTATTACAGTCTAGAACGTAATACAGGTGTAAATATATTGAACAAGTGAACACTGAATATCAAGAAGCATTTTCTCTTACTGAAGGTGTAAAGGTTTATGTACAAAAAAAGAGAAGATGTGATAAAGAGGTGATGGAAACACACTATTAGAATAAATGATGACTAAGCGAGTGTGTGTTCTAGTCAACCAAGCTACATGAAAAATACCCAAGGTGTCTCTGGGAGAAGAGATGGATGAGGAACATCAATCAACTCTCTAAGGGCGCTTATTTTTTTCTCCATAGCTCTTAGAGTGAATCTCCCAAAGCACGAGGAGCAAGAGCACACCGTCACGCCGCACTGTTCCGGTAAGGATTCAGGTTACTTAACATTTACACTGAGGTTTAGGATTGAGTTTTTAGTGAGTTGTGGATTCTGGTTGGTCAGATGGTGTTGATTTATTGTCTAGAACAGCTGCTCTGATGATAGTGCAGGTTCATATTAATGCGCTCATAATGGCAGTAACAGCTCCTCGACAGGGATGTGTAAAGCAAATGGGGGGGGGGGGGGGGTCTCGAGTGACAGCGATTATGAAGCTCCATATCAATATATACAGTGTCTGGCCAAAATAATAATAATAATAATAATAATGCCATTTCAGAAGGGAAAACTTATTGGTTTGCATCAAGATAATACAACAATTAAGGAGATTTTAAATGACTGAGTTAAGAACCCTTCAAGACATTATCAAAGCCTGGAAAGTTCCACACTTGAAGAAATATAATTGGGAAAAAAAAAAAAAAAAAAACTCAGGGATGGATATTTCTTAAACACTTGATGAAGTTGCATTGTAAAAAAATCAACAGTAAAATCCAGAGCTATGTTTAATTGTGACAGTAAGAGAATGTCCACACACAATGGATTGGGGACAAACAGCTGTGTCCATAAAAAAACAAACAAACAAACAAAAAAAAAAACACTTTTGTTAGTGAGACTCATCAGAAAAAAGGCTTCAGTTTGCTAAGGAGCATAAAGATTGGACGTCGGTGCGATGGAAACAGGTCATGTGATCATGTACTGTACTGAGACAGTGTTATGATCTGGGGTCGCTTCAGTCGTTCAGGTCGAGACTCAGCAAAGTTATGTGGAAATAAAATGAAGTCAGCTGACCACCTGAATGTACTGAATCACCAGGACATCACATCTATGGAGGGTTTCTTCTTCACTGATGGCACGCGCCGTATTCCAGGACTTTGTCAGTTTGTCAGAGTGGCTCTGGGAGCACAAGGAATCATTTCACACTTCAGCTAGACACCAAATTGTGCAGTATATCCTAGCGGTTATATCCTAAGTATCTTGGTGTATAGCAGGCTTATAGTTATAGTTATGGTTAACCGCTGCTTATCCAATGCACTATCCACCAACTTCCACCTGCATAATATCAAAGATGTTCAAGATTGGCTGGTGTTGTTGTGATTGACAGGAAAGAGACAATATGTGAACCATCACTCCCTGAGAGCGGAGGCTAGGTTTTCCTCGTACTCCCAGCTGAAGATGGCTGTCGCATCATCAGGATTTCAACTTGGGATTTCCAGATGATAGGGCAAATGCTTCTCTGTTGCACCACTCTGGAGCAGGTACAAAACATTTTTATGAGAAACAGACA
Organism: Clarias fuscus; assembly: GCA_030347435.1. NCBI lineage: Eukaryota > Metazoa > Chordata > Actinopteri > Siluriformes > Clariidae > Clarias > Clarias fuscus. The sequence continues at coordinate 22,887,944 of CM059228.1, forward strand.
ACCTTGACTTGGGCCTGTGCAATGCCTACCCATGCAAAAAAATAACCCTCAGGCATCGACACACATCTAATGTGTCATGCATGTGCAAGACCTCTGAAAGACTCAGCAGGAGGCATGAACGCAAGAACGCAAAACATTTCAGCGCAAAGCGTTTCATCTTTCAAATTATTCTGTTCAATTACTTTTTCACGCAGTCTCATGCGTGGCGTACAAATGTAAAAGTTGAGATAAAAAAAAGCAGCTAGGACTGAGAAAAATAATGAGATAGACAGGGGGAGAGAGGGAAAAGAAAAGAGAGAGGGCGAGACGGTGAGAGGTGAGAATACTGATGAGTTTGTTTGGAGCCCAGCTGTGTGTTTTCTCTCCACTCTTGAAATCCATTAGAAATCAGCTGAAGGGGGTCAGAGTTCCGCTTCAGCCTCAATAGACGGGCAGCGTGGGGCGATGGCGTCCACCTCTAGCTCATTTTCTCCCCCTCTGAGCCACTGCAAGGCAATCACACACATGCACACACACACACACACATTTACACACAGAAAGTCAGGATTGCACCAAACAGGAGAATTTTTTCCCTTCTCTTTTCCTGTACTATGCCTCTTGAGGCTGATAGCCAACTTACACAGCATTGCACATTTAAGCAAGTTGCTCATGTCCCACATACAGTATATTGTCTCTTGCTTGTATATTGTCAAGCAGATTAGTAAAACTAGCTAACTCTCTTAGCATTGTATCCTCACAAGAAGGATGGACACCTTGTTGTTCCCGCTATAATCTCTTCATGCAGATTTAACGTGTGAGATGCAGATGAGATGATGAAAACACATCTGTCTGTGTTGAAAATGCAGCTCTGTGCTGTGCACAAAATTCATAATCACCTGCCACTTTGTCACATAGTAATGAGCAGAGGTGGCAACTTCTTTGTTATTGTATATAAGTACAGTGGAACCTCGGATTGCGAGTAACGTGGTTTACGAGTGGTATTTTCATTTTATAGATTGTATCAATTATTTTTATGTATTTATTTTTTGGGGCTGTGGAACGAATAATTTGAGTTTTCATTATTTCTTATGGGAAATGATGATTTGGTTTATGAGTGTTTTGGAATACGAGCCCACTTCCCGGAACGAATTATGCCCGTAATCCAAGGTTCCACTGTATTGTATTTGAGTATTTTACTCAACGGATATTTAGGCAACGGATCCCGCCTACTTGGTCTCTGGGCTGCAGTCTTCTGGCTCCATATTCAAGCGTCTCAAACGAGTGCACTTTAAGTGCACTTGTGTAGGTAAGATTAGAAATGATCTCACTAACTAGCTAACCTACTGTGCAAATTTGTTATGACATCTTACATGTTTGGTTTGTGTTTCACACCAATATCATAGTTTTTTATAACAAGCTTATAATGTTAAACCTTATTGTATTCTTGAAGCGTTGCAATGAAAGCACTCACTCATCTCCTATATTGCTTTATTCTGTGTACAGGGTCAAAGGGAGCCTGAAGATCCCAGGAGACTTGGGGCATGAGGCTGGGTACACCCTGGACGGGGTGTCAATCCATCTTACGGCACACACATGCTCATTCACACACTACGGGCAATTTTGGAACCCCAATTACCCTAATCTGCATATCTTTGGACTGTGGGATGAAACTGGAGAACCCAGAGGAAACCCACCGAGCATGGGGAGAACATGCAAACTCCATGCACACAGATCCAGAGGCGGGATTCGAGCCTGGACCCTGCAGGTGGAAGGTGACAGTCATAACCTAGCTAGTTACACTATCTAGCCACCACCTAGCTAGCTAGTATAACTGCCAAAATAATTATAGGCAATAACATTGCTGCTTGCCATTTGTTGTCATCCTTTCTACAAGTAATTGCATCCTGCATTCTATCAGCTTCAGTAACTTAATAATCTTTTAATAAACTCACAGTATCTTTTTTCTTCATCTGCCTTTTTAATTATTTTTTTTTATTTATTCATATTGCCCCTTCAGCACTGACTATTAGAAGTTAAACATTACAAAATTTAACAAAGTTAATCAATAAATTATTTTTATCATCTGAAAAGTCACATTTCCCTTGGAATTAAACTATTCTTAATAAGGCATCTTTCCTTTATTCATACAACTCACCAGCGCTGAACGTTATTCAACATTTTAGCTGTAATGTGCTTTGTCAAAGAAACATATGCAGTGTTCACTCCTCTCTGTTCAGCCATGTCTAATCTAACCAGGCAAATCATTAATATAACTTGTGTTAAACATTTTATATAAATTGACTGAAGCCTTCATGAACCTGTAAAGCGTCTGAACACGGCCAATGAACTGTGCTTGCATTCAATCATTATTAATTCATACTCTCATTCTGGTACAAAAAAGATGATGAAGTTAGATTTCTGGAGAAAACAAATCTCTACTAGACTTCCACATTCATGGTTTCAAGAGCATCGACTGCAATTGTGTTTAAAATGACGTTGACACTAAGATTCCTCATTCATTGAAATGCAATTTTTATGCATAAAAAAAAAACTACACAGCAAAAATGTTATAGTATATAATGACTAAAATAAAGCGTCTCACATCACAGCACGTTTCGTGCAGCGCCACAAAGACAGAGTTTATTTAGTGATTATATATTTGTGTTTGTTGTCCCTCCGGTTGGATTACGTGATCATAAACTGCATTTTTTAAAATAGATCTCATATAAATCTCTCATATCAGTGTGTGCGTTTATCTGCCTTTTGATCAAACTTTGCAAAGTGAAAGTGCGCGCACACCATGGGCTCACACAGACATTTTATATTCACTAAAAGCCTTATTCACGAGCACATTTCGGCCATTCACAGACAACGTGCATTGTGCCGTGTCGTTGTTTGTGATCTGAGTATTTTAGGAGTGAAATAAAGTGTCTCTTTTAGGTGTATGTTTTCACTTTGCACTTTTCATCTCCCCTTTGATCAAAACGCTTCCGATATGAGCCGATATATTTACATGAAAATATTGAACATTTTATGTTTTTTTTTTTCATTCAAGCCTTTCCTGTTCTCTATGGAGACAAGAAACTGACACACCTCTGTTTTTTTTATTTTTAACATTAATTTAATAACAAAAAATAAAAATAACATTTATTTGGCAACAAACATTTTAGAAGGAAACCATCTACTGTTTGTGAACCTATTTTTTTTTTGGGTGCTACCATATCATTTCATTTACAAAAACACTTGCAAAGAGAAAAAATGTGATCGGCATCATCAACGATGCTGTCGACCCCTAAGGGTTTTAATATACTGTTTATCAGGCAGATATTTATCCAAAAGAAAATGTGGAGTAATTGTACTTTTGTACTTAAAGTACATTTTAGAGCACATACTTAGTAGTTCATTAAAAAAAAAAAAAAAATTGGTAAAGGTACATTTTAGGCAGGTACTTTTACTTGAGTATTAAGCTTGTATACTTCTGCCACATCTGGAAATCTGGATGAAGGACCCTGGTGTACATCATGTGGACCTGCCAATCCCCCCCCTCCCCTAAAAAAAAAAAAAAAACATAAAAATTATGACAGGATTAAAAATATATATATATTTTGTGTTTGTTAGCAAATTGCTACATATCCTGTTGTTAAGATCTATTTCTTGGTTATACTGAAGGTTTGTCCTTACCTTATCTTAAGGATGTTTTTTTCTCTGTAGAACCCTATAGCCCTTATTAGTTGAAACATGTATAAATGATAAAGCCTTGCAAGAAGTATTATGAGCGTAATATGTTGCCTTGCGAGTACAGCGATTCCCCGTATGTTTCAAGACAATACAAAATACATTTCACTGCCATAAAGATTTTAGCTTTAAATCGTTGACAATTAAGGCACCGCTTAAAAGATAAATGAAAAATTCCCAATGGTGCTGTCCGACTTTTTCACCTGAGCACGGATAAAAACACCAGGTGTGTGACCGATATGGGAAGCGATGTCTCTTTAGCAGAATCCCAATGAGGTGTTAGCAATGGTGTGTGCTTTAATCTGCTGTAGATTGTGATCCCCCATCGAGTAAAGAGGTCGAGCTGCACCATCGGGGGGAGCTTGGGGCAGGGGGTCCGTGAAGCTCGGTTGCCTCCTACCGCAGAAGTAACACTATGGAGAGGGGCGTTTAGGGGGCACCGGGGACAGAATTTCAACATACCTCTGCGCAAAACCCAGAGGGCCGAGCGGCGCCTGACAGAACATCAGCTCATGGGTCAGAGGAAGTGTCAGCGATGTGACAGCTAGCCGGGGAAAACATGTGCTCCTTTAAAGGCTGTGATGTGCAAGGTGAGACTCAAGCACACTTCAGAGACAGTCGCAAAGTGACTCTGAGTGCTTATAAGGTATAAAATATGTCATTAGTATGCAGTGTTGTTTTTGTCTAATCCAGCAGCTGTGGCTGAGAGACGCTAGTGGAAAACTTCTACATTAACACTGAACTGTGAACACTCTTCTGGCTATTTATCCGATTGTGTTACGTGATGTAATATATTTTTACACTGCAGTGCAATTACTGTGCATTTACTTCCTGTAACAGCAGCTCTGACCATACTTCCAGCTGTAACATAGATATCAATTTGCAATCATATGCTATATTACCAGAAGTATGTGCACCCTTGATTATCACACCCATATGTCCTTGTCGAACATGATCGCTTCAGATTTATCCCCCCCCCCGGTGTCTCCTGTTATAATGCGCTCCGCTCTTCTCTTCTGGGAACTAGTTGTTGGCGTGTGGCTGTGAAGATTTGTGCTCATTCACACATTCTACAGGAGCATTAGTGAGCTCAGGGGCTGATGTCAGGATGTCGATGAGGCTCTAGTTCGAGTTCATCCCAAAGGAGATGGTTCAGTGGGGTTGAGTTCAGTCAGGGCTCTGTGCAGGACACTCAAGTTCTTTCACATTTTTCCAACCTTAACACATCAGGTCTTTATGGATCATATTTGGGCCTCTTACTTCTTAAACAAATTGTAATGCTACAGTGTTCAGAGTGTGCAAGGGTGTGCAGTTTGTGTAAGTGGTTAGGAGTGCACATACATTTGTAAATATAGAGCATTAATGCACTAATAATAAAAATATATATGTTTTGCTCCTACAGTATATAGTATCAAATATGACTGGACAATTCACATAATTTAAACTGATTTAAGGTTAATGTCCAGTAGAGAAATTAAATGATTCTGTAAATTAGACAAAGGGAGAATAATGTTTCTGAGTTGGTTTTGGTGATCATTCCTCCACCTGCCAGTTCAAGAATGGTGGTGTGGCATCAGCAGGTCGAAATCATTTCCTCCTCATTTGCACTCGTTTTAAAGGTGACTTCATCATTAGGGGGCTGAAAAATGGCGTGCACCTCGGCAGCCAATGATTAGCGCTAAATGAATCCCGAAAGGTTCAGCCAGCCAAGTGGCACAAAAACCAGAGGGAAGCGATGTGGACGAGATGCGGGCAGATTTATTTATTTATTTATTCATTTATTTTTTTTATTTTATTTTTGCTTTAATATGCTATCATTTCTTGCTTCACTGATCTATCACTAAACAACAGCTGCGGTGCCGTGGGTGGAACGAGGTGCCATGCCGGGGAGGAGAAATAAATAAATAACATAAAGAGGAATAAAGGGAGGATCGTAAGAGGTCACCTGTCTTAGCGGGATGCTCTCAGAGAGAGAGTGACAGAGAAGTGCATGCTGGGAAACCTGGCAGGAACGAGCAATGCGGTGATGAGCAGCCACCTGGAATTCTTTATCTGGATGTAGCCACAGTTTCAGAGTTATTTATCTGTCACATGAATATGCAATGCCGTGTGTAACCAATCACTCACTTTACGCATTTTTTGGTACAATCTAAGTATTCACACCCAGTAATTTTTTTTCAATATTTCTCCTGGTAGGAGGATTTGACTTTCCCAGGAAGGAGTCAGGGATACACCTTGAACAGGATTCCTGGAGACGGCAATGCTACAGCCTTGAGATATCCACATTATACATATACAGTATAAGATGTACAGATTTTGCATTTCTTCAAACATTAAAGAGGAAATTATGAATAATGATGGTCCGTTTTAATTGATGATAATACCGTTTTTCATTCTCTTCACATAAGCTCTCTCTGATGTCTTTATAGACAGAGGGAAAGCATCCCAGCATGCATCTGTTTTCCAACATAAGCAACCTCGTTAAAGCGGCAAATCCTCGTCCACGCTGGCATTCGCTTCCTCTTTTGGGAGAGTTTAAATTCGAACAGCAGAGATTCATCTTCTGGTAATTTCTCAGTCTATGTGAAGCAATAAGATGAAATGAGTTTGAGTCGTTGTTAAAGCCTGAAAAATGAGGACAGTGAAATGTGTAGGAATGTGAGCATCACCGTGTTGATGGTGAGTTCAGAAATCCAGGTGAGATTAAGTTGGAGAACTGAGAAAAAAAACAGCTGGATCTGAAAAAAAAAAAAAAACAGAAGAAGAAACATCCTCAATATCTGTCTTTCATTTAAGATGTCAAGAAAATCTTTACCTTTAAATGTTTACCGTTTTTCCTATTTTGTCAGCTTAAGGTTCTCTGTGTGTGTGTGTGTGTGTGTGTGTGTAAGAAACACTATAATATAATACAAATCTGCAGATTTTAATCTAATAATCCTGCAAATAGCAGTTTCTATTACATTTGCAGGATTTGTTACATTTGTGGATTATTACATTATAATCTGCAGATTTGTTTTATGTTTGTGGTTTATTATGTTTATGGGCTGTTATTACTTTGGTTGTAACAAACACTTTCAGAAGGCATTCAAAGGAAAAATACTTAAATATAATTTAATAATAAATAGATTTTCAAAACTGTATTAATCAGGCAGATTAGCCTCTAGATAAAAGTATCAGGTTTTCATAAAATATTATTATTATTATTTTATTTATTTATTTATTTATGATTTTTTATTTTTTTTTTATTATTATTATTATTATTATTATTTTTATCACAGTGACTTTCTGATTTTCTGTGCAAAAAAATGGTACAAATAGTATTGTTTCTTCTTTTTTATTTATTAACATATTCATTTATTTATTTAATTTGACTGATAAATCTATAAATTATACTTTATAATTAATTTATAAAGTAACACTTTATCCTTTGTAAATTTTGTAAATGCTTTTGTAAATTATTACATTTGGGTTTTTTTTTTGTCTTTACTTCATGTGCTTTTTTTAAAATGAAAAATCATGATTTAGTGAAAAGGTAAAAAAATGCAATTTAATTTGTATTATTATTATTATTATTATTATTATTATTATTAAATAAGCATAACACAACCTTCCAGCATGATACGACTCAGTGGATCTCCTGAACTAATACATCCTGTGATAAAGACATGGTGTTTCCCACCGTCTAAACACCAGAACATCATTTAGTGAGTCTGTTTAAGACAGCAGGAAGTTCACTTTCGTTCCGGAGCAGCTGGCAGTCGGTGGGTGTCGCCGTCCTGCCGTCGCTCCTCACCACTCAGACACTCAACAACTGTTCAAAGCACTTTATTTCCACCTACTCCAGAATAAAAGTGGTGAAAATCTGCATATCCCAGCAGTCCTAAGGCCTAACTCCATCACAGACACATTCACAGTGAAGAAATATTACGATCACAGTGTAATAAACAATCGTTTTAATCTTCTCACGCTTAATATATCCAGGTGAGGATTTGTGAAATAGATTTTACCCGCAGTAAATTATAGCATAATAATTAAATGGGAAAATATATGAGTTAAGACGTGTTTTAGTGTGTGCCATTAAGATCTTATGTAAGAACAGTGAGGACATAACACCAAAATCTGGGTTACACTTTATAGAGTCCATATATGGACGCACGAGTTGTCCTCAGTCAGTGTGTCTTTGACCATATACCCGGATGCAAGTGTGTCTCAAAGAAACCATATTAGGGAAAATAATGACTGTATAAGCAACTCTGAGTGGGTTAAGAGTCTACTTAAGAATGTAAAATAAAACTTCCCTTGACAAGCTCCACCCTCAATCTCCGTTCACAATCACCCAAGTTCTGAGTACACACCTGATTCACATTAACACTAGACCTTAAATACACCTCACTTTCCCGCACTCAGCGTCTGACCACAATCACGGAAACAGACTCCGCTACCTATCTGAGCACGCTTCGTGCATCGTCCCATCTCCTGGTTCCTCGTATCGGCTCCAAATTCCCCATCTTGTCTTCTGATCCTATGTCTCGTCTCCTGTTCCGTCTCCGTTGAATGTTCTACGTCTTTGTTGTTCTTCTCAATGCTTTCACCAGCTCCGTCATCCACACAGCTAAGACTTTCCAGTTACTTTCTATTCAGTGTTCATTAATCCACAAACTGTGAATAAAACGCCCGTTCGGGTTTGTTTGGGTTCTTCGATGTTAACTCTTGTCAATGGAAAAAAACACAATATTTTCAGCAAACGTTGATGCATATTTATGTCTTATGCCTTAAATTGAACAACGATAAAAAAAAAATAAAAACATTATTATGGCACTGTGCAAAAGTTTGGTCACCCTAAGAGTTTCAGAGTCTCTGATTCTTTTCACAAGGTTTCAACCTTAATCAGCTCGTTAGATCTAATGCATGGCAACAGCTGTCATTAGTAAATGCCAATTTCGAAGCTTTACAAATACTTTGACACTTCAAACCTTGTGCCACACTTGTGGACACTCAACAACCATGGGTTCCTCTAAGCAGCTGTGTAAGACTCTGAAAATGAAAGTTATTGATGCTCACAATGCAGGAGAAGCTACAAGAAGATAGCAAAGTGTTGTCAGCTTGCAGTTTCCACAGTGAGAAATTTAATTAAGAGATGGCAGTTCAGGGGAACTGTGGAGGTCAAGATGAGATCTGGAAGACCAAGAAAACTCTCGAAGAGAACTGCGTGTATGCTGGACAGAAATACAAATCAAAACCCCCATTTGACTACAAAAAACCTGACTCATGAGTGGCGGTGCACCGTTCCAGAAGACTTTCATGGAAGAGTCAGCAGAAGAATACCTTACCTGTGTCCCCATCATAAAATCCAATGTCAGAAGTATGCAACAGAACATCTAGATAAGCCTGATCCATTTTGGAAACAAGTGCTGTGGACTGATGAAGTTAAAATAGAACTCTTTGGCCACAATCAGTAAAGGCATGTTTGGAGAAAAAAAGGAGCAGCATTTCATGAAAGGAGCAACATTTAATTAAAATAATTTTCTATTAAGCCTGGGGGTGGATCTATCATGCTTTGGGGTTGTGTTGCAGCCAGTGGCACAGGAAACATTGCACGGGTGGAGGGAAGAATGGATTCCATTAAATACCAGCAAATTCTGGAGGCAAACATCACACCATCCGTAAAAAAGCTGAAGCTGAAAAGAGGATTACTTCTTTTACAGGACAATGATTCTAAACATACCTCGAAATCCACTATGGAAAACCTCAAGAGATGGAAGCTGAAGGTTTTGTGACGGCCATCACAGACTCCTGATTTAGACATCATTGAAAATTTGTGGGTAGATCTTAAAAGAGCTGTACATGCAAGATGACCAGAGAATATTACAGAACTAGAAGCCTTTTACAAATGCCACAATAATGTTTTTATTTTTTATCTTTGTTCAATTTATGACATTAAAAGTAACTGCACACCAATGTTTGCTGAAAATATTGTGCATTTTTTTCCATTTCAAAGAGAGACTGGTGTTTTGGTTTGTGCATGCAGGCGCTGTGTATGTGTGTGTGTTTGTGTGTGTGTAAAGAACTCCTGCACAAGAGAGAGAAAAATCGTTGGCTCAGTTGTGATCACGTGGTGCTTGTTGTCAAAACAAGAAGCGCATTTGTGCTACATGAGACTCCGTATTCGTAAACCAAGACTTGCTCGTTTTTCAAGTCAAAATTTATTGAACATCTGTGCTCATCTTGCGGAACAATCACAAACCGCATTACTCGCAATCTGAGGTTCCACTGTAACAATGCTAATAAATAAATAAATCCCTATTCAAGCTTCATTTTTTTTTTCATACTTCAGCAAGATGTAATGATGGGCAATTTTTCATTCCCAGTTTCGAGTAAAAACCTGTTGTTTTTTATTTGGAATCACACTTAACATGGCTGATTGTACATGCAGTGTACTTCACAGGGAACTTCAGGCTGATCAGAATGCACGCCAGTCTCATGGTTATAAACATATATTTATTTTTCTCTCATTAGGAATGGACTTGCCTTAGAATCCATACATATGGGAGTAAGTGTGTGGACCATGTTTATCATAACTGTTCCATAATCATTTCAAAGTGTGATATAACGTGATATAAAGCATTATTAAAGTGAGTAATTGGAAGTATTAGCTTGGCACTGTATTTTGTGACTTTACTCCACCCACAGTGTGTTATAGTGCAGTTTAAGTTATTTTAGAAACATCTCCCTGTGGTTTAAACCCCTGCGGTTTTCACTGCTGGATGTCGTAACCAGACTGAGAAGCTCATTATTCACCAGATGTACAGGCTACATGCTACTTTGGCAGCTCCATCCAACAAAATACCTCATTCAAATATCACATGACATTATAAAATGTAAAACTAAATAAAATATAAAACATTATTAAAAACATTCTTGATCTCTCTCTAAATGTACAGTGTCCAGATGAATGTGACAATGAGAAGAGAAACAGAAAGTACTGAAAATAAATATATTGTAGAAAGATACATAAATGCAGTAAATAGACAGATAGAGAGATCTAAGAAAACAGACCAGCAAACAGTCTCATACACAGTGTAGACAGAAAGTACAGTATATACAGACAGACTATATGTAATCACTGTACTGTACAGACAGACTGAGGAGTTTATAGAGCAGACAGAAAGGTAGAGATGTATATAAAGTAGATAGACAAACAGAATTTTTTATAAAGCAAAAGAGAATGTATTACAGACAGACAGACATATAAATCAGAGAGGCAGACAGACAGTGGAGTATACAGAGTAAACAGACAGACGGAGTAGTATACGCACTATACGCACAGACTGGCAGGGGGGTATAGAGAGCAGACGGAAAAACAGAGAGACAGATAATGGAGTATATAGAGCAGACAAACAGAGGACTATATACAGCAGACAGACATATCTTGGACTATGTAGAGACAGACACAGACAGACAGTGTGGAGTATATAGAGCAGAAAGACAGGTATTGTATTATACTGTATATAGTAAACAGACAGCCAGCCCTGAGTGAAAGAGAGTCAGTGTGTATGTGAATAAAGGATTGATTCAAGAATAAATTATAAATGTTATTATAAATATAAACACTTACATATTGGATAGAAGTTGAAGCTACACTTTAGCTGAAATGTATGGCGAAGTGTAAAGCACATGAGCATCTGTTTCTCATTAGTCATAGAGAGCAGGATTTGGAGATGAAGAGAGGAGTACTGCAGCTCCACAGTGAGATGAGATGAGTTTAAACACAATAAAACACAACACACTCGGGTTAATGGAGATGCTAATTACAGCTATAAAATCATTGCTTTATAATGTGGCAGATAAAAATGGTATCTGCCATAATCTGCTATAAATTTTACAATAAATAACGTACTTCATAAACACTTTCAGGAGTAAACTTTTGGTTTATGTTCATAAGCTCGCTTATTTATTTCCTTTCATTTGATTAGAATGTATTTAGTATTAAAAATGTGGTCATTTAACAAAAAAAAAATCCCATATTTCTTTCTAAAATTAAATGTTCTTGTCCTGTCTACAGTATACCAGAGTAATGTCAAATTCCAAATTCCTAGAGTACATCACAGCCTACAATCATGGCTGGTATGAATGACAAGGCACCCCCATCACCTAACATCATTCACTTCCCATGGCATGGCCAGCATATGCATGTAAATGGACTGTACTGAAAAAATATTTTTTGCAAGAGAAACTGGGGAGAAGTTTAATTTCTTTGATGTTATGTTTAATGTGGCCACCATTTTTATCCACTACCATAAACAATCCTATAGAATTTGGTTCTTTCATTTTTGCTCTACCTGTAGATGCCCCCTAACCTCCATGTGACTAAATACTTCTTTAACAGACTAAAAACTCATGGATGCAGCAGGCAAGATTGATGGGCCCCAGGAATTAGAAGCACTGAGCTGCAGAATGGGAGATTCGAACCATCAGATAGATAAAACAAGAACAACTCACTGCTCAGACAGTTCGACTCCAGGCTTCTATGCAAGCTATGGCGTTGCCACCAGCAGCACCGAGACCCCACTCAACTTCAGCATTCATAGCTCATAAAGTACACCAACAACTCAGCAGGGTGCAAGTGTTTCATGCTACAGTGCACAATCTACTTTTGTGAGTCAAGAGGGGGTCCTAAAGCATACCAAGTTTGAGCACCTCATCAATCTGCTCATGGATAAAGGATTAACTTGGGCTAGGGTGGGCTGGTCCCAAGAAGACCAACCCCTAACCTCTTATAAGTACTTTGTGAAACTGTATTAGCCTGTATTTGATCATTCCTCAAGGCCAAAGAGTTTGGAGAGAATGACTCTTTTCCTTAAGGCAAAGGACTTTGACAGAGTTTCTGTACCCTGCAAGCAGTAAATGGCTGGAACTAGCCATCCCTCAGTGTTGATCTGCCTACAGAAATGGCATGATATGATGACCACGTGTCTTTGAACAAATTCACTGACATATCTGTCTGTCCAGATGCCCAGCCCAGGACCAGAAGACTTGCCAAAGTTAGTCTCCCACCACTCCAGCACCTCCATTCAAACCATTGACCCCATAGAGCTGGGGGCACATTAAGGTGAACGACATAAAGCATCAGAGATGGCGTTGTGAGCTGCTATGTTTTTTATTTTTATTTTTCTCTGTCAGCCTCAAGCAACAAGTGGCACAGCACACAGCACCACCTCTTGCAAAAGCCCACACCCAAGTGAGAATCCTGCATTCCTTGCCCTGACTACGTGAGTGAAACCCACTTAATTTCTCTCTTAAATTTTGTGATGATATTTCGGGTCACACAATTAGGTAATATCTATTCTTTAACAGCACTGATTGGCCGCAAGTGAAATGGAAAACTTCCCTTACTGCATTTGTTGATGAAAAACTCCAGTTGTCACTGCAACCCTTAAAGGTGGAAGTCCTGGATAGAAGACCCATAGGTGGGCAGATCAGTCAGCCCTCACACCACTGTCAGCGCATTGCACCAAGAATGCATCTCCTTTCTCATCATTACAACCAAGTTTCCTGTGGTGTCAGGCTTTCCATAAATGCGGACAAATCTCCTGGAAGGAGCAACAAATCCTTGTCCTCAAGGCCCTTCTGTCAACATGGCACCCATGTCCATATCAAATCCCAAATCCCAAATTCAAATCCCTCCAAAGTACAACAATTTTACAAAGGTTTCAGTAATAAGAAGGCCAGTGGGCCACAAAAGGCCAAAGATTTCACAAAACTCACCCTGTGAATTGCACACCCTCTAGGGTGCATCTGTTAGAGGAACAACTGTAAAACAGCATTTTGATCTACTTCGCAGAACCTGTTACACACATCTCACTTGTCAAGAAGGTACACTTAAGACCATATAACATCACACCTATGTCAAGGAAGATATGTGTGGGCAATGTGGCATTTCTGGTCTACATCATCATCCCAAAAAGGGGTAGTCAGGACAGGACAAAGGGTCTGTCATGATGAACTGGCCAGGCCCAATCATATTTCATCATGGCTACCTGTCATTAGCATAATACTCCAATTCCCAGTGTATAGCATGGCTTACAAACATGGATGCCTTAAACTGCAAGGCACCTCCATTACAGACAACATAACACTCACATTCACCTGACTACTACACCTGACTCCTCAACCACACAGGCATTCACGGAGTAAAATGACTTTTAATATGCACCGTGTTGCATGAATTATATACTCTGTGTTATTCAATCAGTCATTGCCAACACTCATGTTGTTAAATATTTACTTCATATAGAGGTCCAGTTTCAGTTTCATTGTCTCACTCTTGACTTGTTCTAGTTTATACTGATTGCTCGACCCTTGTCATTTTGATTTTAATGTACTCCTTTGTATTGTTTGCATTGTTTGTTGTTTATATTGAAGACATTCCTGTCTCCCTGCACTTGCATCCTAACCTCCCTCCAATTCTGTAATAATTCATTTCTGCAGTTCTTTATTGAGTATTGAAAGTGACACAGATAGGTAAATAAATGTACTGTATAACTGAAGAAATGCAGTGAGAAAGAAACTGGCAGCAATAATAATTCTTTATGGGCTACTTTTTTTCTTCCTATTTTAAAGCACACAAATGGGATGCTTATGACTTTCTGATGAGCTGCAGTGGACACATTTCATTTTTCTGAACATTTCTCGTAGAAGACAGCAAGAGAGAGCAATGATGACAAGATCAGAGGGGAGAGTAATATGTACAAAAAAGTAGCCAGCTGTTGAAAGTAGTCCTGAGCCATTTTCATTTGATTCCCTGCTTCCTGTCTTCATTTTATTTTTTCGTTGTGTCATCCCTCCATCAGAGCAGGACAGGAATAAAGGTACCGGCAGCAATAGCAACACTTTGTACCTTTGTTGTTGTTGTTGGTGGTGGTGCTGGTGCTGGTTTGGCAGATTGAAATGGCCATGCCGTGGGGAAGATCACCATGATCTTATGTCTTCTTGTTTTTTAAAGAAAATAATAACGTTAACTTTTTTTGTTGGTAGCTTTACATATGGCTTTCATTAAAACGTTTGCACCATTAAGAAGTTTTACTGCGGCGGCTTAGTGTCTCATTGCCTAATAACGATACAATTTTCGAAGGTAAAGGAAAACTAGGGACGGTGGAGGCAAACAGCAACCACTGTATTTGTTACCAATTTTTACGACCATGGTAGGACCTCCGATCAACACTCACACATGCATTCACACACTATGGGCAATTTAACCCCAACACCACAGCAGACGATACGTATCTGAAAGATTTATTCTAAAAGAACCCAAAACTACATAAAGTGCAGACAGTGCAAGACAATACGCAATACAACTGAATCTTCTTTTATGCCCTCGCTGATGTGCCTTTACACTCTTGATTCAGATCAGACTCGATCTCCCCAGTGTGCACTTCTGAGAAATATTACACCCCTGTGTATCTGAGGGTAGTTTCAAATAAGAATCATTCTCACAAAGTAAATATTCAACGTAGAAATAGATGAAAATCTCAGCTAAATTATTGTTATTTCAGCTCATTGTGAAGCATTTCCTTATCGATCAACATGTCCGACTTTGAAGCTGTTTCCTTTAAGTAATCCACCCACACTTTACACCATGAAGGGAGTGAAGAAAAAAAAAAAAAAACGATATGCAGATGTGTAAATTATTAATTGCCGCTGTGATTTATGGCTCGGCCGAGCACTGTTAGTCTTGGGGACTTTAATATTTCAGAACTTATTTGATTTCCGCCGTCGTCTGATAAATGCGTCATTAAGACGGCGTTCAATGATTAATAGATAGTGAATATATGTTTCCGTCTCTTTCTTTTTTTTTTTCCCTCATTACGACACGACATGTCTCGTCAAAGCAGTGTTTAATCTTACTCTGTATGCATATTAATAACAGGAGCGATACCTGCAGAATTTGAGGGAAAGTCCGGCTGCATGTAAAACGTCCCGACCGGTTCTGATTCACTGCTCAGTGACACTTTCCCTCGGAGTTACAAGCAGCTTTGATGAATTATTTGAGAGCGGATATCCCTCCATCGTCTCCCGATCAGTCAGTAAAGTCCAGGAAGCTGTAACACACGCTGAGACTTGATTAAAGGCACCAGAAAAGGACGATGACAGAGTATGTTAATGTAGAGTATGTACAAGAATACAGGAAACAGGACTACAATTTATAATTGATCTGCTAAAACAGGAGGATTGCATCATCAGACCAAAGTGCTGTGAAAATCTCCACTCTGATTGGACAGAAGCGTAATTTTCTGTTGTACCTTATTTATCTAACATGCTATTGTTACTATAGTAACAGATAATTCATGGTAACTTCTTCTGTAGATTTATTTTGTTGTTTTTCTACATAAAAGGACTTTTTTGATAAAAGAGTCTCCAGTGTTGGCACTATATATATATATATATATATATATATACCGGGCTTGAAACTGAAACTGAAACGCCGGGTTTTAGGCCACAATAATTCATTAGTATGGTGTAGGGCCTCCTTTTGCGTCTTGGGAATGACAGATACGAGTCCTGCACAGTGGCCAGAGGGATTTTGAGTCGTTCTTCTTACAGAATAATGTCCAGGTCACTACATGATGCTGGTGGAGGAAAATGTTTCCTGACTCGTTGAACACCCCAAAGTGGCTCAATAATATTTAGATCTGGTGAGTGTGCAGGCCATGAGAGATGTTCAGCTTCACTTTCATGTTCATCAAACCACTCTGTCACCAGTCCTGCTGTGTGTATCGATGCATCATCATCCTGATACACGGCACAACATTCAGGATACAATGTGTGAAGGTGGACTCATCAGAGAACAATACATGTTTCACATTGTCCACTGCTGGCACCATTGAAACCGACGTTTGGCATCGGCACGAGTGAGCAAAGGTTTGTCTATAGCAGCCCGGCCGTGTACATCGACCCTGTGGAGATCCAGACCAACAGTTTTGGTGGAAACAGGAGAGTTGAGGTGCACATTTAATTCTGCAGTGACTTGGGCAGCTGTGGTTTTATGTTTATTGGATACAATGCTGGTTCGCACCCGGACATCCCTTTCAGACGGCTTCCTCTTGTGTCCATATTTACTCCTGTTGGATGCGGTTCGTCCTTCTTGGTGGTGTGCTGACATTACCCTGAATACCGTGGCTATTGATACATCACAAACACTTGCTGTCTTGGTCACAGATGCGTCCAGACTGAGTCTGTTCCAGAGTGATGGGCGTGTCAGGGTGAGAAGGGAAGCGCATGAAGCGATGCTCCCATCATGCATAGTGTCCACTGTACAAGCCTCTGGAGACAGTGTTATGATCTGGGGTCGCTTCAGTCGCTCAGGTCGAGACTCAGCAACGTTATGTGGAGAGAAAATGAAGTCACATGACCACCTGAATGTACTGAATCACCAGCACATCACATCTATGGAGTTTTTCTGAGTGAAGGAGTGGTTTAGGGAGCGTGATACATCATTTTCACACATGAATTGGTCACCACAGAGTCTAGACCTTAATCTTATTGAGAATCTTTGGGATGTGCAGGAGAATGGTTCATGCAGAGGCCTCACATGATCAATACAAGATTTTGGAGAAAAATGAATGCAGCTCTGGATGGAAATAAATATTGTAACATTGCATAAGTTTTTAAAAGCAATGGCCATGAATGAATAAAAGGTCTAATGAAATATTAGAGTGTGAGACCTTTTTTTTTTGGCCAGGCAGTGTAGAGTAGAGTTTACAAGCTGTGGTGTAAGAAGACGAAAATGTGGGGTTGTTATGAAAAATGAAAAAGTAAATATGTAATACAGGAGCCATGTGTTTGAAAAAGTGCCCTAATTCCATAATGCACAGATTACACACACACACACACACACACACACACACACACACACACACACACACACACACACACACACACAAACAAAGATAATATTCAGAGCTTTGATATGTCCAAATGACAATTTAACCCGGACTTGTTCAAGAACTGAAATCCTTTTGTCCACTTTGAAAAACATTTATTTTCAATTTTCCTCCCCTGAAGACAACAAGTTCCTGGACGCAAACTTTTATTTTTCTCACATTTACGGTCGCATTCTGTGATTCCTTCGAGGCGAGGATCCATTATGAGCTTCATTTTCAATTCTGGAGCTGCCAAATGGAGTAATGGGGCCATTTCCAAGGTCACGTCTGTCGATTTATCTCTTTATTCCTCCATCCAGATTTTTGGGAGACGGAATCACCGAATAACGACATTTTGGCTTCGAGGTTTCAAAACTTTTACCGGATGCACTGATGCAAAAGTTATTCCCTAACACCCTCTTTTTCATCTCCTCCTCGTCCTCCTCCTCCTCCTCCTCTTTGTTGTTCTTCTTCTTCATCTTCTTCTTTGTTTGCCTGTATCCTCTGAGCGAGTGGAATGATAGATTGCGCCGGTGAAGAGGTTTTTTTTTCCTTATTCCTCAGGGAGACTCTGTTGGGAGGCGAATTTTCTCAGCAGGGCGTCGGTCCATTTCTCCCACAGAGCCCGAGTCTATTACAACTCTGTTACACTAAAACGCTCGGCATTTTTATTCCGCTCTCATTACCTTACGGGAAATCACTACCCCCCCCCCCCCCCCCCCGCCCTTTCCTCTCTCTCTCCCTCTCTCTCTCTCTCTCTCTCTGTATGTAGACGATAATCCTCAGCCACCTGAGAGATCAAAGAATAACCTTTAGACACGTGAGTAAGGATTTACTTCCGCTCTTTGAAGCATCAGCGGTATTTCGCAGGAGTTTAGTCACATCTCCGGCACAAAGTGTCGTCTCGAGTGTGGATGCTTTATTTATTTATTTTTTTATCTTTTTCTGACGAGTGTTTTTAAATGATATTGTGTCTTGCATAAACGGCTTCTTGTTATTGTTGAGATTCTTGTTTTCTGGTATCTTATTGTTCAGACACATAAAACTACAGCATTCAGCAGCTTCGGAGTCGCTATTAGAGACACGTCCTCAGGCTAGTACACAAGGTCAGGGACTAGAGGTGCGATCCCTGTAGGGGAGGGAAGGCGAGGATGAAAGGAAAGGTAAAGGTGATCGTTTAATAGATTAACAAGGTGCAAATTTAAGGGCTCGGTGAAAAAGCCAGAGCTTCAGCTGTTCAGAGACGACCGGGAAGAGCTGTGATGTGCGGCCTGATTTCACCCGGAGATTCTGGGTCGAGGCTCTTAGAGAGAGAGAGAGAGAGAGAGAGAGAGGCACAAAGCTTTAAGGTTTCACCCGCTACAGAACCCTCAAAGGTTCTATGCAGGTCTCTGTGTCTCGATATAGAAAAGGAATTCAATTAAAACTTTCCCCTGAATTTAAGAAAACCCTCCAGGAGCCTTTTTATTCTGAAAGTGTCTCTTTAAAAAAAAAAAGTATAATAAAACCGTACATATCTATAATTTATTCAAGCCATCTCTTCTTATCTGTTCATCCTTTTAGTTTATTCATAACACACGAGGCTTTAACACCTCACACACACTTAGAGGACACAGTGGGAGGGGAGGAGTGTGTGTCTCCTGCCATGTTGCGCCGAGATAAATGTGCTTTGTTTCGATTACAGAACGACCCTGGAGATAGGAACAGGGGATTATGAAGAGGGGGAAAACACACACACACACACACACACACACACACACACACACACACACACACACACACACACACACACACTTTATCTGCCTTGTACTTTATCTGGACATTTCTGCGCAGCACTAGAACAAAATCCTCCTGTACAAAGACGAATGCCAACTTACACACACACACACACACACACACACACACACACACACACACACACACACACACACACACATTCAAAATATTCACATGTTTAGGCCCATATGTTTTAGATTAGATTCCCTCCAAAATATATAAAATAAAATAAATGTAAAAAGTAACATTAAATAAAAACGCATGAAGTGCACTGGAGTAACACAGCAGTAAATTACTCAGAATTCAAACTAATACATAAATAACAATCCATTTCATACTCTTTATATTCACCACATATATTAACTTGCATTTTAACTACAAACTGTAATTCCTGTTTTTTTTTTTTTTTAAATCAATTTATAATTTATTCTGTTTTAAATTTAAATTATGGAATTACTCAATATACTATACTATTACAGTTATATATCTATATTCTGTGTTATGTTTTATTTATATTTATTATTATATTTCTGGAGAAATATGGACTCAAGAGCAGCTGATGGAACTGTAGAGATGTGAGAGCTGCCCTTGTGTCTCCTCCATTCTCTACTGTAGGATCGATATCTGACGGCGTGTGTGTGTGTGTGTGTGTGTGTGTGTGTGTGTGTGTGTGTGTGTGTGTGTGTGTGTGAGTGTGTGAGTGTGTCTGGGTCTGAGAGAGAGAGAAAGTGTGTTTTCCCTTCTGAGTAAAGGCATGAGGGACGTTTCCCCATTACAGAGTCACAGAGAACAGAGCGCGAGTCCTATTGATCCGTACAGCTAGATTTCACTGAGAGAGAGAGAGAGAGAGAGAGAGAGATAGAAGGGAGGGAGGGACAGAAGAGGTAAGAGTCTGATAAAAAAGAGAAAGAGATAATAGATAGAAGACGGGAAAGAGAAAAGAAGGCAATGAGAGGAGAAATAGAAAAAGATTTGCAGAAAGACAGCAATAAGGAAGACAACAGGAAACTGACAAGCACAGAGGCCACGCCCACTTCACTGTACCTAAGGTATAGAGACACACCTCCTTCTCTTTACCTGTATAACATAAGCCACACCTTCTTTATTGTGACTGACATAAAGGCCACACCTCCTTCACTGTACTTAATGCACATATACCACTCCCCCTTCTTTGTACTTAAGCCACATAGGCCACACCTCCTTAATTGTACCTGAGACACAGAGGCCACACCTTCTTCTCTGTACCTAAGGCACAGAGGCCACACCTCTATTATTATGAGTAGGGTACAGAGGCCACACCTCTTTTATTATGAGTAGGGTACAGAGGCCACACCTCTTTTATTATGAGTAGAGTAGGGTACAGAGGCCACACCTCTTTTATTATGAGTAGGGTACAGAGGCCACACCTCTTTTATTATGAGTAGAGTAGGGTACAGAGGCCACACCTCTTTTATTATGAGTAGGGTACAGAGGCCACACCTCTTTTATTATGAGTAGGGTACAGAGGCCACACCTCTTTTATTATGAGTAGGGTACAGAGGCCACACCTCTTTTATTATGAGTAGGGTACAAAGGCTACACCTCTTTTATTATGAGAAGGGTACAGAGGCCACACCTCTTTTATTATGAGTAGGGTACAGAGGCCACACCTCTTTTATTATGAGTAGGGTACAGAGGCCACACCTCTTTTATTATGAGTAGGGTACAGAGGCCACACCTCTTTTATTATGAGTAGGGTACAGAAGCCACACCTCTTTTATTATGAGTAGGGTACAGAAGCCACACCTCTTTTATTATGAGTAGGGTACAGAGGCCACACCTCTTTTATTATGAGTAGGGTACAGAGGCCACACCTCTTTTATTATGAGTAGGGTACAGAGGCCACACCTCTTTTATTATGAGTAGGGTACAGAGGCCACACCTCTTTTATTATGAGTAGGGTACAGAGGCCACTCGACACGCCTTCTACTGTAGGGTATGTACTGTATAAAGCTTTTTCTTAAAATGAATCATGTATTTTATTCTTTTTTGTTGTTGTTGTTGTTGTGAATAATTCTGTCATGACAACATGAAAATCTCTTCCACAAAAAAACGTCTGGGTTTATCATCACAGTATTATACATTTTAATGTTTTAATCTGATTTTTATCCATAGAAAATCTATGCATATGCGGAGTGTCTATCATTCTTTTGAACTGTTACTGCTGATTCACAAGTCTGCTCCACACACACACACACACACACACACACACACACACACACGTCTGAGCATTCTCAGACATTTATAGAATGTGTGTGTGAGCCAAATATCACACATGCTATTGTTTACAGCCAGGACTATAGAGCGATATTTAAACACGATAAAACTTTAATTAAAAAAACAGACAATAAGAGAAGCAAATCCCTGGTTGGCAGCAGGATGGCTCCAGATGTTATTGTGTGTGTGTGTGTGTGTGTGTGGATAGACAGAAGGATTGAGTAGAATACGTGTCTCAGCTCTACAAGGTTAATCTCATAGCTGTGTGTCACTCTAATGAAGCCCCCATAGACTCACACTTAATAAGAGTTAAGAGTAAATTAACCTTCAGGACTTTCGCACACTGCTCTTTTAAAGCTCTTTATGCATACGTTATCATTCACACACACACACACACACACACACACACACACACACACACACACACACACACAAGCGCACATACACATGCTTCAACCAAGGACAGTTCATTTAGCCAGGGGAGGTCAGAACAGAAGCATCCCATGTGTGTGTTTTTGGTTTTTCTTTCACCCGATTGTAATCAGTCACCGCTGTGTTTCATTAATGCACTAATTTGCATGGACAAATTTATGCTTGATGCCGAGGTCTTTATGTATTATTCATTGTAAATATTAACCCATCACGCCGGCTGGATGAAATGACACATGGTGTAAGAAGCAGACCTGGCTTTGTTTGTGCGTTCTTTAACAGAGCTTGAGATTTTAAGATTAGAGTTCACGGCTGTGAGGGTTTTATTTACATTTTTTTCTTTTTTTCTTGCAATTAAAACAGCGCCTCGGTGTGGGAATCTGGAATGATTGACAGGTGTAAAGATGTATCAACTCCCAGATGTCCCGCCCACTTCCTGCTGCTCACATTAGTTGACTTGATTTTTCCATGATGTCTCCTTGTTAAGCGGGCTGCTTTCTGTTAACTAGTTAAAAATAAAATAATTAGAATAATGAGTTATTCACAGCGAACCTGGTGGGTTTGGATGGCTTTTTTTTTCCTTTAATAAATGAAATCATCATTTAAAACCTGCATTTTCTATTCACTCGGGTTAGCTTTGTGTAATATAAAAATGTATTTGATCATCTGAATCATTTAAGTGTGAGAAATATGCAAAACATATTACTTTTATATATTTTCTATTATATATAAATATATAAATATACTTTTTCACAGCACTGTACACCTGTGATCTGTACCGCTGTTTAATAAGAGGACGAGTTTGATGCTGCGATGGAGAACCTTATCCTCGTCTCAGTATAATCACTTAACGAAATCTCAGATGGAGACGCGGTGACACGCGGGGACTTCGCTCCTCTTTAGTCACGCTGAATATTTTATGAGTATCTCTGACTATGAG
The DNA here is from genome assembly GCA_030347435.1 of Clarias fuscus. Lineage (NCBI taxonomy): Eukaryota > Metazoa > Chordata > Actinopteri > Siluriformes > Clariidae > Clarias > Clarias fuscus. Next base: position 22,910,978 of record CM059228.1, read on the forward strand.
GTTGAGCTATTTATGTAAACAGGATAGGAGAGCGTGTAGGATTTAACCTCCATAGTCCTATATGACAAGGTTGAAATCACACACACACACACACACACACACACACAAACACACACATACATGTCAGCTAAGCAGAAACAGAAGTGGGTAAACATTTACACCAGCTCGTCTCTCAGAGTTCCTGCATCATCTCGAGTTGTGTAATTAGCGCTGTGTTTGTTTTTTCCTGCTCTCGAGCGAGACCGAACGGACCGGGCCTACTTCAGTTTCCATAGACACGGTCTTTTCATGACTGTTATTCAGAATATCATCATAACATTAAGTAGCAAACCATCAAGTGGAGCCTTTTAATCACCGCTGTGATTACCGTGTCTCTGATACGCTACACTGTGTATTTCACAAAGTATATATATCATCATATACAGTATATAATAAAACATCAAAGCAGACTTAATTCAGATGTGTATATTGTGGGCTGAACTGTGCTGTAGGTTTTAGTGCTCCAGGGTGGAGGGTTCGGTTCCTGCTTTGTGTGCTTGGAGGGTTTCCTCTGGGTACTCCGGTTTCCTCCCACAGTCCATGCAGATTAGGCTATATGATTTTTCCAAATTACATCCAAGTGTGCATGTTTGCGTGTGTGTGTGTGTGTGTGTGTGTGTGTGTGTGTGTGTGTGTGTGTGAGCTTGTGCCCTGCAATGGATTGGCTCAATTTTAAGGGTGAACTCCGCCCCGAGTCCCCAGAGATCGGCTCCAGGCCACCTGTGACCCTCTACAGGATAAATGCTATAGAGAGAGTCAGTGTAAAGAGAGTAAAGTTCACAGAAAGGAACCAAAGATTCCAGAGAAAATGTCCTTCATCAGCTGTGTAAAGTGTTTCTGATACTGTAGAAACAAACCAATAAATCAATCATGCAATCAATAATCTATATGACCCAGACAGACCCACAGTGGATATACAGCATTAGGCAGCAAATCAATCAATCAATCTCTGTCTGTCTGTCTGTCTGTCTATCTGTCTGTCTGCAAGTCTGTCTGCAAGTCTGCCTGTCTGTAAGTCTGTCCATCTATCTGACTGCCTGCCTGTCTGTCTGTCTATTTGTATGCCTGTCTGTCTGTCTGTCTGTCTGTCTATCTGTAAGTCTGTCTGTCTATCTGTCTGTCTATTTGTGTCTCTGTAAGTGTGACCATCTGTCAATCTATCTGTCTGTCTGTAAGTCTGTCTGTAAGTCTGTCTGTCTGTCTTTAAGTCTGCCTGTCTGTCAATGTATCGGTCTGTCTGTAAGTCTGTCTGTCTGTCCATCTATCTGACTGCCTGTCTGTCTGCCTGTCTGTCTCTCTGTAAGTCTGTCTGTCTCTCTGTCTGTATATGTCTGTAGGTCTGTCTATCTGTAAGTCTATCTGTCTATTTGTGTGTCTCTGTAAGTCTGTCTGTCTGTCAATCTATCTGTCTGTCTGTAAGTCTGTCTGTCTTTAAGTCTGTCTGTCTGTCTATCTATCTGACTGCATGTCGCCTGTCTGTCTATCTGCCTGCTTGTCTATTTTTCTGCCTGTCTGTAAGTCTGTCTGTCTATCTGTCTGCCTGTCTGTCTGTATATGTCTGTAGGTCTGTCTATCTGTCTGTCTGTAAGTCTGTCTGTCTGTGTGTCTCTGTAAGTCTGTCTGTCTGTCAATCTATCTGTCTGTCTGTAAGTTTGTCTGTCTGTCTTTAAGTCTGTCTGTCTGTCAATCTATCTGTCTGTCTGTAAGTCTGTCTGTCTATCTATCTGTCTGTCTGCCTGTATGTCAGTCTGTAAGTCTGCCTGTCTATTTGTGCATCTGTAAGACTGTCTGTCTGTCAATCTGTCTGTCTGTCTGTCTGTCTGTAAGTCTGTCTGTCTGTCTGTCTATGAGCCCTTTATGTTTTTTATACTTTCTATAAGACTGATATTAGTAGAGAGAGGCTGTATCAGTTTGTTTCATAACATCTAAAAATAAACAAAATGTGTGTGTGTGTGTGTGTGTGTGTGTTCCCTCTTATGTGTGAGAACAGAGTGTGTGTGAAACACGGCACCTCTTTCTCATCCTAAATGGATAGACGGTGGGATGAAAGTGTTGATCTGGTGAAAAGGTTGCACTCGTCCATCAGGGCCGAGTCGGATACACCATCAGTGCCATACGCGCACACACACACACACACACACACACACACACACACACACACACACGCACACACACACACACACACACACATGAATAAAAGGCCTTGGGGTCATTCAGGTCTCACAGGAACCTGTACATTTACTCCTGTGCATCATCATGCTAATGTTCTCATTTTATACCTCATACATACCAAACCTGTCTCTCTCTCTCTGTCTGTCTTTCTCTGTCTGTCTGTCTGTCTCTCTCTCTCTCTCTCTCTCTCTCTCTGTCTCTGTCTCTCTGTCTCTCTCTGTCTGTCTCTCTCTCTGTCTCTATGTCTCTGTCATGATGTACGCTCTATCTGCTCCGTTTTTCTCACGCTGTCACTTTCCCTCCATGTGCTCATGTTTACACTACCCTGTCTGTGTCCTTCCACGCCCCCGCTTCCGCCTCGTCTGCACACCTGTCTCGAATCACCGGTTGACTTCTCCAGCATTTAAGCATGCGCTGAACGCGGCTTAAATCGCTGGATTATTGTGCATTCTTACCTCAATTTTCTCGTGTTTTCTTTGATTGTCTTCACGTTGCCAAGTTCGCTTTGTTTCTCGTTTTGATTACAGGGGCTTAAATGACATCACAGTCAAGAACCGGTATCCTCTTTTCCTCCAAGGAGCCAAGATTTTCACCAAGCTAGATTTACGCAACGCATATCACCTTGTCCGCATCCGAGAAGGAGACGAATGGAAGACGGCCTTCAACACACCCACAGGACACTACGAATACCTGGTGGTCCCCTTTGGCCTGACTAACGCCCCGCCATCTTCCAGGCCCTTATTAACGACGTTCTCAGGGATTTCCTCATCTCCTCAGTATTCGTTTACCTCGACAACATCTTGGTCTTTTCCCGGGACCTGGAGGAACACCAACACCACATTCGGCAGGTACTGCAGAGACTGCTGGAGAACAATCTGTTCGTCAAGGCAGACAAATGCGAGTTCCACGTCATGTCCACCACGTTCCTCGGGTTCGTCATTGGCCCCAAGGGCATCAAGATGGAACCCACCAAGCTTCAAGCCGTTGCAAGCTGGCCCACTCCCACCTCACGACAAGAACTTCAGAGATTTCTGGGCTTTGCCAACTTTTACCGTCGCTTCATTCGGGGTTACAGCTCTATAGCTGCCCCCTTAACGACTCTCACGTCCCCCAAGAACGACTTTCACTGGAACTTGGAGGCCGAGAGGGCCTTTGCTGAACTCAAGGGTCGATTCACGTCCGCCCCCATTCTAACCATCCCGGACCCGTCACGACAGTTCATTGTGGAAGTCGACGCCTCCAGCACCGGGGTAGGGGGTGTCCTGTCCCAGAGAGTTTCACATGATAACAAGCTGCACCCCTGTTCCTTCTTCTCCCACCGTCTAAGCCCTGCCGAAAAGAACTATGGCATCAGTGATCGCGAGCTCCTGGCTATCACTGATGGAGGAATGGAGGAATGGAGACACTGGCTAGAGGAGGAATGGAGACACTGGCTAGAGGAGACGGAGATTCCCTTTCTGGTCTGGACTGATCATAAGAATCTCGAATACCTACGGGGCGCCAAGAAACTCAATGCCCGCCAGGCTCGATGGTCCCTGTTTTTCGGCAGATTCAATTTCACCCTCACCTATCGTCCAGGATCCAAGAACTCCAAGCCTGATGCACTCTCAAGACAATTTACAGCCTCCCACGACATCCACACCAATGACACAATCCTTCCTCCTCCCTCCTTGCTCGCCTCCGCGGAACTCGACATCGAAACCAAGGTTAAGCAAGCCCTAATCCACGAGCCAGGGCCTAGCAATGTTCCCCCTAAACGCCTTTTTGTTCCTCTCTCCCTGCGTTTCCAGGTCCTGGAGTGGGCCCACAGCTCCAAACTCGCATGCCATCCCGGTGCAATCTGCACCCTGGCACAAACCCAACAGCGATTTTGGTGGCCCACACTCAAGAAGGATGTCTCCAGCTTTGTGGCAGCATGTGACATCTGTGTGAGATCTAAACACTCCAACACGGCCCCCGCGGGGCTCCTCAGGCCCCTTCTGATTCCACACCGCCCCTGGTCCAACATCGCCGTGGACTTCGTTACAGGGTTACCCGCGTCCGATGGCCACACCTGCATCATGATGGTGGTGGATCGATTTTCGAAAGCCGCTCACTTTGTTCCGCTGCCAAGTCTGCCTTCCGCCAAGGAGACCGCCGAACTCATGATCAATCACGTCTTCAAGCTCCATGGTCTCCCAAAAGACGTTGTCTCAGATCGGGGTCCACAGTTCGCCTCACGATTCAGACAGAGAGAAAGAACCAGTCCCTCGAAGTTGCCCTGAGGTGCATGACCTCCCGGGATGCTACTTCATGGAGTAAGTTCCTGCCTTGAGTGGAGTACGCCCACAACTCCCAGATCTCATCATCAACCGGCCTGTCACCATTCCAGTGCTGTTTGGGGTTTCAGCCGCCCCTATTCCCGTCTCAGGAGGAGGAGGCCAATGTTCCATCCGCCCAAGCCTTCATCCAACGCTGCAAGAGAACCTGGCGGCAAGCAAGGAGGATGCTATTACACGTCGGCAAAAGGTACAAGGCTCAAGCAGACATCAGGCGCTCTCAGGCCCCTAAGTACAGAGAGTCATGCTCTCCACCCGAGACATTCCCCTAAAGACCGTCTCTCTGCTCTCCCCTCGATACATTGGACCCTTCACTGTCACCAAGGTCATCAATCCATGCGCAGTTAAGCTCTTGCTCCCCTCAACGATGCAACGGATCAATCCTACGTTCCACGTCTCCCAACTACGCCGTCTCTCCTCATGCCCATTAAGGTACATCAATTTTCTCGCGTTTTCTTTGATTGTCTTCACGTTGGCAAGTTCGCTTTGTTTCTCATTTTTGCTTTCCGCCTCTCGTCTCGGATTTTGTTTGCCCCGCTCTTTGATCTCCCGGTTTTTGACCTCGCGCATCCTCTTCTGGTTTTTCGGCTTCTCGTTCGCGTTTTCGGATATATCGCCTCGCTATTTGATCTTACGGTTACTGAAACTCCTCTTGTCTTTTTGATTTTGCCTCTCGCCTTCCGTTTTGGCTCTGACGCTTCGCCGACTGACTTCCTGGTTTCCGACCCTCGCTTTCGCTCCTCGACCATGCCCCCTTCCAAGCCTGCGGTTTCTCTTCCGCGTTTGGATCCATCTCGCCCCGTGTCGACTCGTGACAGTCTCTCTCTGTCTGTCTCTCTCTCTCTCTCTCTCTCTCTCTCTCTGTCTGTCTCTCTCTCTGTGTCTCTCTGTCTGTCTCTCTGTCTCTCTCTGTCTGTCTCTCTCTCACACACACTCTTTCTGTGTCTGTCTGTGTTTCTGTCTCACTTTATATATTTGTCTTTCTCTCTCATTCTGTTTCTCTCTCACAACCTCTTCTCAACATCCTTTGAAGTATTTTTACATTTCTCAACAAGGATCATTAATTCATCCACTGAGTTATTGATTTACCTTTTATTTATTCATTTATTTCTTCATTCACCCTTTATCCTGTAAATTTACACATCATCTGTTCATCTACACATCTATACATTTATCACTCCATCTGTCATCCACCCATCCATCTATTAATTCATTTGCCTGTGCATTATCCAATCCATCCATCCATCCATCTTTACTATATTTAATTTATTTTCTTTCTCCTTCTCTTAATGACATTTGCCATCATTTGTATTACTTTATGTACACATCTGTTCATTCATTGCCGCCTCGCTCTTCACTATTCCTTTCTTTTTTCCCTCCTTTTTACAATCTCAGATTCATGTATTTGTCCATCCATCTATCCATCCATTTTTGAATCCATTTGTTTATCTGTTTCTCCATCCATCCATTTGTGCATTTCCTCATTCCTGCTATTGTGTCACTGAACAACTGAACAATCCTCTCACAGCGTTTCTCTGGATGTATCTGTGTAAGTGGATTATAAATCAGATTCAGCAGTTTAGCACACACACACACACACACACCTCCTCCAGTGATGACCATGTTGACCCGGCGTGTTTCTCTAATGGAGAGTCTGGCCCGTGTCCACTGCTGCGAGGGCTCAGATCCGCGTCCTGATCCATGGCTGCACACTTCTCCTGCGCCCTCACACACAACATCGCCGACACTAATTATCACCCACAAGTGCAGCTGATAAAAGCTTTCCTCTTCTGCTCTGTGTGTGTGTGTGTGCATGTGTGTGATCTCATACACACGTGGACAAAATTGTTGGTACCCTTCGGTCAATGAAAGAAAAACTCACAATGGTCGCATAAATAACTTTAATCTGACAAACGTAATAATAAATAAGAATTCTATGAATGTTAACCAATGAAAGTCAGACATTGCTTTTCAACCATGTTTCAACAGAATTATTTTAAAAAATGGAACAGGCCTGGACAAAAATGATGGTACCCCTAACTTAATAGTTTGTTGCACAACCTTTTGAGGCAATCACTGCAATCAAACGATTCCTGTAACTGTCAATGAGACTTCTGCACCTCTCTGCAGGTATTTTGGCCCACTCCTCATGAGCAAGCTGCTCCAGTTGTTTCCGGTTTGAAGGGTGCCTTTTCCAGACGGCATGTTTCAGCTCCTTCCAAAGATGCTCAATAGGATTGAGGTCAGGGCTCATAGAAGGCCACTTTAGAATAGTCCAATGTTTTCCTCTTAGCCATTCTTGGGTGTTTTTAGCTGTGTGTTTTGGGTCATTGTCCTGTTGCAAGACCCATGACCTGCGACTGAGACCCAGCTTTCTGACACTGGCCAGCACATTTCTCTCTAGAATCCCTTGATAGTCTTGAGATTTCATTGTACCCTGCACAGATTCAAGACACCCTGTGCCAGATGCAGCAAAGCAGCCCCAGAACATAACAGAGCCTCCTCCATGTTTCACAGTAGGGACAGTGTTCTTTTATTGATATGCTTCATTTTTCCATCTGTGAACATAGAGCTGATGTGCCTTGGCAAAAAGTTCAATTTTTGTCTCATCTGTCCATAGGACATTCTCCCAGAAGCTTTGTGGCTTGTCAACATGTAGTTTGGCATATTCCAGTCTGGCTTTTTTATGATTTGTTTTCAACAATGGTGTCCTCCTTGGTCGTCTCCCATGTAGTCCACTTTGGCTCAAACAATGACGGATGGTGCGATCTGACACTGATGTTCCTTGAGCATGAAGTTCACCTTGGATCTCTTTAGAAGTCTTTCTGGACTCTTTTGTTACCATTCGGATTATCCGTCTCTTTGATTTGTCATCAATTTTCCTCCTGCGGCCACGTCCAGGGAGGCCTTTACCTTTAACATGCTTGTCTATAATTTTCTTTCGAATCTCCCGAGACAACGCTTTCCTTCGCTTCCTCTGGTCCATGTTGAGTGTGGTACATACCATGTCACCAAACAACACAGTGACTACCTGGAGCCCTATATATAGGCCCACTGACTGATTACAAGATTGTAGACACCTGTGATGCTAATTAGTGGACACACCTTGAATTAACATGTCCCTTTGGTCACATTATTTTCAGTATTTTCTAGGGGTTCCATCATTTTTGTCCAGGCCTGTTCCATGAGTTTATTTTTTTAAATAATTCTGTTGAAGCATAGTTGAAAAGCAATGTCTGACTTTCATTGGTTAACATTTATATAATTTTTTAAATTATTACTATTGACAGATTAAAGTTATTTATGTGACCATTGTGAGTTTTTGTTTCATTGACCGAAGGGTACCAACAATTTTGTCCGCGTGTGTATATCATCTCTGAGTGATACTCATTCATCCCACAGTGCCTGTAAATTCTGGATTGTGATCGGTTAGATGTAGTTGATTAGTTTTCTGTGAGAGCAGCTCGTTATCATTTCCATAGTAACAGCTCATTCACAGGAACCTGTCCAATTCATAATTGTTAATAGAATGGAAGGAGATGTTTATGTAAGGAAGGAGTCTCCAGTGTCAGCGGTGAAGCTGTACGTCTTCCCGTATTTCCAGGTTGTTTACTCCTCCTGTCGTTTATCAGGATCACGTCTCCATCACTCGGTATTTCACTCCTGCAGAATGACATTTATTTCTTACATAATGAGTATCAGAGGTCCAGACAGATCGTTGTTACAGTATCTCAGATTTCATGATTATCCCTCCATCATTCCCGCTGATGCGCTTTAGCGACATTAGCACATTTCTGAAAATAAAAGCGCCCATCAGGCGCTGGGTTTTATTTACAGATCGTCCGTACGAGCCAAGAAAGATAATGAGTCATTTCAGAGGCGACGGATGCTGGCAGAGCTAAATGTTGATACTGAAACCGGTGTGACAGTGTGTGTATGTGTGTGTATGTATGTGTGTGTGTGTGTGTGTGTGTGTGTGTGAGAGAGGATCTATGCTATCAGGCATGTCCTATCCATCCTCAATAACATATAAGATTAACTTTTACAGCTTTTAATGAATGAAACACTAACACAGTTCACATAGAATAACGACACTAATGACTGCAGGTCACACAGCAGGAACACTTTACATGATAGAATCTCTAATTTCAATCTCAGATATGATTTATTTCTACATTAAACCTCTACGCTATCTCCGCTATCTCCACTATCTCCACTAGGCCTTAATTTATGAATATTTTTTTTGCATATGGAAGATAAAAATGCATTATTTATGTTAGAATATATGACCAAATCTGGTTGAAAAATTCACTAATTAAAGAGGAAGCGTCCTGGACCATAAAAGCCGGGTTTATTACATCACGCGCAGTGTTGTGTACGGTGTAGAACGAGACTGGATTCTCTCAGACTTGATAGATATGCTGGGATTTAGTACCCAGCATGCATTGTAAAAATATATCATAGAATTATTAGGAATCAAATTTTGTGGATCAAAACGTCATATAATAAATATCTCAGTGGTGTGAGCTACTGTACCGTTGGAGGTGGAGCACGCAAACTGTTTTGGTCCTGTATCATCTTTGCGATCTTCAAAGCCAGTCTAAAATTCTTGATATACACTCATGCATTTCAGATTTTGTATTAATGCACCAGATTTAAAAAGAAAAAAAAAAAAAAAAAGATTTAGGCCATTGTTCTGCACACGGACGTGCTTTAGGTATCAGGTTATTTGGGCTTTCATCCTTTTTGAATGTCTGATCCAGAGAGCTGTCACAGAGTTTATAGCTTATTTTGTGTCATGCCCTTCTGTCTGTCCATCTGTCAAGTGTAAGTTAAATGTCATTGTTTTAAAAGAAATCATCTCCTTACACTCATTGATGCAGCATAATTAATCAATCAATCCAAGCTAATGCATTTAAAAATAAAGAAAATAACTATTATAGTTTAGTGTGTTTGAATGATAAAATCTGAAAGTTACAATAGATACAACAAATCCTGTTTAAAGTAAATACACATACTAAATCCATCAGCATATTGCAATTAAAGTCAGAATTTCCAGTCAAGCAACAATATGTAAGATTTTTTTTTTTTTTTTGTATATATTTTTTTTTTTAAGATTCACATGTCTAGGCCTATCAGACAATGAATACTCCCCATCCATCACTTGTCTGGCAGTTTCTTACATGGTCAGGTTGCCAGCTTGACACCTGATTGTGTCTGAAAGATCTTGTTCATGAGCCCAGCAGTGGCAGCCTGGCGGTGGTGCTGCGGCTCAAACCAAGGACCCTTCAATCATCAGTCCACCACTTTAAGCACCAGACTACCCCTGTCATAAAAAATAAAAATATAATTTATTGTATTAAATAGACTTTTAAACAGTTCATAACACCATAACCAGTTTTTAAAGATGTTGTTGTTGGTCTTTCGGCTCCGCCCATCCTGGGGTCGCTACTTGGCAACAACTTGGTTTTATGCCACATGATTTTACATTTATGTTTCTATTTTTTTCATTAGACATCTGAGCAGTTGAGAGTTAAGGCTCCAGTCCATTGTCCACTGAACTACCTACGTATATCCCTAAAGGATGCCCTTCCTGATGCAACCCTCCCATTTTATGTGGGATTGGGACAGGCACTGCATCCAGGGCCTGGGGTGAGGACTTTGGCTTGGTCAGTTCACACTATGAGATTATAATAATAATAACAAAATAAAGCTTGGTCATCATACTGTATATATACATTTAGAGTACACATATAGAATTATGCTTAATAAACTTAGTGTATATATTTGTTATTGTAATATTATAATAAGATACAAAACTTAAACATATATAATTATATTTAGACTTTTTGTTTGTAATAGATTTTATAATTGTTTTAATATACTTGAACAAATAAATACTACTACTACTAAAAAATAAATACAAATGCATTATTATTATTATTATTATTATTATTATTATTATTAATTACTCTAACACCATATAGTATAAATGATCTCGTACAACTTGCTCTGGATGATTTCTGGTTGTTAATTGAAGAACGTGACGGAATGCGACAGCCCTCATCACTGTATCAATACGCCTTCACTGAAAGGAATGAGGATTTTAATTAGAATCGACAGCCGTTTGAGACTCATGCTTTTATTTTTCCAAATTGAGCAACTTGGCTGTGGAATGTAATAGATTTTAAATGTTAAGTAGACCTAAGTGACTATTTCCATCCTCATTCTCTGTGAATGAATAGCTACCAGTGTTAATAAACAACACGGATTCAATCTGTGCACACTGACCACACCGAGGTTTATTCCCGCTGTTAATGACATCACTCCTGAGCGCCTGTCTCTCCAGCACCAGTTCTGCTCTTTTAGCTGATTACTCAGTCTAGGAAAATGCGTGGCTGATGGACCAGCTTCCTTTTTTGTGCCTAATTGTGAAGAAATATGAGCAACAATGTGCCATATTAGTCGGCCTAATTAGGGAAAAATCGGTTTAGTCTTTATAAGGCTTCATTTGAGAAAAAGTGGAGGAAAATTTCACCCAGTGGACACAAGCCGAGTTTAAATTAGGCTTCCGGCAGGAGAGTTTTTTTTTTTTTTTTTTTTTCCCTTTTCCCCGCACATCAAGTATGCCTTGGAAGCAAAGGTTAATGAAAATTTCCTAATTGGCTTTTTGTTCCCTGTGTCCATTGAAGAGTTTATCAGCTCAAGAGAGAGAGAGAGAGAGAGAGAGAGAGAGGGAGCAGAATTAGAAGTAGAAAACACAATTTCCAAGTTAGGACAAAAGGCAGACAATTCTTTTAATGGGTTTAAATGAAAAGTTAATTTTTGTTAATGTTAATAGACATAATTTGGTACAAATGTAGACACAGCACTTACATTATAAGCACTAACATATTAGCTTTCCATGATCAGTTGTTGGTGTACTCTGTGTTATAAAACAGTTAATTCTGACCGAGTAATCTGATTGGACGGAGGCGTTTCATAAGTGGTGATAACAGACAGTAACAGCACAGGGTCATTTCACTACATGTACTGTATCACACAGCGTCACGGGTGGTCGGTCACTTCATGGGTCTACAGTGAGAGCAGCTGCCAGTGCAGAAACCCACGTTCACAACCGGTCACGGGTTCAGCAAGAACACACATCTGATAACGTGATGTCGTCTTAAACAACACGTCGTCTCTGCAGTCTGATGTCTGAGCTTCAGTGCTAACTAACTTCTAACACAAGCCTGAATCCCAAAAATCCCTCTCTAACCCCTGATCAAGGGCACTACTTGATGTTGGATCAAGGGATTGTACACCCTACATAGTGCACTAGCTTTCCATTTAACACTATTTGGGATTCGACCCCAAACCTCAGGAAGTTATAGGAGCTGATATTCTAAAGTGTAATAAGTGCAAATATAAAGTAAATCTGGCGAGTTTCTCTGCACTGTCCACCACCTCCATGGTTTATTCACCTCAAATAAAACAGCTGTGCTGATATTCAGTACAACAGCACGACCTTGAGTCTGGATTCTGACTCATCAGAAAATGTGAACAGTTATTTAACATTTATGGAAGGAGTCTCCAGTGCCACCAATTTTGCACCATGTTGCTACATTAATATGTTGTTATAGAAGAAAAGATAAAATCCTAACTTCGGTTCATCACACAATCTTCTTGTTGATTCATTTTTACCGAAACAGCACCTTTAAATGGTGGTTTATTATTTACCTAATTGTTTAATAAAGCTGTCATGTTTCATTCCTTCTTTCATATTAAATATATAGGAGGTTCTCTGTGCTGTCATTCAAATCCTACAGCATGTCCATCCAAAGTGGAGCTTTTTTCTCATCTGAACTGATTGTTTAAAGATTTTTACACAAATCGGGACACAAAATGGTGACATTTGTAGAATCTGGAAAAGTCACACAATATTGGATATCCATGATGGCTTGTTGGTGTCCCATGTAATACCTGAGCTGGGCGAGAACCCTGGACGTTCCTGCTTGGCATTAATGATGTGAGTGTCACTTTGGTAAACGAGAATGATTGATGAACCAGATTAGATCAGAGTCCGATAATGAGATTTGTTAGAAGGATGGACACTGTACCAGAGCCTAATTTGTGTGTAGGTCAATTAAATATGACAGACATCAAGTGTATGAGTGGAATTACAACTACAGTACACTCGCCATGTTTATGGTGTTTATTGTGATGCTGAGCCTAGAACTCAAGTATAGATTTAACACGACAAATGAAAGGATTGAAAAACATTAAATATGTATTATTATTTATTCATGTTATATATTATTCATTCATGTTTTAGCATTTATCCTGTGTATAGGGTTGTGAGGGCCTGGAGCCTGTACTGGTCTTGGGTTCGATTCCTGCCTCGGGTTTGTGTGCAGTTGAGTTTCCTCTGGGTTCGCCTGTTTCCTCCCACAGTCCAAAAACATGCAGATTAGGCTAATTGGGGTTCCCAAATTGCCCGTAGTGTGTGAATGTTGACCGGAGGATCTACCATGGTTGTATAAATGGGAATAAATACAATGGTCACCTTTGGCCTCTACAGTTGGGCTCGAGACACAGTACACTGGGAGCAGGGTACCAATCCACTACAAGGCACATACACAAACACATCATGGGCAACTTGGTATTGATAATTAGTCAAATCTGCATGTCAGGCAGAAGCCGAAGTATCTGGAGGAAACCCCCAAATATGGGAAGAACACGCAAACTCCATACACACAGACCTGAGCTGTGTTTACAAGCTGCTGTTGACAAAGTTAAAAAAAAATGTTGATATGGTGAAGATCTTCAAACTCAGTGTTTTGTAGCAGTCAGAGTTTAAGTTTTATTTTAGTCAAAGGATTTTCTGCTTTGTGCATGTGCTGTGTACTTTCATGGTAACAAACAATATGTTTTGTATTGGTAACTTCAATTAAAAAAGTGCTACAATACCAGTAAGACCAGTAAATGAGTATTTAGTGAATGTTTCACATTCCATGTCATGGTTTTGTTTCATGGAGTTTGTGTTTTGATTTCTTAAGTTTTACTTAAGGACAGTTTTCTCATATCTGTACTCCACTACATCCTATGAGTATCTGTACTTTCTACTTCACTACATTTGTGCATGGCGTTGTGTTATGTAAGCACTGTGGTGTGAAGCATTTGAAACTGTAATATCTCCATCTACGGATGATTGTCTCTAATTGATTGATTTGCATTTATTTCCTCTATGAAAAGCTTAATCATGTAGCAGGAGTTCATGAATCAGAATCAGAGATCGTTTCAGGCAGCAGTGAAAGCAGTATGTTCACAGTCTGGAAGCAGGAAAGAGAGAGAGAGAGAGAGAGAGAGAGAGAGAGAGAGAGACTTTTACTAAAACTTTGAGCTGATACAAGCTCAGTAATTTTGATGCTATTATGATTATGATGTCATATTCCTGGATTTAAATATCCAGTGGAACCTCGGATTGCGAGTAACTCGGTTTACGAGTGTTCCGCAAGATGAGCAAAGATTTGTAATAAATTTTGACTTGAAAAACGAGCATGTCTTGGTTTACACCCCCCCCTCCCCCCTCCCGGCTTCACACAGTCACACACACTCTGCTCTACACAGAAACTCTGCTCTGTCGCGATTCTTTTCAAAGGTAAGGTGCTGGTTCATTTGTTTGTTTTTTTTTTTTTTTACTTTACAGCAGTGATTCCATTAGTCTGCGTTCACAAGAGTGTTAAAATAGTGTTTCCGTTGTGTGTGTGTTTGTTGTGAAACTTAAAAAGCGAGGTAGGGGGAGGGAGGAGGAGTTTTACTGTGTAAGACGAAGCAAGGGAAGGAGCTAATTCCACACACACACACACACACACACACACACACACACACACACAAATACATGGCGCCTTTTTTTAAAGGTAAAGTGCAGGTTCATTTGTTTTATTTTTACTTTATATATTGTATTAATTTTTTTTCTCTATTTTTTGGGCTGTAGAACGAATTATTTGAGTTTTCATTATTTCCTATGGGAAGATTTGATTTGGTTTACGAGTGTTTTGGAATACGAGCCCGCTTCCGGAACGAATTATTCTCGTAATCCAAGGTTCCACTGTATGTGTGTGTGTATGTATATATATATATATATATATATATATATATATATATATATATATATATATATATATATATACATATTCCATGATTAAATGTTTTGAATTTTGTTTTGTTATTTATCCATACTGGGGATGGTTCCACTTCACCATGAAGACGCTCCTGTCCTCGACTGATACAGACAGCTGTTCTCTGAGGACTCGTGACTGCAGTCGCTCGATAGTTCAGGACTGGAGTTTCCTACAGCCTACCTGAGCCTCCAATAACCAACTGGACTCCATATGAACTTAAACACGTCTCCTGTTATACTGAACTTCCAGCCTCCTAACACACAGTATGAGTGCAGATCAAACCCTGCTCTCCGTTATCACCCAGATGAGGATGGGTTCCCTGTTCAATTTGGTTCCTTTCAAGGTTTCTTC
The DNA here is from genome assembly GCA_030347435.1 of Clarias fuscus. NCBI lineage: Eukaryota > Metazoa > Chordata > Actinopteri > Siluriformes > Clariidae > Clarias > Clarias fuscus. The sequence continues at coordinate 22,926,021 of CM059228.1, forward strand.
CTATTACCATCTCAGGAAGTTTTTCCATCAGCACCGTCTCCCTCGACTCGTTCATCAGGGACCATCTGATCATTCTGATTTATATAAATCTCCATCACATTTTTCTGCTAATTTTTCAACTAATTTGCAGACTTATTTTGTTTCAGGAAGGCTGCTTAAAATAGAATAGAATTTAATCCATATAATTACTAATGCTAATACTAACAGTTCCTAGCCCTGTGTGGATTTTTTTTTCTGTTGGCATTAATATGATTAATTACATCTATGCTTATGTACAGCCTCATCGCTCAGCCCTGACACACGCCAGTACATGTACCTCATTATGAGTTGTTCTTTAATAATGAATAAAAATGCAACTGTTTTCAAAGTGACATCGTATGAGATGAATAAAAAGTTTGATCAATATTAACATTTTATTCATAAGAGCCTTACACTGTACAGATATAAAATGGGAATATAAAAAAAATGCAATAACAGTAAAAACACCATAAGATAAACAATAACAATAATTATAAATTAAGAAAATGAAAGAAAACTGCATGCTTTTGTAATGAATAACCTAACACAATTCCAAAACAAACAAACAAACAAAACGCTTGATGAGAACCAGAGCTGAGCCGAGTGTACAGTGTTTACAAACCTGTCAAGACACGCTGTAGAAGGAAAATAATTTACTTTAATGTGGAGATTGAAACTGAATCTGTGGTACTTCGGGTGAAATTGCTTTAACACTTTGAATAATAATGTCTCACCATTTTAGTTATTATTTGTTGTGCTGTTTTTAATATATACACAGTACAGACCAAAAGTTTGGACACACCTTTTCATTCAAAGAGGTTGAATTTGTATTATGGCACGAAAAAAGCAGCTAAGTGAAGAAAAACGAGCGGCCGTCATTACTTTAAGAAATGAAGGTCAGTCAGTCGGAAAAATTGAGAAAACTTTGAAAGTGTCCCCGAGTGCAGTCACGAAAACCATCGAGCGCTACAAAGAAACCGGCCGACATGCGGACCGCCCCAGGAAAGGAAGACCGAGAGTCGCCTCTGCCGCGGAGGATAAGTTCATCCGAGTCACCGGCCTCAGAAATCGCAGGTTAACAGCAGCTCAGATCAGAGAGCAGGTCAATGCCACACAGAGTTCTAGCAGCAGACACATCTCTAGAACAACTGTTAAGAGGAGACTGTGTGAATCAGTGCCACTTGAGTTTTAAGAATTTAAACTTATCAGTAGAAAAGAGCAAAAAAAGTGTTAAAAATGGTATAAAACAAGCGGATTAGCAATGAACATTACACACTATTACTAAAAATAAACACAAACCATCTTGTATATCTTCAAAGACTGAGTTTAAGACGTTCTCCATAAAACATATTTAAACATTTATGCTCAGGCCAGAGATGCAGTCGAGGTTTCTGTGTAAAGGTCAATTGGTTTTCACACAGCGTATTAGCATCAATCTCTTTCAGCTGTGTTTTTATTCTGAACAATAACAGCAGTTCTTCAGGAATCTCCTTTGATCGATGCGTTATAATCGTTATAAGCTTGCACACAAAAGAAAGTTGAAATTGGAAGCTGTATATTTGGAGAAGGAGAGGATTTATGAAGCATAAGCTGGAGGATTTATTGACGATAAGCATGATGGGATTACGAGAGCTATGACTCGCAGAGAGAGAGAGAGAGAGAGAGAGAGAGAGAGGGAGAGTTTAACAAGATCGAGACTCGACCAGAACCTTAGGAGAGCTTTGTCTAGCTTAATTATGATCTACTGAGCCTTTACGTGCGCACTCAAAGAGGAAGTGTGAGTGTAAAGGTTTGTGTATGTGTGTGTGTGTGTGTGTGTGTGTGTAATCTCTATGAAATCTCTAAAAAAATCAGGTTTTAAAGGGATGATGCAACGTCACGCCATGACTAAAGTTACTAGTAAAGGTACTAGTAACACTAAAAGTACTAACCACCAGAGCGTGGTAATGTGCCAATGATTACCATCATTTACTTAAGAAAACAGCACATTATACTTTTTAAACAGCTTCTATTAATATTAATGAATGTCCTTAAAACAAGTAATTTCATCTTCTAGTTTTATAAACAGTTGTATGCTTAAAGAAAGCACTAAGCATAAACCAATCTTAGAGTTGCATCTTTACATCTAACTGACACTGGAGACTCCTTCCATAGAAATAATTTCTCTAGTCAAGTCAAGTTATTGTCACTTCAACCATATACAGTTCAGTACACAGTGAAATAATACGACGTTCTCGCAGGACCAAGTTGCTACATATGGCATAAAACTAGCTGGCAAAAGAACTATACGAAAAAACACAACAAAAGAGCAACAAAAGTAAACGTCTATGTTGAACCTCATCATATCGACAAAACACACGTCACACAAATTCCTCAGAGTGACGTGCATTAATATAACTACGAGCGCATTAATATAACTACGAGCGCATTACCTTAAACCCGTATCAACGCCTCTCGTCCAATCAGAATCCAGCCCTGCGGCGTGAGAAAGCTCAGAGCTGAGGTGATGCAGGAAGATAACGAGGTGTTTGGAGGTGATGCGAACGAGCTGGACCGAGGAGCTGTGAGGTGAGAGCACGCAGCCGAAATCACCAGACAGGCTTTCAAAACTTCGCTAACGCATTCTGTTTGGTCTGTCTCCTGTTCCCTCGATGTGCGCGTGTTGATCAGGACACTTTGACTTTGATGTCCCATCAATGGTTCCCGCAGGCCCTCTGGTCTTACACCTTTCTGAAACAGGAGAGAGTTGAAATGATGAAGGTAGACATGAGAAGAGAGCGGCAAAAAATAGCACAGCGCTGCTTTTATTGCACTTCCACAGAAAGCTGTCAAAACCAAAAGCACACTTTTACCATGAATCAGTGTGGAGCTGTGAATCCGGGTCTCTTTGCTTGCTTGGTTTGGTTCGAGTTTGCACTGGAAACAAATAAACCAATAGACATCCACTTACATATGCATAATTATGTGCAAAAATGTTGGCACCCCCGCAATTTCTTCATATACAATGGAATTAAATGACGGAATTAAATGATGTCGATTAAATGAATGGAATGCAAACAAATGTTACTAATTTTAAAACAGTTTTTTTTTCTTTTTTTTCTTTAAAAAACATTTTTAAAAAAGTTAGAACAAAAGTTGTCATTACTTGTATAATGGGTAACTACAGGAAAATAGGAATGATGTTGCAAAAATGTAGTACTCACATAATAATAATAATAATAATAATAATAATAATAATAATTATTATTATTATTATTATTTTTATTATTATTATTATTATTTGGTCACAGAAACAACTGAAAAACAATAAAAACATGTGACCATGTGTATCTGTGCTATTTATTTGCTTATGTGAACCAATTTTTATTTTTACATGTTTGTATAGTTGGTTAAAATGAAATAAAGATTGTTTCATCATACTGTCTATTATTAGTGCTGAGTAAAACGACATGTTTCTCCATACTGCTCAGTCATGAGCCCCAGATATATATTTATTATTAACACAGCAAAGCAAAAGATGTCTAAAATGCTCTGAGCTTTAACTACCAAACAAAAACATTCCCCTGAAACGACTCAGGAAACCGGGCCTGAAAACTTTTTTGGCAAAAACTTGCAATAAAAAGAATGAGAGCCAAAAAAAAAAAAAAAAAAGTCCTTCAGGAAGCCTGGAGAACTATTCCTCAAGACTAGATGAAAAATACAAGAATATAAAGAAATGAAAGTGGGAGTGGGGGGTTAAGACTTTTGCACAGTACTGTAAATATGCTGAGTGATTTTTTTTCTCCCCATTCATTCATTTAACTCTAATTAAATAAATTGGTGTAGCAAAGTGTTTAAATATCATTTCAGGGTTGTTGAATGAGTTCAGGTTTAAACGGTCAGATCAACAGCTTTATATAAACATAATTCAGCGTCTCATTCTGAGCAATAACTCGCCAGTCAGACTTTCTGACTTCACCAGGTTTGACAGACGGAAACTGTGGGAAAACCGGACGCCCCAATGTTCAGGTTTTGTTCGCAGCGTGCCAGACAGCTCACATGTCTGAGTGATGTACTGCACGCTTTCCTTCTGCATAGAGTCAGTGTTAGAGCTTTAACCAGCAAATCTATCCGTACGTCTGTGAACCTAAAGCTAATAACTGTGCATGCAGCGTATTTTATTTAAAGGTAAGACGTTTTACTTTATTTGCTTCTGATGACGTGAGATTCGAGGGAGGAATTCAAAAAGCTTTTCATGCCATGAAAGACAAGCTCCCAATGTACAGTACTGTCATCACTGTCACATACACTATACTGTAGAAAATAGTGCAGATAAAGTTAAAAAAATAAAGGAAAAGAAAGTGAAAGAATGATTGTTTGCTGTATATTGCTTTTAGTCTTAAAATACTTTATGCATAAAGTCCTTTTTTTCCACTTCACTGTACCAAAAACATTTGATCTGATTGATTTACATTCTTGTAAAAGTAATTCATTTGCAATAAATTTGTCCATATTTTTTAACGTCCTTCTACACCAACACACACATGCTCGCGAGGCGATGCTCGGTAACAGATAAAAAAAATCGGAACAAAAGAAAAAATCGGAACAAACCTTTATAACCCTTATCAATTAAGAATGAGTAGAGATTACAAAAATCACCTGTGTGTGTAAAACACAAAACACATGACTAGATAATGACTTAAAGAACATTTTGAACATTAAACATTTTGTCTATTTTTTTTTTTTTTTAATCTCTTAAAAAAAATGCATTTCTGCAGCACTACAGCTCCGTCCTTTGGCTCCATTAAACAACATACAAAAATCCATCACTCACACACACACACACACACACACACACACACACACACACACACACACACACACACACACACACAGAAAGACACAGCATGTTCATTTTGCCGCGTTCCTGCGTTCTCTCCTACCTACAGAGCGGCTCCGAGCCGGAGGACACACAGGGTGTCTGTTTAAACAGTTAACTCGGGGCAGCAGGGACGACGCGCACGTCTGATCCTCCACACTGACATAATCTCTCCATCGTCTGATTCCCTCAGCGTGTAAGCGAGGCCTCGGCAGAGCTCCAGCATGTCTGCTCGGACAGAACGAGAGCTCTGTCTTTCTGAAAAATGGACGTGTTTTAGCCGTCTGTTTGAGCCTCGTGTTTCAAATCTGCCTCTCTGAAAACCATCGATTTCCTGACGAGGGTGAAAGCTAAGCCTCCCAGATGGGATCGTTAATCCAGAAACAGTGAAATGTTTAAAAAAAAAAAAGTGTTCATTTTTTTTTTGTTTCATTTTTATTATTTAGTTTTAACTATAAACTGGAGCAGACGATTGAGATATCTAGAGATGATTATAACAGAAACCCCAGCAGACATCTCGCTGAAACCGTAAAGACATAAACGTTCTAAAGATATAAACGTTCTAAAGATATACATGTTCCAGTTTTGTCCTTGGTCTTCTTGAGGCGCATGGAAACACTGTCTGAAGCTCGTCTCTCCGAGTTCCTCCATCTCGAGTCGCTTAATAAGCGGCGAGTTTGTTTGTTTCCTGCTATTGAGTAAAAGACCGTTTCCATAGACACAGCCTTGTAGAGACGGGAAACATCTTTTCATCATTCAGAGGGAGATTATATCAAACCATCATCGATATCAGTCTAACACATCTGAGTGCACAGGGGAGAAAAACAAAAAGCATCTGCTATCAAAAACACGTCAACCGTTAAAGTGATGAAATTTATTTAAGGAGTCTCCAGTGTCAGAGGGTAAACTGTACTGTACCTTTCAGTGTTTTTACAGGAGTTTATCGTATCTTGTTAACATTACAAGCTGTGTCTCTTCATTCTCGTTATTTTTTCTTGTGCTAGAGACAGTGAAAGAGAGACTGAAGAAGGAAAATTCAGCTGTTATGCAACTTCTAGATTTCACTGACTGTCCATCAATCCTAACAACAAACTGATGATATTGTTTTTAATGTGTAAAGGTAAAGCAGCGTTATAACACAGCCGTGAGCTTTATGAACTGACACACAGCAGACGAGAAAGAGCGTCTCATAAACACCTACACTGTGAACCTGCGTCATCACCATGGATAAACATCACAAACCATGAGTCGGCCCTGCGTGTGTGTGTGTGTGTGTGTGTGTGTGTGTGTGTGTGTGTTCTCCAGAGCAGTAAGACAGGTATCAGGAATCTATTACAAACCCTTTTAAAGGCTGTGGAGCTGTCAATCACACACCATCTAAGAGCTGGAGATAGTGGCCTCAGCGAAACATGAGCAGCCAGACCGCAGGGAGAGAGACAGAGAGAGAGAGAGACAGACAGAGGGAGAGAGAGAGAGACAGATGATGTATTCAGACATACTGTATTGTCGGCCCTGAATGAGTGTGAATGAAATACAGAGTCTGGGTTTCTGTAATATTCATTGCTGTACGTTGAAGCAGATTTCAATCAAACAATATTAAATTCAGCTTTTCATTTTTCACTCCAAATCCGAGAGGGGTGCGAACGTTTACACTCTGTTGCAATGCTGTAGACAGACAAGCAAACAAACAAGCAAACAAACAAGCAAACAAGACCTATAGGCAATATGGGAAAACAAGCACTTATCAAGAAATGCAGAGGAAAACTAAACAAAATGCAAACACATCTTTCCTGAATAATAAAACTTGACACAATGCTGACACACACTGTAACAACACTGATAACACACACACACACACACACACACACACACACACACACCAAATCATTTTATATGTCAGGCACCGATTATCTTTTTTTTTGTAAATTTTGAACTTACTTTTGGAGAGAGACAGAGAGAGAGAGCGAGAGAGAGAGACAGAGAGAGACAGAGAGAGAGAGAGAGAGAAAGAGAGACAGAGAGAGAGAGAGAGAGAGAGAGAGAGAAAGAGAGACAGAGAGAGAGAGAGACAGAGAGAGAGAGAGAGAGATGGAACAGGATGAAGTAGATTCTGAGAAAGCATCTTAATTAGAAAGAAGTAAAAAGTCACAGGATGTTTTTTCCTCCCCGTGTTTCAGAAGTGAGGGGAAAATATACACAGCAATATACAGTATGTAATGTGTATATATATTTTAATCAGGCAGTTTTTTGTCTGTTCTAAATAAATACCCAAAATCTATATACAGTGGAACCTTGGATTACGAGCATAATTCGTTCCGGAAGTGGGCTCGTAGTCCAAAACACTCGTAAACCAAATCATCATTTCCCATAAGAAATAATGAAAACTCAAATTATTCGTTCCACAGCCCCCAAAAATAAAAAGATAAAAATAATTAATACAATCTATAAAATCAAAATAAAACAAATTAATCTGCACTTTACCTTTAAAAAAGTACAAATAAATCCTGACAGATAAGTGTTTCCGTTGGTGCACGCAGGCGCTGTGTGTGTGTGTGTGTGTGGAATTAGCCCCTTCTCTCGCCTCGTTTTACACAGTAACACTCCTCCTCCCTCTCTCCACCTCACTTTTTAAGATTCACAACAAACACACACACACACAACAGGAACACCATTTAAACAGGAAAAAAAGAAATCTTTCTGAGACTGGCATGAGCGCATATTAACTGACTCACTTTTTAAGTTTCACAACAAGCGCATAAACACGTTTCTTGTTGTGATCTTTCTTTTTTCTGGCTTTTTCTTTCTTTCTTTCCCTCATTAATTCTTTAGATTGAAATCCCTCCATATATAAATCCCTCCATATAAATCACTTGAAACCTTCGTTAAATCCTTTTTTATGACTCATATTCCTCTTTATGGCTCCAATCCATCTCCTGTCGCGAGTCTTTCCTAAAGAACTTCAATGAAATTGTTGTATTAACGGACAATAAATCACCTGTCCAGAGTGCATGTGTTACATTTTACAGTGACGTCTCATCATTCAGAGCTAACAGTGATATCACTCTTTATTATTTTTTTTAAACTTTCCTTAATCAGAGACAAATTACTGACCTTCTCTTATTATTTATTATTAAAGTCGGGCCGCTGGAGTGAAGCGTTCGCCCCCTGAACAGTCCTGGGTTTAGTGACTTACTCGAGCGCATTCACACACACAGTAGGGAGGCTGTAATATTAACAGCACGTTAACCTGCTGTAAATTATTGAAAGCTGTTCGGTCAGTACTGTAGGTTCGTGTCTGATTGAATGATCTGAGCGATTCAGGAAATCGTAACTGCATTTTTCTTTTTAAAGTGAAGTTTAGTGCAGGATGAATATTAGAATATTAGAATATTAGAATGACTATTCTAATAGTTTACTAAAGTGCATTAGCTAGGGGAAAAAAGGGCGACCTGGTTCGTTTAATCATGCTGCGTTATTCAATGACATGAAATTAATGTGAGGACATTTAGAAACTTCTGTGATAAGCGCAGAAGAGACATGAACGCGAGTTGTAGAAAAAAAGAGATATTTCAAATGAAGACGGAAAACCTTTGAAGCAAGGACATGGGATAAAAATAATTATACAACAGTTAGTTCTGACCGAGTGATCTGATTGGACGAGGGACGTTCCACACCACGAGATAATAGACAATAACAGCACTGGTTCGTTTGATCTGTTACTATATAAACAATAACATAATAGAAGATGTCAATGAATATAAAGCCGCACCACTGTCACAGCCTCTGTTATAGAGAATTAATCACCGCCTGCTGACCAATCACAGCGCAGGACTCGATTCAGTTCCTGAGTTTTGCTGCGGGTCGAGTCTTTTGTGAAATCCAGCGCTGATTATAAAAACACATGAAATTAAATATGAATGACTCAGTACGGACCAGTTTTTCAGGCCCATGGTAAACAATTATTTTTGCATTTTTTATTTACTATCTGAGCGATTGTTGCTATCTAACTAAAGCAGTTTATCATATACGGCCTCGTTTACTGTTATCCCCTCCTCCATCATTATTCATTACAGCACTGAAAGTATAAAGAGCAGAAGCAGGAGAGCTGCACTCGACCTGATGAAGACTGATGGCCGAGTTCAAGTGTTTGAACGTTGCACCTTGAACATGGAGAAAATTTAACCTTACAATATTAATTATACATAAAAAAAGATGATTCATTTGCAGGGATTAGTGGAATGAGATCACATGGTGTCCTATCGTCTACATGTTTAGGTCCTGAATGTTTAATTACAAGATGCCTGATTTTATCTTGTTCATGATATTTAAAATGCTTAAAATAATAATAATAATAATAATAATAATAATAATAATAAGTTATATGTAAATGATTTGATGGTTTGGTTGATGAACAATTATAATTTGTAAATAAGTAAATAAATAAATTTAGGTGAAATATTAGATTATAAGACTTGACGCGTGACTCTTTTCTCCGCAGCTGAACTGCTGGCTGACAGGTAACTCTATAACTAGCAATGAATAAATGAGTAAATTATAGATTAAATAATTAGAGGGCACTAAACAATTTGTTTTAGTTGTTTATTACACACACACACACACACACACACACTTTCATGCACAAACATTTTTAACAAAACGTATAGTGAAATAAATATATTAATTATATAAAATATAACAAATAATAGTTTTTTTTCAGTCAAGAAAGGAAGCAATCAAATAATATATTAATCATTTAATTAATTTATTTACTCATTATGTTACTTAATTAATTTCCTTTTTAACCAGTTCTGAAGTAATGTATTAAAGTAGAGTTACTTTTACTTCACCAAAATTGATTGTTTTTTTTCCTCCTTAGACCACAAAACTTGGCAATTATAATTGTTGTTTTTTAATTAAATGATACCCATTTAAAGTAGATTTTGTGAAATGTTAGGAGACAAATTAGTTATTTTTCTTACTTACATCATAGCAGCTTTAAACTCTTGTTCACTCACCCTCAATCCGGCTCTGACCAAAAACTTCACAAACTTTATAAACTGCAAACATGGATGTTACACACACACACACACACACACACACACACACACACACACACACACACACACACACAAAGTGACTCAGTATGAACGCTGTATTAGACTTGTTATTCTGCTATTATTCTTGAATCTCCTTTATCTGTGACATTTCAGTCCATTCCCAATACAGAATTTAACAGGTTGGACGTTGGAGGTCAAGTCGAATGTGTTAAACATGACTGTATATGACAGGAGGCCCAAAGTGTGCTGAGAAAATGTTCCCCCACCACACACACACACACACACACACACACACACACACACACACACACACACACACACACACACACACACCATTACACCACCACCTCTGACACAAGGCAGGATGGATCAACGCTTTTATGTTGTTTACACCAAATTCTGACCCGACTCTCCAGATGTTGGAGCAGAAATCGAGACACATCAGACCGGGTGACATTTCCCCATCTTCTCTTGTCCCATTCTGGTGAGTCTATGTGAACTGCAGCATCAGTTTCCTGTTCCTGTGTTCATGTCCAGTTTGAACTCCAGCAGATCATCTTGACCAGGTCTACCGGCTTAGACACATTGAGTTGCTGAGATCGGCTGATTAGATATTTGAGTTAAAGAGCAGTTGAACAGGCGTATACATACAGCGAATAGATCAAATGTAAACTAATATGAACAAATGAAGACTAAACTAAAATTATTTTATGTATGATTTATCATGTAAAATTGTTTATAATTATGATTTATAAATACCTGATTAACCGATTGATACAATACAATACAATACAGTACATTAACCCAAATAATGTAATGAACATGTTTTATACGATAGATTTATGACGCTACTGCTGTTTTATGAGGCTACTTCTTTCGGTTTCTGGAGTGAAGCTTTAAACACAGCTGAGTGAGATGATTTGTGTCTCCAGACTCCGACACCTGTGGTGGAAACAGACACTGACTTTAGTGCAAAGTGGAAAATTTCTTTAAAGCTCTCTCAAAACTTCTTGTTTCGCATGCAGGTAAACGGATACCTGACTTTTACCTTCTTTCTTTCATTTTTTTCATTTTCATTATTCATTGTTGCGTTTTAATTATACTCTGCAAGTTTGCCCAGTATGAGACTCACAGCAGGACTGGAAACCAACGTCGGTGTTTTTCTGACTGTGATTAATATTCCACACTTTATTCCGCACTGCCGGAGCATCTGGCACATCGCATCGCGCTCGGTGCTAATCAATCGTGTCCAATAAATCCTCTGCAGTGCTTAGGGCAGCTCGATTGACTCTGAAGTTTAATCACCTTAGACGACTCTGACCTTTCTCGGGCGCTGTGTCACGGGGACACCTCGGGCAGCACTGAGAGCCGTTGTGAACGGTACCCCGAACGTGCTGACCTGCCAAAGGAAAACTGTCAAAAACTTCGTCAAATCTCTGAAGTGTCCAACCTCAAAAGTCGCGCAATCAATGGAGCTGACGTGGGCGTTTTCTCCGAGCGCACCTGAGCCGGGCGACGGTGACACACGCCGATAATTTGGCCATCTATCATGGTGATGAGACGAAATATCGGCTCATCGTGACATCTGCAGAATGATGAGATCAAACGGAGGTGCACTTCACTATGGAACAGCAGCAACTACACTATCAAGTTCCAGGAGTAGAAAACACTGTATGTTTATTCATTTATTTATTTAATTTACAGTGCCTCCGGGAAAGGATTCACAGCGCTTCACTTTTTCTACATTGTGCTATGTTACAGCCTCGTTTCAAAATGAATCAAATTCATTATTTTTCTCAAAACTCTACAAACAATACCCCATAATGACGGCGTGAAAGAAGTTTGCGTGAGATCTTTGCTACGGCTGTAACATAGTAAAACGTGTAAAATGTGAATACTTTCCGGATCTACATCTAGGCATTTGGCAGACGCCCTTATCCAGAGCGACTTACATTTTTATCTCATTACATATGAGCAATTGAGGGTTAAGGGCCTTGCTCAAGGGCCCCAACAGTGGCAACTTGGTGGTTGTGAGGTTTGAACCTGGGATCTTCCGAACCGTAGTCCAATGCCTTAACCACTGAGCTACCCCTGCCTCCCCTGATGCACTGCATTTAAGTCAAGACATTCTACAAACTTACGGTAGAATGACCTTTTTTTATTTACTACAAACATTATCACTAGCATTAGTATGTTTACCTGCCGCTTTGTACCTGGTGTGTATTATGATTAAAGAAAATATTCCCGTATTTGGCTTTACTGATGATTAACATTCTCAACAGGATAAAACTGGTCATAAAGTCCGATCGTGTGCTCAGCTGATTCCTCTCTCATTCGCTATAGTGTTTATGGTTTACGGGGTCACACGGGCCCCAGAGTCTTTCTATCCCAGCTGACTTTAGGCGTGAGGTGAGGTACATCTTGGACAATGTGCCGATCCATGCACACACTCAGACTTACAGTATTCGCACACTACGGGCACTTTGGCAAAAGCAGGTCACCTACGCTGCACGTCTTTGGGACGAAAACACACCAAACCTGCAAACACTCCAGCATAGACGTGGAAGTGCACAGTGCAAACCATTACACGTGGAATGCCGCCCATGTCACAGCTTAACCCGACTCCTACACACGCGCATCACACGTGTACTTCAACAAACAGCGCTACATCTCTGAATAAACGCTAAATGTTTTCATCGCGTTCTGTATAATGGATGATTTATGAGTGAAAACATTTCGAGGATGAGATGTTTAACAGGCTCGCAAATTATCTAAAAAGAAAATGGTTGTAACGATTTTAGTTCAAGGTAAAGTGCACTTATACCTCAAAATCATGGCAAACATGCCGACTTTTTTTTTTACAGAAACAGGAAAGAATGATTAAGTATAATTGAATGTTTTCTCCTCAAACAGATTTGTAAATGTAATCCTGCACTCAGGGGTTTCTTTGGGGTTGGAGCGTCAACACTGCGAGGTGTTTTAGAGCGAATCATGCAGAAGGTAAACGCTTGCGTTTCCTGTTTAATGTTTTTTCCAGAAAACCCGATTAGGAATCAAAGTGACGGCTTCGTCTCCTTCTGCCACTTTACACGTAATGGCCTCTAAAATCGGGTGTTAGTGAGACTCTTTATTGCAAATTAATTTAAAACTTTTGTTTTTGTATTCTTTCAAAGCAACTTTTATTTATCCTGCCCGTGTTTACTCTTCAGTCTCCTCCACGTTATTCCCTCGCCGTCCGTATTGTTTACAGACACTAAGCCCGAAATGATCATTAGAATAAATCTCACTGATCTGCAATACAAATAAACCAAATGCTCTTGCAGACAGAAATCACACGTGCAGAATGTAAAATCATTTGAGTCGATGTGTTTTTTTTTGTTTGTTTGTTTGTTTTTGTGACAACGCCCTAGGAAGGTTAGATGGAACAGCAAATGAATAAGAGAACCTGTTTCACAACATGGCAGGGATTCGGTTGTTCCTCTTCACGCAGGCCGTACCACTGCTTGTTTATTCCTTCTGCGCAGAACTACACGGCGTTCTCCCACGTCACCACGTCGCAGGGTTCCTGGGTTCCTGCAGCTTCTGAATCACACACGGACGTTCTCCTACGGTGCTACAGTCTCGACATTTCCAGCACCGCGCTTGTTTCTTGCCTCCAGCACAGCTTGGCTTCCCTCATGGTACCTCAAAGAAAAACCTTCATCAAGACTCTCACCTGCTCCGGCGTCAAGGTCGTGGAGCGAACGTCCACCTCCACCTCCAACATAATGAAGCTCTCAACTCGTTCCGCCGCCGACCTGTCCGTTCTAACGCGAGGGGGTGTTTATTGATGGAAAGCTTCTGTTGCTCAGGATGAAGACATCCACCGAACACTGTGCACATAAAACACACGATAAGGAATGAGAGATTAAATCCCACCTGTCCTGAACTCATTTTTTTTTTACAACCCGCTTCATTTAATCGTTGAGTCTTGTCTCCGCCCCTTTTCTGCCATTGGCTGTCATTTCCGTCAGGTGTGTTCATGTTTCCGGTTTCACTTTTGATTGGTGTGTTTAGTTGTAAACTTCTGCACGTAACTAATGCACCTGCGTTTTTCTTCTTTTCTTGTTTTTCAAAGTTTTCTATTTTCATTGTTTGTGTTTATGGATTTGTTTTGTATAATTTTTCCTCCTTGTTTATTGAAGCCTGGGCTGAGACGTTGAGTCCTTCATAAACACTATGCTTCTGTTACACACACTCGTGTGCGTCTCTTGTGTGTGTGTGTGTGTTTTTTTTTTTCATCTCGATGCTGAGAAAGAGACGGCGTGTCAGGAAGACTGCGTGTGACCAGAACATCTCGCCGACTTTGTCTGGGAAGAATTTTGAAGTTTCATTCTTAGGTGCTGTATGTTCTGCTCTCTTACACGCTACAGTGCACGTCTGCAGTGAGTAGCGCCGCCGTCTCACAGCTTCGGGGTTTGAGCTCGGCTTGCTGTCTGTGTGAAGGTTCCCATGTTCTTGTTGTGTTATTTTTTTCTTTTCTCCAAGTGCTCCGGTTTCTTCACAACTCCAGATCGCTGTGCTGATGGCTGAACCTCTGATGGACTCGTGCTTTGGTTAGTGTGTCTTCCTGTCTTGTGGCAAGTCTTCATGGGATACACTTTGATTGCACAATGATACAGAGCTCAGTGAGGATGCAGGAATGAATTTTACAAGCTAAAATAGTTACAATTTTACAAGATAAAAATAGTTGTTTTGATCATTCATAAAAGTAATTACAAAGAATTTATGAGAATGTATGTAAATTTCTGTTTAGATAAATGAATTTGAACCACCTTGTTTTTAGTTTAATTATTATTATTATTATTATTATTATTATTATTAGAGGCACGATGGTGTAGCTGTCAGCACTGTCGCTGTGCACCACCAGGGTCCGGGTTCGATTCCCGTCTCTGTGTGCATACCTGAGTTTGCATGCCCTCCCCGTGCTTGTGGGTTTCCTCCAGATACTCTGGTTTCCTCCCACTGATTAGTCTTACTGGCCTCCCGAAATTGCCCGTATTGTGAGAATGAGTGTGTGAATAAATGTGTGTGAATGAGCCGGACGTCCTACCACAGATGGAAATAATGGGAATAACTACAACGGTCATCATTAGCCTCCACAGTCCCTAGTTGGACTACAGAAGTTCCTAGATGCATGGATTATTATTATTATTATTATTATTATTATTATTATTATTATTATTATTATTTATCTGTTTTTGTTTTAATCTAAATGTTTCATGTTTTTTTTTTTTTTTGGATTTGGATTCATCCTTTTTTTTTTCACTGACTACAGTATGTACAAACATATATGTAGTGACACATTTTGATGTGTGTGTGTGTGTGATGAGTTAAGCATGCATTTTGCATTTTGTGAGTGTCTGCATTTTATCCTATACCATCTATAAGAAGTGGTATTATAGACACAGATCTCGGGCTCCAGCTCGGCGTGAGCTCAGATGATTCTGTAAAACGCTCCGTGAGCGAGATGTGGAACGGCTCTTGACTTTGGAACATGACAGCGAAAAAGAAGAGAGAGGAAAATACCTGAGCGGGAACAACGGGCCTGACACTAACCGGTGCCTGCTTCTTTGGCTCTTGTCAGTATGCGGTATATATATATATATATATATTTCTTTTTTTTTTTCCTGTTTCATGTTTGTGCGTCTGCGGAGGAGCTGAGCAGCTTTCAGGGCCCAGCGTGATTGCATTGATATTCATGAAGAAGGAAAGAAAAAGAGTGGAGAAAGAGGAGATGGTGATCGATGCATAAGAATACTCAGTACTCGGGATAAACACACACACACACACACACACACACACACACAGGCAGTAATCACGTTGAGATGACTGTCTCTCTGAGCTCATACCCTCCTTCTGCCCATCATTTCAGATAATAAGAGTTCAGAGTGATGGAAAAATCATCCAGGTCCTGAATGAGGAGTGTATTCACACTGACACACACACACACACACACTTTTTTTTGGGTAGACCCACAGGGTTAAAAGTGTCTCAAGATTAGAGTGAAATGATAATGCAGCCTTGACTCTTAGTGATAAGAGCAAGACAGAGGGAATTAGAGACAGAGAGAAAACTCTGCGCGTCTTTGGCCTCTTTTATCACACATCAGTCATATTGATTTGCTGCAGAGCAGAGAAAAGTTTTGGATTTAAGAGCTGACATTTAATAATCCTGTCCTAATCCTTGGCATACGAGGAGCGGCTCGCGGTCTCGCTGAAACACTGAGAATTGTTTCCTTTTCAAACGTATCACAGAACGAAGAAGGCAATTAAATGTTATCACTTCTATAGTAACGTCTTGTGCCTTTGAACCAGATAAAATAAAAAAAAAAATTAAAAAAACTGAATTTAATCAATGACTTGATAAAACTTTTTCATGGAAGGAGTCTCCAGTGTGAGTGTAACAGATTCTGGCTTCTCCACTTGTTTCACTTGTTACTATAAAGTTGTTTAAATGACACCATGACATATCGTTCCTCCATAATACAGCACTGGAGTGTGTTCATGTGTGTTTAGAAGTGTTGTGTGTAACGCGTTAGAGTCCTCGGATGACTTTTTGGGTGTAACGAGTAATCTAACGCGCTCGCTCCGCCATTCATGTACTCTGTTATTCAGTTATATTTTCGAAAATGGAATCCGTTATTCAGACAATTTATGTAATCCGTGAGCCAGACAGCAGTGATTCCGTTAGTGTGTGTGTGTGTGTGTGTGTGTGTGAGGAATCACAAAGGAGTTTTCATTTTCTGCAATGGAGAAGTTCTCTAACTGGTTACTTTTATCAGAAGGTAACGCTGTGATGTAACTGATGACTGATTACTGTAATGTAATTGTGTGATGTAATTAGTTACTTTAAAAAGTAACGTCTCCCAACACTGCTGTTTCGCGGTATTTGATGTCCTAATGTCTCTTACCTGGTGCAATTGTTAAAAGTACGTAGGCTTTACAAGTTACACTACTGACACTGATACGAGCTGACAATGCTACAAACTATTTCTTTTTTTAAAAGAAGATTTTCAGCTTTGAGATTTATAAAGAGGAAAAAGTCGATCCTGTCAATCTTAAATGTTAGATATTTTACGTGACAAACTTCAAGCCAGAAGATTTCAAGACAGATTTTTATTTTATTTATTTATTTATTTATTTATTTATTTTCCTTCCACACAACAAATCCAAACTGAGACTCAAAGCTGATGTGCTTCCTTGATTTTTCTATGGAACTTAGACTCTATCAGCAGAAAACGTCAGCACCACTGACGGCAACCTGATCTGAGGGACAACTGAGACAGCGTAGCGTCTCCCGTCACCCTGGCAACGCTGTCAGAAAGGTAAAGATGTTGTAACCTTGATTTGTAGTTCATCTAAGGAAAGAAGATGGAGGATGGAGAATGGACTAATAGAGCAGGTAATAGATTGGAGAGTAGACCAGGCGGTGGAACTAAGGGGGTAGACCAGATGTTTGGTGAAGGACAGGGGATGTACAGAGTACTAGAGAACAGAACGAGACAAAATTTGTGGATGAGCTGTGGAATGGACCTTGGGGTACACTAGACTGCAGGATGAACGATAAGTCAGACTAGAGAATAGACTAAAGGCTGTAATGGATGGTAGAATAAGACCGAGACCAGGGACATATTTTGGACATGTTTTATAAATATAGGGCATAGAGAACAGACTACCAGAAATGCCACAGGACAGACTTGGGGAAACGAGGACAGAGCAGAGGACGGCCTAGCAATGTAGTCTAAAGGGTGGACTAGTTAAAAGAATTGAGCAGAGACTAATTTATAGATTAGGGGACATACAGTACTGGGGATAGGGACTAGATAGTGGATTAATTATAAATAAATAAATAATACATAATTGTATGGCATCTTTCTCAAACCCTTGGTCTGAGACATACTACTGTACAGCTGTCATGATTTCATTTCAGTGCTGTAATTGCTTAGCGTTTTAGCCTGGAATCCTAATTGTTATGTCTGCTTCAGCCTGCACAACTCAAATCACCAGGCACCATCGTCCAGGACACAGGGGCACGGATCCAAAGAGCTTCAAACACAGACACAGACACATCACTGCACAGAGGTCTGATCAGTTCGGAAACCTTTAACAACAACTGTACAAACTCTCTACATTCAACACAAGTAAAAGGCCTGGCAAAGTAAACAGTGACTGCACTCGGTCCATATCGAGCAGTCAGACATCACGCGTGGTGGATCGAGAGTGAGGGAGATGGGCTGGTACAGGAGACAGGCAGGGTGCGACCTAAGGAGTAGTCCATGAGACAGACTAGGAGATGGGACGGTAACTGGTGATGATAGACCAAGTAATGGACCAGGAGATGCATTAATGTCTGAATGTCTGGTCCTTTATAATCGACAGATAACTTGCAGAAGAGACGCATCTGTGTGTGTGTGTGTGAACTGGACACACACTCATTCACCAACAACTCGGCTGGTGACCTCGCTCCAAGACATTTCCACATGTTTGGGCCTTAAAGGGGTTCCTGGGACGCCAACGTGTCGGATGTGAATAAGACAGGCAGTCCGATCACGACTCTTTCTACTGTACCTTGAGTGGCCCTTCAAGCACGGGGAGAACATGCCAACTCCAGGCTCACGGACTGATGGAAAGATTCGAACCCAACAGTTTGTTTCACCTCATATTTGCATTCAGTCAATCAACCTACTGTAAACAAACGCTCATACACGTGCAGCAGGTTTTAATAGCAGCGCTCATCAATACCAAGCTCCATCCATTTAGCTTTGACTATTCGTTTCATTTGAGTCACTAATCCTGTCAGGCTCCATTAATTCCCGTCCGTCACTGAAACATTAAGAGTTTTATAGTAACATCTGGCCAGTGGCTGTAAATCCAGAGACCACGGCCTGCTCGGCACAAAACAAATCAGTAATGGAGAAATAATTGCGTTACTGCTGAGCCAGTGAGGTGTTTATGCTGCGAGTATGCAGCGAAGGGCTCTCAAGCTGTAAATTAATCTCTGGCAATTTCAGCCTCCTTTCTCTCTCAGTCTCTCGCCTGGCCTGTCGTCTGGATTGATAAATAACCCGTCCTGAAGACAGCACAACACATTGCGCCAATTAGTCCACACTTGTTTTTTTTTTATTCTTTTTTTTTTTTTTTAGCACTGACAGTCTTGAATAGATCTCGTATCCTTTTTTTTATGAGCAAAGAATCAAGTTTTTGTTTTGTTTTTTTTCCCCAGCATTCTTGATTTCTTCTTTGTACATCCTAAATCATTCAATACGCAGCGTTTATTATCATTTGGAATCGATCTGTAGGTCGTTGTTTTGCTGGAGGCCATGTTCTCTCGCACTGAATCAGGACCTTGATGTGTTTTCCATCCGTCCTCCCTCAACACACGTTTATCTCCTCTGAGAAATCTGCTCGACATCTTCCTGGGCAGCAGGTGTTCGTGTTGAGATCAGCCCGCCCGGTGATAAAAACCAGCTCCAGTCAGATGATGAAATGCTTCTAGTGTTGAAACCCAGGGAATTGAGTTTCATTAGCTGTCAGTCAAAAACTACACAATTCAGTTGGCTGAAAAATGGGCTGCGATGATACAACATTGTCTCGCTTGAAAATTTGTAAGAGTCTGTGTGACTGAGTTTGCATAAAATATAACAAATGTTAAGGTGAGTGCAACAGGTAAGGTTAGCATTCATATCATTAGTTTCCACTTAATTAAAAGGTTTAAAACAATAATTTTTAAAAACCTTGTACAAGATTGTCATAACAGCAATGTCCTTATCAAAATAGATTAGCTTTAATTCTTAAAGCTTTAAATTTGTGTTGCATTATAGCACTGTCACCTTGCACCTCCAGAGTCCGGGTTCGATTCCCGTTTCTGTGTGTGTGGAGTTTGCATGTTCTCCCCGTGCTTGGTGGGTTTCCTCGGGGTTCTCCGGTTTCCTCCCACCATCCAAAGACATGCAGATTAGGTTAATTGGCATTCCCAAATTGGCCGTAGTGTGTGAATGAGTGTGTGAGTGTGTTATGTGTGTGAGTGTGTTATGTGTGTGTGTGTGCCCAAATATAACTAGAGTGGAACCTTGGATTACAAGCATAATTCATTCCGGAAGTGGGCTCGTGTTCCAAAACACTCGTAAACCAAATCATCATTTCCCATAAGAAATAATGAAAATTCAAATTATCCGTTCCACAGCCCCAAAAAATAAATACATAAAAATAATTAACACAATCTATAAAATGAAAATAAATCAAATTAATCTGCACTTTACCTTTAAAAAAAGTACAAATAAATCCTGACAGATAAGTGTTTCTGTTGGTGCACGCAGGCGCCGTGTGTGTGTGTGTGTGTGTGTGTGTATATATGTGTGGAATTAGCCCCTACCCTCGCCTCGTTTTACACTCCTCCTCCCTCTCCTCACCTCGCTTTTTAAGTTTCACAACAAACACAGACACACACACACACACACACACACACACACACAATGGAAACACCGTTTTAACAGGAAAAAAATAAATCTCTCTGACCTGGCGTGAATGCATACTAAGGGAATCACTGCTGTAAAGGAAAAAAAAACAAACAAATGAACCAGCACCTTACCTTTGAAAAGCATCGCCACAGAGCAGAGTTTCTGTATATTTGTTAAGCCGAGGAGGAGGAGAAAAGGCGAAAGAGCGTCTGTGCATGTGTGTGTGTGTGTGTGAGACGAGCAGAGTTTCTGTGTGTTTGCAAAGCCGTAAGGGGGGATGTGAAAAGGTGAGAGAGTGACGCTCGGTGTCAAAATAAGAGTCGCATGCATGACACATGATACTTGGCGCTTGTAAACTAATACTTACTCGGTTTCCGATTAAAAATGTATTAAAAATCTTTGCTCGGTTTGTGGAACACTCGTAAACCACGTTACTCGCAATCCAAGGTTCCACTGTATCGTGATTTATTTCTATTTGATGTATATTTAAGTACATGTTTAAATGAAATGACAAGATCATGCAGTATTTGCAGAGCTTTATTAACCCACATAAAAGAAAAAGCAAATAATTAGTAAACAAATTGTGTTAATGCTTTGGCTAAATAGCATTAATAAATGAGTATTTGGTGGAATAACCCGGTTTGCAGTTACACCTTTCATGTGTTTTGGCTCTCCAGCAGTTCTTCACGTTGCTGTTGGTGAACTTTATACGACTCTTTATACCATAAAAGCGAACAGCTCAGCTTTACTTGATGGTTTGTGACGCTCCATCTTCCTCTTGATGACGTTCCAGAAGTTTTCTGGAGTAACTTGGGCATCACTCTCTTCTTTTTTCCCATTGTTATATATCACTCTTTTTATTTTGTAATATCTTCATCTTTCTTTTTTTTCACGGTCTGGATTTGCAACTCACCTGTTTATTATGTAACTACCTCTGCTACTGGATGTTGGAAATTTCCTTCGTGATCAATAATCTAATCTACTGTATCTACATGATGAGCGTGAAAACTGAACTCAAGACTCCACACTCATGCGTATAACTCTCATGTTCCTTCATAACAGCACATAAGTCTGGAGCTCCATCTGAGGTCTGAATACTGATGTGTGGCATTTCAGTATGAAATCTCTCCTGATTGCTTTTATTCCTATCAGATGTTTAACACGACACGACACAAAGCCGTTTCTGGAAAGAAAGAAAAAAGATGGAGAGATGACGAGTGATAACGAGCATGTCTGTTATTGTGACTCAATTATATATGTTTTTCTAAGAAATATCTGGAAATGAGGATGTCAGGCTCATAAACACACACACACACACACACACACACACACACACACACACACACACACACGGTAGTTTGCTGGCTCTCTCTCATGCCGACTGTAAACAGTAGCTTTTGTTCTGTCGCTGCAGTGGCATTCACTCTAAATGTAAATGAGCAGTGTTTAGTAGTGTAGTCAGGTACACACACACACACACACACACACACACACACACACACTTATCAATGCTATGTGTGCTCACTCCAATGCACTGACAAACACTAAAACAAGTATTCAAATACAATGCCTCACAAATGAAGGGCCTTACAGTTACAATTTAACACACACACACACACACACACGCACACACGCACACACATACACACTTTATATACACTGCTTCCAAGGCCTGTTATGTATTCACATATTTATTTATAGTATCACAATACACTCAACATTCATATGATAACACAATAACTGATATATATAATGTGTGTGTGTGTGTGTGTGTGTGTGTGTGTGTGTGTGTGTGTGTGTGTACAGCTTGTCTATACAAACATACAGATTTTTTTCTTCGACATCCATCTTATGTAGTAATCTTATCCAATTTAACCCACGTTCTGTTGTCTTGGCAACAAAGCTAATGTAAATATGTTTACGTGTGAACAGTAACCTTTCCAACATGGCGTATTCCGGGTCTGGGAGATAAATAAGTATGGTCAGAAATGCAGACCTAGATTTTTTATTTTTTCATTTGTACTTTATCCTGTTTGGTGAACCTAATGAACACTAGGGGGCGATATAGAGCAGCTAATACACCTGCTGTTTTCAGGACGTGGCTAGAACCTGGAGAACCTAAAGGACATCCAGCTAAAATTCCAAAAACAGCTTTAAAATGAGTCTGGATACAGGTTTTGATTCCTGAGACAACATGAATTAGAACCTTAAGAGGAACCGTGCATGACGACGTGTGGAATGAAATGACAAGGTTCTGTTCTTGGAGCTGCAGCTGTGAGGAGAAACGCAGAGTCTCTTTGTGATTATGGTGAATAAAGAATTTCTGATTTTTCCCCTGATTTGTTCTGCGTTATTAATCAGGGGTTTTGACAGACATGGCGCCCTGTGATGTTGCAGGTGGTGGTGAGGTTCCTGAGGGGAGGAGGAGGGAACTAAACTCAGTCTAACAGAGAGAGAGAGAGAGAGAGAGAGAGAGAGAGAGAGAAGCATGTTTAGGGCTGCAGATGTTGCTCAGATGGCAGCTGTTTCACTCTCTCCTGCCAATCAGAGCTCTCTCTCTCTCTCACACACACACACACACACACACACACACACACACACACACACACACACACACACTCCTTTATCCTATTCTTATCCTCTCACACATCTCTTTCCTCTATATAGGCTTATCTACCTCAACACACACTCCTCTGCTTCATCTTCTAAATCATCCAACACTCCATTACCTCATCACCCTCGCTACCTCAGCACCTACCCTTTTACCTGATTACATTCTCGTCTTCCTACACACACACACACACACACACACACATGCACACCTCACATATTCTTTTTTTCCTCGTCCTATATACTGTATCTCTTTCATTACATTCTTCTCTACCAGATCATATATTCCTTTAACTTAATATGCATGCCTCACCACCACTGGTGTATTCTCACATACCTTTACCTCGTCTCACAATCTTCTATCTCATCTTGCATTTCTCCACCTTATCATGCACTTCTCCGTTACATTACACAATGTTCACCGTGATCATGGACTTATTTACCTCTATGGTATAATGCAGTTCCATAGTATATTACAAATTCCACTTAGTCATTTCACAATCCACTATCATACCATCCACTCCTCTACTGTACCAGGTATCATGGTATCAAAAAGTGACTAGTTTTGTAACACGCCAGCAGGTGGCAGCACAAGGCACTCACAGGGAGCACCGACTTTCATACGTCCGTGTGCTTAAAGACATTGTCCTGTGTACATCGGCATCTGTGGGACAGGTGATATTCTAACCACGTCTGCTATTTCATCATGAACAGCAAGATGACCAAACGTGAAATTCTGAGTAAAACTGGGCAAATCGACCAGAAAGATGTTTGGTGTGATTCTGCAAGACCGCTGCTTCCCGAAACACCAGTGCTGGCGGAGATTAGACAACGGCCCCCATAGGGTGCCAGGGAGGAGTCGTTATCCCTTATTAGAATTTTTACATGTCCCTCCCCATGGGGAGACACCCCCGTGGTCCTGGGCACGTCAACCTCAGGACTTCCTTTTTGGCGGAGATAATGCTCCTCAGGTCTGGTGCTTTTATTTTTTCTCTCTTTGAGGCGGATTGCGAAGCGCAACGAATCCTTCCCCTGTCTCTACAAGGGGGTAGCTGGCTCGGCACACTCTCCTTCTGTGCCTCACGCCTCATGGGGACCAGACCTGGTCGAGTCCCGACTCCTGAGCACGGCAGGGGAGAAACCTCACAGAGGTCTGCTCGTAGAGCTTCGCTGTGTTTACAGCGTCGCCAAAGAAGCCGGAAGGCAAGGGGGGGGGGCATCAAGGAGGAAAACACGATCCCTGACCTTGATGCCCGTGACGTTAAATCACAGATGTCTCTCCGTGGCGACAGCGGCAGCCATAGAACGGCCGATAGCACGGGTCGTCTGCTTAGTGGCACAGAGAAATAAATCTGTGGCTCGGCGCCATCAATAAACCCGCCAGTGCTCAGAACTCTTAACAGGTGAGCTTGGTATGCCTGCATAACTGCCATGGTGTGCAGGGCACACCTGCCTGAAAAGCTTTCCCCACCAACGAAGATGTTAGTCTACATGGCTTGGTGGGCAATGTGGGCTTTTTCAGGGAGGATGAGCTCCCAGGAGAGAGACAGCTCGCAAGCATCTCTTCAATGTGGGGTATCATCATAAAACAGGGGATCTTTTTTATTTTATTTATTTATTAATTTATTTATTTTTATTCCTTTATTTATTTATTTTTATGGCGAGAGAGGAAATCTATTCGGCCCCTTCACAAAAAGCGCCGGAGCGCACTTGAGAAGCGGACGCTGAAACTTCCTGATCCGGGGAGAGCGCGAGAGAAAGGGTGAATTCCGTCTCATGCACGTCTACCCGATTGGCACGCTATGTCCATGGAAGCAAGTGAGGAAGTCTCTTTCCCCCGCTCACAAGAAGCGACGGTACGCGCTTGAGAAGCGGACGCTAAACACTTCCTGATCCGGGGAGAGCGCAAGAGAAAGGGGGAATTCCATCTCATGCGCGTCTGCCGGATCGACACGCTATGTCTATGGAAGCAAGGGAGGAAGTCTCTTTCCCCCGCTCACAATAAGCGCCGGAGCGTGCTTGAGAAGCGGACGCTAAACACTTCCTGATCCGGCGAGAGCGCGAGAGAAAGGGGGAATTCCGTCTCATACGCACGCGAGCCCCAGGAATGCGCCGCGGCTATCTCTTTAAAGAAAGCGAGCCGCGCCCGAAGTGCCTTTATCGGTAAGTAAAGTTTTTCTTTCCTACCGTGATTCTGTTGCACACACACACGCAAACACAAAGCGGTCCTGAAGACAAAAAGATCTGAGGATGTTTCCGGTTCACTCCTATTTATAACCTGCAGGTGCTCCTTAT
The DNA here is from genome assembly GCA_030347435.1 of Clarias fuscus. NCBI lineage: Eukaryota > Metazoa > Chordata > Actinopteri > Siluriformes > Clariidae > Clarias > Clarias fuscus. The sequence goes on from CM059228.1 coordinate 22,951,357, forward strand.
TCGGTGACGTCATGCCTGGCAGAGGTTATAAGCCGAAGTATTCGGCGGTTTTGACATACACAGGCTTCACAACCGGAAACAAAGAGATGTTCCCATAGCGTTTTCACGCAGCATTGAGTGTAGCTTTTGAAAGGGAACAGCAATCGATCCTCTATCTTACGCAATCTGGTATCTCATCTCACACTTCTCTACATCGTCTAATAAGTTAGTCCTCTAACTTATCACAGACTTCCTCATCACTTCCCTCACTCATCATGGATTCCTCTACCTCATCACACAGTCCTCTCTACCTCATTACACATTCCTTTACCTCCTCACTTACTCCTCCACCCCATCACACACTCCTCTACCACTTTAGATACTACTCAACCTCATTACACACTCCTACATGTATACCTCATCACATATTCTTCTACCTCATCAGACATTACTACACAGGATACGCAATACAGAAGATGTAAGACGAATGTGAAATTATTTAAAAAGTATATGTAATAAAAATATTTTAATGTACATTTGATTTTAATTATGTAATTATTAAACATTAAATAGTTTTAATTCAACAAATATTTTTTTCCTGCTTTATTGCACATGCAGTATGGTTATCTCTTCATTACTATTCTAAAATCATAATAAATATGTAGAAATACAAAGAGAGCACAGAGACATTTACATGGAGAATGTGGGGAATTATTGACTGTGACCTCTGGAGGGTTGTAGCGAACATTCAGAGAATCTGTGTATTACATGAATAATTATCATTTTGCTCTCAGTGGGTTTTGTGTGTATGTGTGTGTATTTCACAAACACCCTGCTGAGGGATCAGGGATTTGTGTGCTAATAATACACGCATCAATAAAATAATAAGCTAAACCATGCGCAGAGCCGAGCTTTATCCCAAGCTGTATGTCCTGAAATTTTCCACGTTGCATATTTGACTTCAGGGAAAACTTGAAGCCTGATTTTAATATGAAGCAGACTGAGATTTATGTAAAAATAAATAAAGTAATAAATTAAAATTACAGGAAATAATGAATAGACACTAGTTTGGGTCCTTTTGCCCAACAGGAGGCTTTGGTGCAAAATGTGGCTTCACCCAACCAGATGCTTGACCAGGAACGTCTCGGGTTACTTAGATGTAACCCTGTTCCCTAATAAAGCAGGAACGAGATGCTGCGTGAAAACGCTATGGGAACATCTCTTTGTTCTCTGGTTGTGAAGCCTGTGTGTATCAAAAACACCGAATACTTTGGCTTATAACCTCAGTCAGGTGACGTCACCCGATAAGGTGCACCTGCAGGTTATAAATAGGAGTGAACCGGAAACATCCTCAGGTCAATTTTGTCTGGAGGACGTCCAGCCACGCCAGCAGTGCGGCATTGAAGCGCAGCATCTAATTCCCGCTTTAACAGGGAACAGGGTTACAGCTAAGTAACCCGAGACGTTCTCTTTCAAAAGCTACACTCGATGCTGCGTGAAAACGCTATGGGAATGAGGATACCAACGCCGCCGCACTGCAATTGTCTGGACCCCCAGGTTGTGTAGCGTGTGCGCACAATAGCCAAGGAGGTCTCAGACCTAGCTCTGGGATGCTGTCTAGGCAGGATGGGGAGACTGACAGAGCCTACAGCTCACCAATCCTCTTCAAAGAAGTAATAGCCATAAAAACACATCTTAAGAGACAGAAGCCTGACAGGCGCTGACTCTAGTGGTGCGAAAAGGGTGTCGGCCAGGCCTTCAAGCACAATAGTTAAGTCCTACAAACTAGAGTGAGGACTAGTTAAGTCCTCACTCTAGTGAGCGGCCTCAACCATTTAGCTCCGCGAATAAAACAGGCAACTAAATTGTGCTTTCCCACAGACACCCCATCGGTCACAGCATGACAAGCCGAAACAGCAGCTACGTACGTTCTGAGAGTACTAGGGCATAAGCCCGAGGACAACTTTTCTTGCAGAAATTCCAGCACTGAAACAATCTGGCAGTGGACTGGGTCTACGTGTCTTGCCATGCACCAACTTTCAAATACAGTACACTCCATTTGAGAGCATAAGTTCTTCTAGTTAAGGGAGCCCTGGCACTTAGAATGGTTTCAATTACGCTGGCTGGAAGACCCCTTCAGATATCAATAAGAGGCGCAAACTCTGTTGACGGACCCTCACCAGTACTCCTGGGAGGAGAACTATCGGAGGAAACGCATAGGCGTAATCTGGGCCACGTGTGAGCCATCGCGTCCAGACCCAGGGAAGCTGGAGGAGTTAAAGAGTAGTAAAGGGGACATTATGCTGCCTCTTGCAAGGCGAAGAGGTCCACCTCTGCTAGATAAAATCTTTCCCAGATTTCACTGACTACTTCAGGGTGGAGTTTCCATTCCCCATGTGCCACAGCTTGTCTGGATAGCAAGTCCGCTCCTACATTCATATGCCCCAGAATGTAAATCGCTCTGAGGGACAGGAACTCGTCCTGTGCCCAAAGAAAACCATGGCGCACCAGCTTGTTCAAGTGGCGCGAGTGTAGTCCACCCTGACGATTTATATACGTACGAGACTACCGCAGTGTTGTCCACCCGCACTAGGACATGGAAGCCTCTCAACTGCTAGAGGAAGTGTTTCAGGGCCAGAAACAGAGCTATCATTTTGAGGCAATTGGTGTGCCATGCGAGAAGATGACCCCTCCAGCTGCCTTGTGCTGGATGGCCATCCAAGACCGCACCCCAGCCCGTAAGGGAAGCGTCTGTCGTTAGCATCTTGAGATGAAAAGACGGACCTAAAGTGGGACCCAAAGTCAGAAACCGGGGTCTGAACCAGGGTACGAAGCCCCGGGCGCGTAACTCTTATTATCCTCTGGGGATTGGCCCTTGAATGAAATCCCCTGGCTCTTAGCCACAACTGAAAACGCTCTCGTGCAGAAGGCCCAAAGGTATCACCGTGGAGGCAGCTGCCATGAGATCTAAAGATCTCTGAATGTGATGAAGAGTCACTTTCTGGCTTAGCTTGATTTCCTTCAGGGTGTTGGAGTATGGATTCGACACGAGTGGGAGACAGCTGTGCCCGCCTTGTGATCGAATCCCATGTGACACCCAAATATGTTGACCTCTGAACAGGAAACAGAACGCATTTCGTGGCGTTAAGTCTCAATCCTAAAGAAAAGATGAGCTAGGACGACCTCTGCTTCCCGAAACACCAGTGGTGGCGGGGATTAGACAACGGCCCCCAGAGGGTGCCAGGGAGGAGTCTTTATCCCTTATTGGAATTTTTACATGTTCCTCCCCGATGGAAGACACCCCCGTGGTCCTGGGCACATCAACTTCAGTACTTCCTTTTTGGCGGAGATGATGCTCCTTAGGTCCAGTGCTTTTTTTCTTTTTTCTTTTTGAGGCGAATTGCGAAGCGCGGCAAGAGGCCACACTCTCCTTCTGCGCTTCATGCCTTGTGGGGACCAGTCCTGGTCGGGACTGGGTGGCCGACAGTCCTGACTCCTGAGCATGGCAGGGGAGAAACCTTACAAAGGCCTGCTTATAGAGCTTCGCCTCCTGAAACCTAGTGGCGGTGGTGTTTACAGTGTCGCCAAAGAGGCCGGAAGGTGAGGGGGGGGGCATAAAGGAGGAAAACGCGATCCCTGACCTGAATGAATGTTAGGTTAAGTCACAGATGTCTCTCCCTGGTGACCGCGGCAGCCATAGAATGGCCGATAGCACGGGCCATCTGCTTGGTGGCACGGAGAAAGAAATCTGTGGCTCGGCGTCGTCGATAGACCTGCCAGTGCTCAGAACTCTCAGCAGGTGAGCCTGGTATGCCTGCAAAACCACCATTGTGTGCAGGGCAGCTCCAGCCTGACTACACGGCTTGGTGGGGAGTGTGGGCTTTTTCAGGGAGGATGAGCTCCCAGGAGAGAGATAGCTCGCAAGCGTCTCTTCAATCTGGGGCATCATCATAAAACGGGATGAATAAGGCTTATTCCATGAAAGAGTTAACTCGCCATGGAGGTCGCCAAAGAAGGGGAGGGACCCTCGTTGAGGCCCCTCCCCTGGCCACCCGACAGAAACCTGTCATCTAACTTTGAGCGCTTGGGGAATTTTTTTCTCTTTAAAGAAAGCAAGCCACGTGCGAAGCGCCCTAAAAGGGAGGAGATCACAATGCTCGCACTCTCCTTGAAACCCAAGCACTCAAAGAAAAAGTCGCGGAGATCGCCCTCCAAAAGAAATCTATCACACGGAGGCACGCATCTCTCAACCAACTCTGCCATTATCGGTAAGTAAAGTTTTTCTTTCCTACCGTGATTCTGTTGCACACACACTCACACGCAAACACAAAGTGGTCCTGAAGACAAAAAGATCTGAGGATGTTTCCGGTTCACTCTTATTTATAACCTGCAGGTGCTCCTTATCGGGTGACGTCACCTGACTAAGGTTATAAGCCGAAGTATTTGGCGTTTTTGATACACACAGTCTTCACAACCGGAGAACAAAGAGATGTTCCCATAGGGTTTTCACGCAGCATCGAGTGTAGCTTTTGAAAGGGAACATTAGTGCCACATGTGGCTTTTGCATTTGTCCATTCAGGGTTTTCAACCAAACACATAATGGCTTCCCAAGCGTGAAGTTTTGCAAAGTAACTTGTCCATGAAGGTGCTTTTCCCCGGAGGAATCTTTAGGTGTTGCTTAACATGAGTCTAGGTTTAACCAGTGAATTTGTTGAACCAGGGCTTTTTCCCAACCAGAAGCTTTTGCTAACCAGACATTTTTTGCCTAAAACGGGACTTCAGCCAGGGCCATGGCTTTGGATTTTGTCCAACCAGCTATTATGGAGAATCAAATATTTTTTTCCTACCATGGGCTTCTACAATGCATGTGGCTTTGTCCATTGAGAAGCTTCTGCTCAACCAAGAGCTTTGACCATTCATGGGCTTAAGCTTACACAGGGACTTTGCTTAGTCAGGTGATTCTGCTCAAACAGGATATTTGTCCAAACCAGATTTATTTGCATAGTATAAGGCATTTCCTCAAAATGAGCATTTGGCTGTCCATAGGTTTTTGCCCAGTAGGAGACACATTTTCCAACCAGGGAATATTATATGTTCAGCATGGAATATTCAAGTCCAAGCACAGAATTTTCCCAGCCTCTAACCAACTCAGGGTTCCAGCTGAACTAGAGGCTTTTGCCCAGTCAAAATCTATGCCCAACCATCACTGGATACCAAAAAAGAGAATTGTTTTTTTTCAGCACAGGGCTTTTCACTTATTGGGATTGGATCTAATCAGAGCTTGTTTCATAAAAGGGATTTGTTTGAAAGAAGGATTTTACCCAAATGGAGCTTTGGGCAAAAAGAGGATCTGCCCACCCCCACCATGTGTTGTTCATAAGCAGGGTGTTGTTCATAAGCAGGCATTAAAATGTCTGTATATGTTACATGTACGTTATCCAACTGTTCTGGAACAGTTCTTGCAAGAACAGTATTGTCATTTGCAAAACCCATCACTCATCATGAAACCAGCTCTCATGAAGACCTTCCCAGGAAGGCAAGACCAAAACTTACCTCTGCTTCAGTTACCAGCCTCAGAAATCACGAATTAACAAACAGCACCTCAGATTAGAGCCGTTATGAAGCTTTACTTTGTGTATTGTGTATTTTGGATAAACGCCTTCAGTATTGTTTTACAGTGTAGAAAGAAATAACAATCAGGAAAGACCATGGAGTTAGAAGGGGTATACAAACTACTGACTGGTAGTGTCTATAATATCTTATGCTTGCAGTCCTGAGCCATTCATGAGTCTCTTCACTTCCTCTCTCTCACTCAGTGATTTCATTTCCTTTATCAGTGCAACTTTCTGCAAGCGCTGTTTAAGTGAAGGTCAAGGGCAAAGCAGAAAAGTGTACACTTCCTGCCAATCACTTGAGCGATTGCTAAAGGTACACACTCAAATGCCTCCACACACACATACACACACACACACACACACACACACACACACACATCACCAATATCCTGAGTCAGCAGGTAAACAAAGTGCCAGGACAAAGATACGCTGAGGATGCAGTGACCTCCAGATGAGTCGTTTCACTCTTCTGCAGGAGTGGATATTCTTTTATTTATATTTAATACAATTTTTATGTGATATTTTACTATTTTTGCAATATATCTTATAATGTATAATGATTATAATTGACTGTTTATCTTGAAATATATGTATTATTATTTTTATTACATTTATAGAGCTATTATTCTATATTATTACAATTTTATTTCAAATATTTATTTTTATTTATTTATGAGCTTAAGTAAGTAGTTATTTTTACTTGTAATTGTTTAATATTTTTATATTGCTTTTTATATTGCTTCATAACCACCACTCTCTCCAGCAATGATAACCCATAGACCTGCCCCCAACACTATTAGCCACACCCACTCGACACACCTCCCAGTGTTCTGATTTCACACAGCTGTACGGCATCCAATTTAATCAGACTCGTTATATAAACCCCTCTCAGGGTGTGAAACTCTTGTTTAAATCTTTCCAAACCTCTTCTTGGTTGTACTGATTTATTTCTGTTTAATTCTGTTCTTCTTTGTGTGGTTTTGTAATTTCCCGGTTTGATCCTTGTTCTTGTTGTGTTGTCGACTCTGTGTCTGGATTTTGTATTTTGCTTTTTTTTTTTTTTGTTCTTCTCCCCTGGAAGTGTTTCCAATTGGTTTACTGTGAATAAACCTCCTGTTTGATCTATTTTATTCTGCTCCTGACAATGACTTTTATTACTTAAATCAACAAATGTGGATTTTAATATATAAATATGTAAATATGTAAATATAATGCAAATGCAAAAATTAAATTCCATTGTTCCGGCACTTCTCCTAGTAGAAATAAAGTTTCTCTTTGATGACGACTCTGGGGTTCCTCAGGGGTCAGTGTGAGGATCTGTTTCATTTGAAATGAAACTCCACCACCACTTTTCCTAAGATTCTAGTTTTGCAAATGTTTAGAATAAACAAAGCCACTGGAGACATATTGATACAAATAGGGAAATTATTTTCCTGAAGTTTATATATGTTTAATGTAGTGGAGCGTCTGCAAATATATAAAGCTATAAATAATTGTTCCTTCACCAGAATTTTTAAGCTAATAAAACATTTTGTTTTACAACCTGGCAGGAAGTATAAGTATTGTCTGACACTGGAGTCTCTTTACATAAACACATCTCTCCTTACCAAAAAAACAAACAAAACAATTGCTTGTATTTTTATTTCGTTTCTTGTTATTACAGCATCTGACCAGAACAACCATACATATTAAGGTCAATAAAAAAGAGCAAGACGAGCAACGTTCTGGTTTATTTTCTGATCTAGAATTTTTCAAAATCGAGGCTGCAGTCGTTCTCTAGCAGCCATCGTTACGGGCGAGTTAGTCCCACGCACGAGCGCTCGAGTCAATTTAAAATTATGAAAGTGTGATATGAAATAATCTATGGATCCCAGTGTTAGTTTGGAGTAAATTTGGTGCTACACAAATAAAGCTCTCAGTCAGAAGCAGATTTTTGTCCCTGAGCAAATCTCGCCTCGTGAAAGCAATATTCCCAATAATGATAGCGTGACAATTTCCAGCCTGCACTGACAAGCCTGAGTTACAAGCATCTAATCTCGCTATCAGCAATTTTGTTTCAGCAGGCAAGATTTAGCCTAAATAGATACGATGACATATTGAAAATGAGTCCACGAGAAGTTTTTTACTGCGCAGCTCCACTGAGACACTAATACTGAACATATTTATTGCCTTCCAGAAGGAACAAAAAAAACACAATATCACTTATGCAGTATGGCAGCGTCGAGAGGATTGGAAGATGATGAAACGCAGACACGAAGGAACATTTCCAAACTCATAATTCGTTAATGACCCGCTGATATTCCATTTGTTTCAAATGATTAAATGATTAGATTTACAATCCGACAGCAAATAAATGCAGTAGGAAATGGATTTGTGATGCGTTTCAGAGCCATTATAAGAATTTGGGTGCGAAAGAAAAACGAAAGAGAAAAAATCAGCTCCCTGCTGAAGATAGGCAGAAGAAATATATATTATAAAGCGCTGACGAATATATTAAACTAAACTGTGGTTTATGACGTCTCAGTGGGGTAAAATTTGAGCGCAATTATTTCTTTAAAAGGCTCCGACTCGACAGAAAAGACGGATGCATGGATCAATAAATAAGTGAATATATTTCTTCATCTCGCCTCTTCGCTGCCGCTTTGGGTTTTGTGCTTGAAGGTTTTTTTTTTTTTTTTTTTTTTTTAAGACTGATAAATCATTTATGCGGATAAGCGAAGAATCTTAACTATGAGTTATGAGTTCTTCATTCTGATTGGTTCAGAAGGTTTTGATTAATTTTCTATAAGGCCGTCTGATGTCTATCGATTGTGTGTGAGGTGGTAACTCGCACTATAAGGTTCAGTCGGCCTCGCTGCACGGCATAGAGCGGCGACCTGTCTGCTCACACAATATGTTTAAATCAGAAACTTGGAGAGGGTTTACTCATCGACGATTCCTATTTCAATCCAATTTTTAATGAAACGTCCTCTCTGAAGGCTTGACGGCAATTCTTTTGGTTAGAGAAGAGAAAAGTTGAGTACAGTCTGGAGTCTTACACCGCACACAAACTAAAAATGAAACCGAAATGAAAAAGGCTGAGGCGATGCAGCGAGTATAATCTGTCCCTCTGAGTGTATTGCAGTGAGAGTAGGAGGGACGTGTACGGCCGTGTTGAGATGAGCTCGTGTGGAATTGTGAAACATCACACACAGCAAGACGTCTGACCAAAAGCTCTGACATGCCGGAAATCCGTCTGATCATCCGGGAGGCGTATCATTGTTCAGGTGTTTGCTCGGGTACTGGGTCCCTGCTCAGGGGTTCCTGGGAAATTCAAGGCCAATATAAAACGACTCTGAGGCAACTGACTCGGGGCTAATATTAGGACGAACATGTGCAGCGTGTGTCCCGCCTAGAAGCAGACCAGACCGTCATTTCTATAGTAACAGATTATTCACAGGGAGGGGTAGAGGGGAGGCGCCACATTAACGTACATCACTGATGTGAAGTGTTCTTGTAAGGAAGTGTTCATGGAGCTGGAACCATGTTTTTTTTTTTTTTTTTTTTTTTTTTTTTACATTTTCAGGACAAAAGGATTTGATGCTGCTTTGAAACAAACAGAAGGACAAACACTTGTATAAACTTTTTTTTTTTTTTCTTGTTAACTTCAAGAAAAAATCTTTAAAAATGTATTTGAGAATATGAACAAACTGGCTAAAACAATTGCTGCGGAATAAGAAGAATAAAACACTGTTCAAGCACAAAGTCAGAGTGAAAACACACAAAGAGGATAAACGTGGCTCCTGTGACGGTTCTGTGGATAAACGGCCCCGGCGTGTCCTCTGAGATCACAGCTCTAATAACTCAGTGTGTTTAGCATCATAAGTTCATCCCAAGAGTTTCAGAGGGTCAAGAACCCATGGAGGACAAAAGCACGGCACGCGCAAACACATACACACGCGCACACACACCTTGTTCTGGCAGATTTGGGGACGATAATCAGTCATCATGAATGAGTGTTAGCCGATACACAGCCTCAGAGCGGCTCACACACTTCCCTGCTCTAAATAACAGTCCGGTAACAGTAACACACACTTCTGCGGGAATTCCTCTGCAACGTTACGACTTTAATCATGGAAATATAATCTGTTTCAAAATCAACACACACAGAAACGCTAAGAGAATAAACATAATTATATATATATATATAAATCAATAAAAACCCAGATCTGCTTATTTAATAATGCTTTATGGATTATAAATGATTCATTTTCTTCCTTCTATTTACTTTTATATTACTTGTTTTCTGTTTTCTTTTTTTATTCTCTTTTGTATTCTTTCTTTCTTACGTTCTTTCCGATGTGTTCACTAACACGTATTCCTTTATTCCCTCATTCCTTGGCGTTTTGTTTATCCTTTATGCATTTCTTGATCCAGTTCTAATAATTCTTTCTCTTTCTTCTTGTTCTCATATTATTCCATCTTGCATTTCTGTGTTTTTGTCTTTCATGTGTTTTTTGGCCTTGTTTTCTTTTATCTTTCTTTCTTCTTTTTTATTATTATTAATTATTCACTTTATATCATAACTAATCATAAATTATTATCAATTCTGTTGTTCTTCATTTCATATTTGATTTAATTATGTGTTTTGTCTTCTACTCCCTCACCACCATTTCTCTTCCTGTGCACTCTTGTATATTTAAAAAAGGTCTTTTGTGTACCCTTTCTTTCTTTCATTCATTCTGATTAATTTTTTCCATATTTTTTTAAATGTATTTATTCTTCCTTTCTTGTCCTTTCTTCTGGATCTAATTCTAATATATTTTCCCTTGATTCCCTGTGTATTTATATTTTTCTTGTGTTGTGTTTGCTTGTGATCTTTCTTTTTTTCACTTTTCTTCTTTTTTTTTGAAAAATATCTTACAACAAGAAATAGAACAAAAGCTTAAAAAACTAATTGCAATTAATTCATTAAATGAAAACCAAAAAAACACAAAGACTCATGTACTGTAAGTAAATATTTGTAGGTTCAAAAATATTATTAATTACAGGAGAAATGAATGGCTCAGGACTGCAAGCACAAGATATTATATTCACTAGGTTTGGACACCTTTCTACAGTATCTCCATGGTCTTTTCAGATTTTTTTTTTTCTTTCTACACTTTAAAACAATGCTGAAGGCGTTTACCAAAAATCCCCAATAATCTCCTTTGAACAGTTGATAGAGATTTATCTGCTACCTATGATCTGTAAAGCTTCATAACGGCTCTAATCTGAGGTGCTGTTAAATTGCAGCATATATATATATATATATATATATATATATATATATATATATATATTGCAATTATATGCATATATGTTATAAGTATATATATATTGCAATTATATGCATATATGTTATAAGTATATAAAGTGATAGTCTGCTATTTATAAATTTATAGAACCTAGCCAAGGGGAAAAAAAAATATATATATATAATTTTATTTTAATTTCTAATCCCTCCTCAGCCATCTTTAGTGTATTAGATGATTTATTTCAGGTTCGCCGTAAGTCTTGTGTAAGTCTACATCATGTGTTTGTTTGCTAGCGCTGGCGGAAAGACGGCACAAGATCCCTCTCTTGCCTCGCATCCGGCGATTTTTCAGTTGCATGCTCATCAGCCGTGACATTGGTGAAACGTTCCTGCACAGCTTCCTCATAAAAACCCTCATTTACAAAGTTTAGCTCCGATTAGTCCATTAGCTAAATTACCTAGCCGAGCAGTTGATTTACAAATGCGTTTCCTTCAATCTCCCGCACAGCATGAGACGCCGCAAACGGAGGAAGCAACGCGCTCGTGCATTTCAAAAGGACCACGGGGAAAGATAACTGCTAGGACAAAGAGATGACTTGGAAGGCAGAGGGGGGAAAAAAAAAAATTTAAAAAATGAAAAAGAAACGCTAATGGAGTTCACTTTATCCGGTACCTTGTAATCTCAGTGTGAGGTACATTAAAAGGCGATGTAGTGAGACGAGCAGGAAGTGATTCTGATTGGGATGTTGATCCTGCGGACCATCAAAACGCTGAATTCTCTCACACGCTCGCCATCTCAGGCGGCCGTTTTCACTCGGATTATTAGATCAGGAGTGCGGATCGGCGCTCAGCGCGGGAATATAACAGTTAAAGTGTCATCCTCAGTTTATCCTGTGATTCTTACCCAAATTAAACTGCCACTAGTTCAGTGGTAAATATAAAGACTCTAACAGAACCTCACTGAGTGGCCTTCTTATTATATATCTTAATTCAATAGTTGGAATGTTACTCGCTCGCTCGCTCGCTCGCTCGCTCACTCACTTATCCTGTAAAGGATTGTGGGAAACCTGGAGCCTATCCCGGGGTACATCCTGGTTGAGATGCCAATTCACGCAAAACACACACTCATTAACACACTGTGGCCGATTTGGAAACGCCAATTAGTGTACCTCGCTTGTCTTCGGACAGTGAGAGGAAACCGGAGGACCCGGAGGAAACACACCAAACACGGGGAGAACATGCAAACTCCACATTAATAGTATATATTAAAAAAATCATCTTTCAAGTCACAGAAGTGAATAAATTTAATCGACTTTGGTGTATGGAATTAACCATAAAAGGGATTATGATGATAACACACATGTACATGACACACTCTGAGAAATGGACATAACTCGATGGACACCGTCCTTCCTGTCTGTTTAACTTCCTGCCTTGATGGCCAGAGAGAGGTGATTAGAATGCATTAATTCCGTGAGACTAATTGCTCTCGGTCCTCAGTAGTATTCGGGACAAGGCCGAGAGCCTCTGTTTGTGCCTTGACCTCATATTTGAATAAGTTAATGCAGCAGCATGTTTGTAGGGCGAGAGGAAAATGGAGCGGGAGCCTATCTGTTCCACGCAGAAGGCTCCAGAGAAGCCGATTCCTTTTCATCTGTCAGTTTTTGAAGGTGCCATTCTCCTCCGCTGGGTTTTTATCGGTGGCGGGCCCTGACAGCTTCAAGCCGATTTCTCCAAACCATTCATAAACATCATGACGGGAAAGCGGGAGTGTAGAGAGAGAGAGAGAGAGAGAGAGAGAGAGAGAGAGAGAGAGAGGAGGGGGAAGAGAGAAAGAGAAATGGTGAAGAAACATCAATTGTGTCCATATCCTGACTCAATACTTCACGTAATCCCTGTTTATTATTAGCTGCTTTTGTGTCGTCTAAATAAACATTAGGGATTAGTGTAAAGCAACACAACGCCATTAAGAGCCGGAACGTTTTGATGAATGGTGCTTAAAGTTCGCTGCAGGTTTTCAATTTACACCACGATGAGCTAAACCTCCTGAAATCCTGAACAAAACTAATCTGACATCCTGACACCTATTCATACAGCATTTTACCAAAAAAAATTGTATAAAGTGTATAAATGCTCGAGGAAAAGGGAAAAAGGTATTTCAGTAAAGAAGAAAAGAAAATAAAAGGAAAAAAAAATATCTGAGGTGAAGAACACAATAACGCGGCTGCAGCCTGTTCGAGGAGGGCGTTGTTAAGCCTTGACATACACTCGGGTTGAAACTTCAACAATACTGGACTAAAAAATATCTCTTATGGAAGCGACTTGATATCAGAAAATATACATGCTGCAGAGTTTATTATTGTCAGATATCCAGACATGTTATCTGATTCATATTACAGCAAATAATGAAGGTTTTCTATATAATTTTTTTCTTTGCATATAAATAAATAATATTTTTATATAGAAGAATATCTTTACTGTCACTATACTGGATACAATGAAAGTCTGCATGGTGAAAGAGAAACAAAGGTGATTTCAGTGACTCTGAGCGTGGAGTGGTTGAGCCGGTCTTTTCCCCAAACTGCTGATCTATTGGGATTTTCACACACACACACACACACCCCTCTAGGGTTTACAGAGAACGGTGTGAAAAAGAGAAAATTCCCAGTGAGGACAGTTCTCTGGGTGAAAATGTCTTGTTGCTGCCAGAGGTCAGAGGTCAAGACTGGTTGGAGCTGATAGAAAGGCAACAGGAACTGGAACAACATCTCGTTACACCCGAGGTCTGCTGAAGAGCGTCTCTGAACGCACGACATGTCCAACCTTGAGGCAGATGTGCTCCAGCAGCAGAAGACCACACCGGGTGTGGCTCCTGTCAAATAAGAACAGGAAACTGAGGCTGCAGGTCACATGGTCTCACCAACATCAGACAATAGAGGATCTGAAAACATCTCCTGGTCTGATGAGTCACGATTTCTGCTGTAGATGGTCGGGTCAGAATTTGGTGTAAACAACATGAAAGCATGGATCCATCCTGCGGCCCAGGCTGGTGGTGGTGTTGTGATGGTGTGGGGGGGAGATTTTCTTGGTACACCCTGCCTGGACAGGGTGGCAATCCATCGCACTTTTGTGTCGTCTAAATAAACATTAGGGTTTTCAATTTACACCACGATGAGCTAAACCTGAAATCCTGTACAAACCTAATCTGACACCCGACACATAAACATTTGTAGTGTATAAATGCTCGAGGAAAAGGGAAAAAGGTATTTCAGTAAAGAAGAAACGAAAAGAAAAGGGCGTGGTTAAGCCTTGACATATACTCGGGTTGAAACATCAACAGTAACGGCCTGAAATATCTCTTATGAAAGTGACTTGATATCAGACCCTGGAGGTGCAAGGTGACAGTGCTGACCACTAAGCCACCGTGCCGCCACACTTCAGTTACAATTATCTCGAAATATTTGTTCAAATTTGAAAGTTTTCATGACTTGCGGTGGTGCATCAGTTACAGTAAGACGTTGTGCTTTCAAAGGAACTTTCAACTTTCATCTATTAGTTAGTTTCCAGAGTAAAAAAACAAAAAACGTTTGCTTTGGCTTGATGTCACATTTGAAAAAGCTGTCTGAGGTGTGTGTATGGGGGTTGAGGGATGGTGTGTGGGTATGTGTGTGTGTGAGGGGGGGGGGGGGGGGGGGGGGATGTTGGAGGACTGAAAATGTCCTTGTCAAATTCTCTAATTCTTTTATTCATCGATCAGGAATCTGGAAAAAATGTTAAACAAATGAACAGTTTGAGATGCAAACAAAATAAACACTGTTTTTCTCATTTTGGCAAATTCTTTTCCTCAGGCACACAAGGTTGTCTAAAACTTTTTTTTGTTGTTTATATGTATTCATTTATTATTGAAGATCACTGAATCACATTGAGGCGGCGACGTGGTTTAGTGGTTAGCACTCCGGTGCTGTGATGCACTTCATTCTCCTCATTCTTACTTCAGGGAGAGATAACTTCACAACATTTAATAACAATGTGAGTGTTTTGTGTAAATGAGACATGATATACATGCAGTGTGTTTGGGAAAATGCTGCATTCACTACGTCTGGTTCTCCACCCAATTTTATATTTAATCTTTATGGGATTTTATATGCATTTATGATTGATGTTAAACAACAATCTGTACATTAATAATAAGAGGCCATCTACAACTACTGAAGTGAAACTGAAACTGTTAAAAAAATATATATATATATATATATTTTTTTAACAGTTTCAGTTTCACTTCAGTAGTTGTAGATGGCCTCTTATTATTAATGTACAGATTTTTTTTTTTGGCAAGTATGCTTTTTAACACATTTGTAACTCAGAGAAAGCATGTAGAAAATATTCTCCATCAGTTTGCAATCCTTCTTGCTTTATGTTATAAAAACATTTTCCCCAAGGGTTAATACTGAGTTTCTCATTTTGCAATAGAACTGGTGATATTTACTAGTAAATGTGTGTATAAGTCATCTTAATTCCTTACAAAAAATATTGAAAACTTAAAAAAAAAAAAAGCATCATTTAAAACCATCATGATAAAATGCGCAGTAAATTAGTTTACAGAAACATGATTGTAATTTAATTTGACAAATTTTAGCTACAGTTAAATACACTTAGTTCTAAACACTAAAGTGTTTATTGTATTTTTAACTTTAATAATACAGAAAAAGAAATACCATAAACAAACAAGTAAAGAATCAAACACATTATGTGATTCATTACTTGTTTGTTTATGGTACTTTGTTTTCTGTATTATTTGTCTGTTACTTTGTGGCTTTTTTGTTGATTTTAATATTTAAAATCTTTTTAAAGATTTAAAAAGGATAGTATTGCATTTGTTTATTTTAATTGTATTTTTAATTGTAAGTATTTTTCCTTACAAATAAATAAAATCATTACAAAAACACACTTTAATAGTAAAGATCTTTTTTTTTTTTTTTTAGATTTATTTATTTATTTATTTATATATTGATGTATTTTTAAAGTGAATCAGGATTTATTTGTTTTGAATTTTGTTTGTTTTGTGATTATCTATCTATCTATCTATCTATCTATCTATCTATCCACAGTATCTATCTATTCATGTGAATCATGTCTCCTGTCTGTCTGTCTGTCTGTCTGTCTGTCTCTGGTTTCCTGTCTCCCAGTGTCCCGTATGAAAGCCTTGACCTGTTTTTCTCGCTCTCTGGGTAACAAAGTCACTCTTGCGTTCTGAGATCATGTCATTAGGACGAGTCTTTCAGAAGGTAAGCGGTGACTCAGAGTCTGTCTTTGTGCAGAGGGTTTGTTCACGCATTATAGAGCTGGATTAGATTAGTCGTGAATAGACAGCATGCTTTTATGAGCAGAATAATGTCTTTACAAAGCTCCGGAAACAATGTGGGAGTAAAACCAGGTTTCCTGCCATTGAATGGTTTTGACCTCACAAAGGTTCCAGAGCGCTCTCCGCATTCTCATTAACACGCAGACGAGAACGCTCATGAGACGGCTGTTTATCAATTTAAATCACACAACCAGGTAATATTTAGCTAAAAAGAATAATATCTTATTATTATCTAATATTGTCTAATTATCTAATATGTAATATTTAGAGAAAAAGATAATATACTGTAACATCTTTTACAATAAATAATAAATCACATGATCATCTATCTAGCTGATGTAAAACTAGTTTTTCATTCATTGCATCACATAAATGAGTAAATCAAATGAAAAGCGCCTGGTAATACGGCCTACTGTAGAACATTTTATTTATGCATTTACTTTAAATGGTCTGATGCAAAGACTTTATTTTATTTTATTTATTTTTCAAATGGACCTCTATCCTTAGCGGAAACCTAAATGCAACATGGCCGCCAATGAGGTCATGAGTAAATGGACTTTCCAGTTTAGCGCCTCTAGTGGTTATGATGTCACATATGGTTCAAAATAGTGGCTGATAGGATTATACAGACATTCACGCCCCTTGCCTGTTTTCCCGTATGCCCCTTTTTCTACCAAAGTGAACCAGGTGCTAGTCCATGTCTGGTGCGAGTGCCGATTCAGAGCTGATTCAGTAGCGAACCTCCTAATAACTGGCTTAGTTTGTCTATGGGTTAGAGAGTCACATCGTAATGCCACTGTATACATTCGTCTACATTTCTTTACAGTAATGCTAGTGGCAATGCTAACGCCAGTGGGGGAAAAAAAAATTCACTAGCTGTGAAAACATGCACACCAACACCATTGTGGCTTGGCGAGCAGTTCTCTTGGCTTTATCATTACTAGAAAGCATTTGAGCTGCTCGCAGTCCAACTTTTTAAAGAGGCAGTCACAAACTTTTAGTCATTTGTGATACTCATTCATTTATTTATTCATTTATATTTATGTTATTCTCTCTTACACTGGAAGTGCTAAACTGAAATGTGGTCCAACAAGAGCTGTGGCTAGAATTGTGTCACGGCATGCCCGGTCACGCACACATCTCAAATAAGGTCATGAACACCTGCACACTCCGGCTCCATGTTCCATCCCACTCCTTGCTTTTCACTGCCTCATTTCAGCTCTCCCAACACACCTGTTCTAAATCATAGATCATCACAGCTCCCTATTTAACACTCCTCCAAACAACAGTTCTCTGCCAGATTATTGTGTGCTATCCATGCCCAGTATTCCAGCGTTTCATTCTGCCTTGACCTTTCGGATCTCGACCACGTTTTGTTTCCACGACCACGGCTCTGCGTCACGTTACGGATTTCCTGACCGTCCGGATTTACTGTTGCCGACATTTGGATTTGTTTTTCGACCACGAGTTTTGATTACGGACTTTCCTCGACTCACGACTACTGACCTCGGCCAGTTCTTCGTCCACGAGCTACTTCTCGCGAACTCCGCGCTTCCACATTTCTGCCGCAGAGATCATTCAGAGAAACAGAAAGCGCTCACTCACCACTTCCGCATTCCCGCCGCGGACTTCATTCAGAGAAACAGCAAGCGCTCACTCACCACTTCCGCATTCCCGACGCGGACTTCATTCAGAGAAACAGCGAGCGCTCCTCACGGCACTTCCGCATTCACGGATCTCATTGATTAAAAGCGCTGCACTCACTCTCTACAAACGCTCGGTCTGCACTTGGATCCTCCACTGCCACGCCCCCCGTGACAAATTGATCTTTTTTGTTGTGGTTAATTTGACTCTTTGAATCAATGGGTCAGGTTTTCAGACTAAATGATTTAGGAAAACTTACAAATGTAAAATTACTTAAAATTGGCAAAAAACTTATTCTAAAAATCAAACAAAGCTTTTCCAGAACATACAAATCTTCTGCAAAAGGCATTACGAAATAATCTTATTATAGGACGGCATTGGTTTCTGCTATTAAAGCTTTAAATCTTATAAGAAATATAACTGTTTGAGACAAAAAAGTCATAAATATTATCATTATTATTATTTTTATTATTATTTTATTATTATTGTTGTTGTAGTTGTTGTTGTTTTTACTCCTGTGCTGTTTGTACAATGCTGCTGTATTCAGCTGTATTATTTTCTGTTAACTGATACATTTCTCAGTATTGCAACTTTATATCCGACCTCATAAAATGGCACCAAATCCAGGCTTCCACCAACACGAACCACACACACACACACACACACACACACACACACACAGATCTGGCTGCATCATTAGTGTATGCTGCTGTACACTAGGTTTGGGGGAACGGCATCCTAATAAAAGGCTCATTATTTCCAATTACACCTCCCCTAACATCCATCATAAAGTGGCCATGTAAAGCGAGGAAGAGCCATTAAAGAGCATCATTAAGGGAGACGAGGACGGAGCGAGGGATCGCTTAAAGATCCGTCGCCCGCCGCATCTGCGCTGGATTTATGCTTCAGTCAGAACCAGGTTCATAATCAAGGTTTCAATCAGGGGGATACGACTAACACTTTAAATTACGCATGGACACGTCCATTACCGCTCGCTCCACTGACGGGTTCCTCTGCGTCCGGGTGACGGCGTGTAACGTGATGAGTGGGTTCTCTGAGGGAGCACGGACACGACGTGGAGCGGTGCATACGCAAGTACATGGGGAGGTCATGTGATCTGCGGGGAACTGGAGGACATGCTGGTCTTGTCTGGATGCTCAGATTGCAGGACATGCAGCTCGGTTAAATTGTAATTTAAAAAAATGTATATGTTTATGTTTTACATGTAGAGCTCAAAGCAAGTTTGTGTCAATTTGTGTCTTTTTTTTTCAGAGAAAACAGAGAGAGAGAGAGAGAGAGAGAGGGGGAATTGAAGGAAGATAGTGAGGATGGATGGAAAGAAGTGACCGAGAGAGAGAACGGAAAGAAGAAAGTAGAGGATGAAAAAAGACTGATGGATGAAACAGAACAGAGTGAGGTAGGATGGAGAGAAGAGATAGAATATGGTAAGAGAATGTTGAAAGAAAAGCGCTAGTATGGATGAAGTGAACAGAGTGAAAAAAATGGAGAGAGGGAGAGAGGATTATTATAGAGAGAAGAGAGTGAAGGAAGACAGAGATAAGACGGAGGAATGAGAAAGACAACTAAGGGAGGGTGGAGAGAGAAGAGAGAGGGATAGAGACGAGGAGAGAGTAAAGAGGGATTGAGAAAGAGAACAGTAATGATGGAGCTAAAGGAAGAGGGGATGAATCACGTGAAGTGAGGGAGGATAGAAAACACAATGAGAGAGGAGAGAGAACACTGAGGGAAGATGGACGAGATAACTGGAATGATGGAGGGAATAGAAGGTCGCAGGGAAAACCTGAGGAAGAAGTGAGATTAGCGAGAGTGAGGGAGAAGAAAAAACAAATGTGGAGCAAACAGAGTGATAGAGAATATAGAACAGAGGAGGAAGGGACAGAGGGATAGTGTGTAGAATGGACAGATGAAGAAAGTGAAGGAAGATGGACAGAACAGAGTGAGAGAAGGTGAAAGGAACAATGGATGGAACATGATGAGGGAGGAGTGTGAGACTGAGAGACCAGAGTGCGAGAGAGAGAGAGAGAGATTCCTACAGTGCGGATTAAGAAGAGGACGTAAATGATAGAGGGAGAGGACGAGACAGGATGTAGAGTAGAGGATGGAACGAATGATTGTGAGACAGAATAAAGGAGGACAGAGAGAACACATTGAAGGATGACAGAAGAAATGAAATAATAAACAACTGAAGCAATCTTTGTATCTGCCCGTCTCTTTATCTGCCTGTCTATCTATCTGGCCATCTCTCGGTCTGTCTGTCTGTCCCCGTCTGTCTCCGTCTCCCCGTCTCCCTGTCCGTGTGTTATTTCAGCCGTATGAAACCGAGCGATTGTCCTAGGCTGCCTCATTAACACTACACTGCCTCACTCCCACGCCTCGACTCCAGCACATTCCTCATCCTGCTGCGCCCCCTGCAGGCCATCACAGGAAGTGACATCATTCTCAAAGTCTCAGCTCCGCTCTGTCTTCTCCAAAGCGAGAATGTAGGACATTTTATTCACACTGGTAAACGTGTGAGGGGACGGAGGGATGACTCTCTGACACACTTGTCCATCTGTGCAGAAATCACATATTCTCTCTCTGTGTGTGTAAAATGATTTTACAGACAGATAAAAAAATAGGTTCCGCTCAGTTCTGTCTTTATTTTCTTTCACATTTGACCATTTTCATTTTAACATTTCATTGTGTTTTTTTTTTTAATAACAAATCTATCTATCGATCTGTGTATTTGCTTGTCTCTCTTTAACCATCCATCCATCCAGTAAATTGTTTTTCAAACAAACCAACAAACCCTCCACCACCAGTGTTCTGATTGGGTGTGGTTAAAAAGGGGCGGAGTTACTACTCATAACTTCATGACTAATTAGACCACTCTACAGAATTATTTGACATTTTATGGAGCATCGTTTTGTCCAGATGGACAGATTCCTCACTTCCCTCTTGTAGAAGTAGAGTGTGAGCAGACTTCATCGCAAAGCTGTCGTCTCGGGGCAGACACATGGCACAAAGAATGGACAAAACAACACCTTTATTTTAATTAAACAAACATTATCCGATAGTGTAACACTTCATCTGATGACATTTTAGTAAACTGTGTGTCCTTTATGTTTCCTGTGTGATGATGATGATGATGATGATGATGATGATTTTAGCTTCACTGAGCCGAGTGTTTGATGTGAACAGGACTGTGTCCCAGTGTCCCGGCGTCCCAGACTTCCTTCTGTAATCAGCTTGTTTATTACGTCTCGCTGGCCGAAGCCCAGCCCAGGTCCGGTTTTCCTCCCCAGATGGTGGTCATCTGCTCGCGTTATTCTCGTTCATCTGTTGTGGCGTTTCCTTCGAGTCCTTTGAAGCCACAAGCAGCGTGACGGTGAACATGCATATGCTGTTTCATGTCTCCTAATTTATGGAGCTCCACATGGCAGGAAGTGTGCATTAACATATTGTATCTTGTAGCCTGGTGTTAAATACGGAGCAGAACAGATACCTGAGAGAAAGAGAGGAAGAGAGAGAAAGCGTAAAAACACCTCTGTCCTGAATACGGTGTAGAGATTTACCTCTGACTTTCACAAAGCGCCGACACTGGAGACTCCTTCCACACACGATACACATTAATATGAACCCCCGCTGCTGTCAGAGCCGCTGCTACAGAGCATTAATTAACCACAAAGACCAATCTGAACCAGAATTATTATTTTTTTGTATACTATTTTATTAGTATATATTAGTATATATTATATATCACTTAAACTATCATAAAGAATCTTGACGGAATATTTTACACAGTTTGAAATAAACCCGTAAGCGTATACAGTATCACCGAGACGAGCGCTGATGATGATGATGACGAGTCTCCTCTTCATACTGGGATCACTGGTGTGAGTTTTTTGCACCAGGAAACATTACGTGATGGGAAATGGTGGTGCATGGAGAGGCCATCTGCTGTGGCACTAGATCATCTCCCTCAAGTGTCATGCTAACACACACACACACACACACACACACACACACACACACACACACGCCAGACAAAATCTGTTGAATATTCACACGTTTACAGCACTTATACCTCCAGATGTGCTGAGAGATTTCTTCGGCCTGCTTCCCGTGCCGTCTCACACCCCATATCTGATGATGGAGGCGTCGCTAATCTGTTCTGCGTGAAGGACTTCGGCTACATCAGCGGCCGTCCAACTGTCCTGCTGTACGCAGGCAGACGGCCGTGTTGCTCAACACTCTGTGAACTTATGCATGCAGAGGAAGAAAAGCTTCGCAGCTGATTATTTCTCCTCAGTTCACATGAAACAAAATATCCATAAAATACAAATTATTTGTATTTAATATTTCTATTTAATGTACTAAAACATGGGTTCGTTCCCAACTGTTATCCTCAAATGTGCTTCAAACATAGAAACACTGATCTGATGATTTAGAAAAAGAGCAGATCTGAAGTATGAGCAAAATACTGGCTAATTCAAATACCGACCTAAAAGAACTCATCTGGTTCAGAATGATTCAATAACTCAAACTCTAATGTACTAAATAAATGAGAAGACCAAATCTTAACCAAAATGATTCACAGACCTGCAGAATGCAAATAAACCTTAGTCATGACTAATTTATGATCCTTCTGCACAAGGGCTCAGGGTCAGATCCGAGTACACACACACACACTCTCTCTCACTCATTGTCCATATCCTGGGAGCGTGGAGTCTATCCCAGGGGACTTAGGGCACGAGACGGGGTACACCCTGGACATGGTGCCAATCCTTCACATGGCACACACACACACACACAAAGATGTGCATTCACACCCTACGACCTATATTTGGGAACGCCAGTTATCCTAATCTGCATGTCTTTGGACTGTGGGAGGAAACCGGAGCACCCAGAGGAAACCCACCATGCACGGGGAGAACATGCGAACTCCATACACACAGACCCGAGGCAGGAAATGAACCCGAATCCTGGAGGTGCAAGGCAACAGCGCCAACCATTAAGCCACTGAGCTGCAGGATCTGAGTACACATGATGACAAAATTTGTTATGCTTGAGCAGTGAGATCAGCATTTCATGCTCAGGTCCACTTGAAAAGGTGTTCTTGGACACGGGTTAAATCAGTTATGAGAACTGCGTTCGAAATCGACTGCTGTTTTAAATGCCACACTATCAACGGCACCTGCTTTCTCTGATATCTTTGTGTAAACACAACACACACCGACGTCAGCACACGTCGCTGGAACGTCACGGCCAGGGTCGCTCTCGACATCATCGCTGACATAATCATAATATCAGGTATAATGAGCCGTACTCTTCTTCTGTTTCGGTTTATTGGCAGCTTGGAAACTAATTAGGTGCCAGCTACTATGAGAGAGTGTAAATACCAGGGTTGGGAATCACCAGGAATCATTCAATACGATGATTCACCCAATCGAACTCTGACCCGCTGAACACAAAAGGAATTAAACTGATTCCTGATCTGCTAAAGAAGAAAAGTGCAAATCTCAGTCATGACCGAAATGTTCCCGTGACTTACACGCTAACCTGCGTGAGAGAGGAGCGAATCTCAGTCACGACTGAAGTGATTCATTTACTCAAGCGAAAGAGTGAATTCGATTCACAATCAAAACAATTTGTCTCCTCGAGATCCTCAAATTTGTTAATGCCAGAGTCAGTCTTTGTTCGCGAGCATGACCGCAGGATAGCGATTAATGCTGTCTAGTAGCGCTCTGTTCATGTCGAGTCTTTCAGCATTAGCATCTCTTCATACAGATTCTTTCCTGAAGCAGAGATGATGTAAGAAAATGTACAAGGGAGACTTCAGCATCTGACTACACTGTACTTAGGGAGGTATTAAAGCTGGAGACTGACGCGCGGTGAATACCGATGCTGCTGATCTCAGGCTCTCCTGCTCGCTGTAATTCAGTTCAGTCGCTCTCTATTAGAGTGGAGATTGAGAAGCCTTGTCCTGCTTCACACCGCCTCAGCCTCCATTACTGCTTTCTCCTTCGCCTTATTCATACAAATCGCCTCCCCGCTTTAATTCAGCACCGAGCCTCGTTTTTCACTGCACTGCCTTTAGTTTAAGATGATGTCCCTGGGATTAAGTGGCTGCAAGTTTTCGTCTCCCTGTTTGCTTTATAGAGAGAATGTTCCGCATTGTGAGCTTTATTGAAACCGATTTAAACTCAAGCCTTAAAGTTCTTGCCAGGGCATGTGCGCATATTTCTGGTGATATACTGTACACCGATCAGCCGTAACATTAAACCCACTGACAGGTGAAGTGAATAACATTGATTATCTTGCTCATTGTCTAATATATCGCACCCTGTGACAGGTGCCACTGAAACAAGTTTGAGACATTTCCCAAAGTTGATGAGTTACAGTAGAAGCAGGAAAAATGAGCAAGTGTAAGGATCTGAGTGACCTTGACAAGGATCAAATTGACAGAGCGTCTCCAGAACTTCAGGTCTTGCGAGGTGTTCCTGGTCAGCAGTGGTCAGGATCTACCCAAAGTTCACTACAACCAGTGAACTGGCAACAGGGTCATACAGTACAGTAGGTACCCAAGGCTCAGTGATGCATGTGAGGAGTGAAGGTGAGTCTGCATGGTTTAATCCCACAAAAGATATTTATGGCATTTGGCAGACGCCCTCATCCGGAGCAACTTACTGTACATGTGATTTGGTCATATCTGAGGGTTAGGGGCCATGCTCAAGAGCCCAAAAGTGGCAACACGGCGGTGCTGGGGTCTGAACCTGGGAAACCTTGTGTCCTGTCCTTCATGAATGAACCATTTAAATAAACACTATTACAGACCGAGTTACACCCCTTCATGGAGACGGTGTTCCCTGGTGGCGGTGTCCTGTTGTGCCCGGGATGTTGCTCAGGAATGGTTTGAGGAACATGACAAAAAGCTCACAGTGTCACCTTTACCTGTTTTTATTTTTCTTTTTGGTCTCCTTGCATGATGTAAACTGAGCTCGTTTTTGATTCTCCTTCATATCGTGGTCAGGACAAACACTGACTTTATTCGGTTAAATGGATCTTGGCTTAGTTTGGGTCTAAACTTGGTAGCCAGTCTCAGACGTTTCTGCCCTGGATATATCTGGGAACCCTCGGAGGTGTTATTTACCCCTAGAGGACTTACTGTGCATGTACAGCTCAGGAAATCCACTTCAGCAGCTGCGTAAGTCGACTCTGAACACCAGGAACTTTTCCTACATTTTTGAACAACAGCTCTGAAAATAGGCTTAAGTATATACATACACACGTGGACAAAATTGTTGGTACCCTTTGGTCAATGAAAGAAAAACTCACAATGGTCACAGAAATAACTTTAATCTGACAAAAGTCATAATAAATAAGAATTCTATGAATGTTAACCAATGAAAATCAGACATTGCTTTTCAACCATGCTTCAACGGAATTATATATAAAAAAATGAACTCATGGAACAGGCCTGGACAAAAATGATGGTACCCCTAACTTAATAGTTTGGTGCACAACCTTTTGAGGCAATCACTGCAATCAAACGATTCCTGTAACTGTCAATGAGACTTCTGCACCTCTCTGCAGGTATTTTGGCCCACTCCTCATGAGCAAGCTGCTCCAGTTGTTTCCGGTTTGAAGGGTGCCTTTTCCAGACGGCATGTTTCAGCTCCTTCCAAAGATGCTCAATAGGATTGAGGTCAGGGCTCATAGAAGGCCACTTTAGAATAGTCCAATGTTTTCCTCTTAGCCATTCTTGGGTGTTTTTAGCTGTGTGTTTTGGGTCATTGTCCTGTTGCAAGACCCATGACCTGCGACTGAGACCCAGCTTTCTGACACTGGCCAGCACATTTCTCTCTAGAATCCCTTGATAGTCTTGAGATTTCATTGTACCCTGCACAGATTCAAGACACCCTGTGCCAGATGCAGCAAAGCAGCCCCAGAACATAACAGAGCCTCCTCTATGTTTCACAGTCACAAGGGTTAATTATAATAGTTATATCATATTTGATAACAATAAATCTATGAATTTATGTTGTAATATAATATTTGATAGAGATTATGTAGTGGGGGGCGGGGGGGGGGCGTTCAATCTGTGGCAGGGGGGCATTTTAGCGCATAACACCGGTCTTCCGCGGTGAAATAGCGAATATATTTCTTCATCCGTAGTCTGATACTGAGTGCGGCTTGTGCCACCACTTTGGGTCGTACACGCACTCATCAAAGAGTTGACCATCTCTTCATTTCTCACAATTGCAGCAACCAAGTTTCGCGCCGACTCACTCATCCTTCCTAAAGATGGCGCTGTGTTTCGATGGCGTCATGTTTCATTCAATATATTCAGACTTTTCATTCAATATATTCAGACTTTTCATTCAATATATATCAGTTTTCAATCCATATATTCAGAATTCATTCAATATTCTCACAGTTCATTCAATATATTCAGATTTCATTCAATATATATAGAGTTTCAATCAATATATTCGGAATCCATTCAATATTCTCACGTTTCATTCAATATATTCAGAGTTTTCATTAAGTTCTCTCATGAATATTTTCCTAAACGGCATGCCATAATATATATAAAATCCCTGAATTGGTTCATAAAAATGATTATAACAGCGAGTAGACTGGATTTAACGCAGACGTCTAAGGACATTTTTACGGTGTGCTACAGTAGCAGCATCGACAACAGTGAAAAAACTTCAAAATTCATTTGTTTGTTTGTCTGTAAAAAGGTTCTTTATCAAACTGGCAAAATATGTAACAAATACATGCAGGGAATCAAATACCACTCATTATTCGAATGAAAGAGACTTGAGTGCCGTCAGGGAATTTATTTAAATGTGGCGCTTCTTTCATTTGTAGCTCTGAAAATAAAGAAAGGCATCAGTGAAAAGTGTTATCGCACAATAACCCGACGCATAAAGAGATGAAGCGGCTCAGACGCAACCCGCAAGCTGGAGTGAATCCCCCTTAAACTGCGCCCGTGTGACTCCAGCACTGATTTTAATTTCGTATCCTGTGCCGTGTGAGGTTCTGCTTTCAAGCTTCAGAACCAGAGACTCGCTGCACGGCCCAGCTTCGGGTCTTCTCATCGTAGATGTTCGGAGGTTTGATTACATATTACATATAAAGGCACAAAGAAATCTCTCTGTGTTCATGTTAACAGGAAACAAAACTTGACGTCTTTTCATAGTCTTTCATGCTTTTTTATTAAAGTCTAAATATCTAATGCATCAGATTTGACCTTCCGTTTAAAAACTGTCTCTGAAAAGCTCGTCTATTTATCCATCTTGGAAGCACAGTAGGCGTTTAGAAGCTAAAGACAGACAGGCTTTGTAGTTATCATGTGTATCATTATATAATTATTTTATCCTATTTCATGTTGGACTTGATCTTGCATTTCATGTAAATTATTGTAAATTATGTAAATGTAAATAAGTATCTTGTAAATTTATATTAACTCTTTTCAAGTTCACTTTTGACAGTTTTGAATAATGTCCTCTGTGGAGCCCTGGGTGGAGGAGTCCTGCGGTTAGCGAGGCCATTAACCGTGAACCGAATCTCTCTCTCTCTCTCTCACACACACACACACACACACACACACACACACACACACACAAATGCATCTTGTTTAATGAGACACTGGAAGACAATACAATAAATAAATAAATAAATAAATAAATATATATATATATATATATATATATATATATATATATATATATATATATATATATATATATATATATTTTTTTTTTACGCTCAGGTCAGTTTGTAAAGATAAATAATGATTAAAATAATAATCTGCACAGAATAAAATGTTAAGCGACAGCTTGGATCAATAGGACAGAACATTGGTAAGTAGTGCACACTACAGGAGTGTTAAGGGCACGCTGAGAGTCAGGATGTGAAGCGATGAGAAGCAGATGCATGGAGGGACAGAGAGAGAGAGAGAGAGAGACATAGAGACAGACAGAGAGAGAGAGGGACAGAGAGACGGAGACCTTCAATCTCTGCTCCTCATCGCCAATTTAATGGTGTCAACATACGAAAGGGTCTGGAGTCTCGTATCAGAGCCGAATCGCTGCCCTGTCACCTTCAGCCGTGTGCGGTAATTGCAGATACGCTGTGGGTTCTTTCTACAAAAAAAAAGGAAGAGGAGGGAAAGAGAGAGAGAAACCACGGCTCAGTTTCAATCCACTTGACCTGGCAGGTCAGAGGAAATAAATGACTTTCTCCTGACCGAGGCCGTCTCCGCCTCATCGGCTGCGAGATCCTTCAGCCAAGGACACGAAAACTAGCGCAGTTACACTGAGAATAAAAAGAAAAATGTTTAAGCGTTAGCACAGTTAAGTCAAATGATCTGTCAGATTATAGCAACGAGAACGATCACGTGCACCAGTCAAGTGTAGAGCGTGAGATTCCTGAAGCCTACAGCAGACTGTGTGACACTGTAGTGTGTGTGTGTGTGTGTGTGTGTGTGTGTGTGTGTGTGTGTGTGTATAGTTTATTGAAAACCAAAAACTGTAGCTGGATCCAGTTTACATCCCCAGATGTTGATGATAAATTCATCCTACCTGTCAAGCTGTCCTACCCAACCTCACTGTGCTGGCACAAACCCCGCCCATAAATCCATGCTACTTCTACTACTATCTTACTTGTGTGTTGATGGTTAGAATCTAAAGGCTTTTTCTTTTTAGCACCCGTGTGGTTTTATTGTGTGTCCATTTGTATGATCAAATTATTGACTAACCTTAAAACATAAATGTTCAAATTATAGTCATTATATTCAGATAATCAGGTTATAACTGATAACAGACATATGAACTTAAACACGTCTCCTGTTATACTGAACTTCCAGCCTCCTAACACACAGTATGTGTGCAGATCAAATCCCTGCTCTCCGTTATCACCCAGATGAGGATGGGTTCCCTGTCGAGTCTGGTTCCTCTCAAGGTTTCTTCCTGTCACCATCTCAGGGAGTTTTTCCCTCAGCACCGTCACCCTCGGCTCGTTCATCAGGGACCATCTGATCATTCTGATTCACACACATACACATCTCATACGCACTTCCATCATTTTCTTTGGATTGTGTAAAACTGCTTTGCGACAATGATGATTGTTAAAAGCGCTACACAAATAAAATTGAATTGAATTAAATGGAACAAATCAGCATGTCACAAAGTGCTACCAGTGTGTCAAATAATACAACCATCAATAATACTGGAATTATCTAATATCAATCTATTGAAAGCAGAAAACTGTGTTTTACAAAACAAAAAAAACTCTTTAAAGCTCGGGCTCGTCTGGAAAACCCGGGACCTCGTTCAGAGAATTTTCCCCCTAGTCAGTCCAACCAGCCGCAGTAACTGTGACTGTTGTAGTAACTGAGATACGTAGGCATGTTTTAGCCAACAGCCAGGCTCCGCTTGTTTTGCCCGTTTGCCCATTTATGGACAGACATTATGAAAGCGAATAAAGCGGTCGTGTCTCTGGAACAGCGTGTGCTAACAGTTAATATAAAGTCTGTTACTAATCTATAAATCAAACAGTTTTAATGCTTTTGTTCATTAAAATATTAGAACAAAATCTTACCACATTTTAAAGCAAAATAAACAGGATTGTGCAGTGAATCATCTGCTGACGTCCCGAGCGACTTCAAAGTCCTCATCCTGATCATCATCCTCATCATCCTCATCATCCTCATCATCCTCACATTTCTTCCTCCCACACGGTTTTTCCAGAACGTTTTTTTGTCGCGGATGCCGAACCTGACGTAACGCTCTGCCTGAAAGTCCTTCAGTAGAGAAGTTAGTGTTCATTAAGTCTGCCTGTACAGACCAGACGGACTTTTTTTTGTTCATCACACTCGCACAGGCGGGTTCGAGCCAGAGCCGGCGGCCAATAACACACACTTTAGAGGCATTCGTGAAAATCATTAAGTTTTATTACAACAGTTCGTATCGCCTGAAAAAGCGAGTGAGCCATCTGTCTGGTGCGAGCCGGGGCATGTTCGGCAAAAAGTACACAATGAAGGAGACTCGTTACACACACTCTTGTTCCTCACGTGCAGTTCAGCACATTTACTATCTCTCTATCCATATATCTATCTATAGTATCTATTAGTTGTGTAAGCTAAAAAAGGGTGAAATGATGATTCTGTTATATAGTATAAATATATTATTTGTTTCTTTCTTTCTTGGTTGGTTTTTATTTTAATATACAGCAGGAATATTGTAATGAGTGTGGTGTTTATTTGTTTGTTTATTTCTTGTTTATTGGCTGTTTGTGCGCACACAAATGGGCTGAAACTTTAAAATCAGTACATCTGTTTTATGCTGTTTAAAAGTTAGTAGGTGAAAATTTAGATACAAAATGTTATTGATTTGTTTGAAGTGAACGCAAACCTGTGTAAAATCTGTTATTACATTTTTTTTTTTTGGCTGATTCAGGATGTTTACAAAAAAAAAAAGAAGTAAACTTTTGATAGAAATTACATCAGTGTAAACAAATAAGAAGTGCTACTGAACAAGTCTGTAAATCCCTGAACAAGTTATTTAGCTGAAGAAAAATCAAACGCCTCGTGTCACCGGCCGCACGCTAATATTCCGCTCATGGATGTTATGTTTTGTGATTGCGTTGCTGTAGATGTTGGTGTTAGCGACAGCCTGCCTCGCCACGTTCACGTTTGGATTTTTCATCTCCTCGCCCACTCTGCTCTTTCTTGACCTCATTTTTTTCATCCTAGACTCAATTAGCCTCGGGAAACCATTCACAAGCGATTTTTGTTATTGTTGCTGTTGTTGTTTAAGTCCTTCTCGACACACACACACACACACACACACACACACACACACACATGAAAAAGCTGCATTTGGTCTGTACACTGCGAGACGCTAATGTGATTTACGACTGCTGTCTGAAATGACGAGACGGCAAACTAAATGAACAGATAGCCTCGGGGAAAAACCGATAAAATAAAATAAAAAAATAAGGCAAATTATATTAAATAAAATTGCTTCCCTCAACATTTTGAATTCAGCTAGTTTCAAATTAAAATTAAATTAAATTATGGAGATTTAAAAAAAAATGTAAAGTATAAGACTACCTCTGCAAGATGTATAAGTAAACAAGGAAACGAACATGATAATATACGGACTCATAAATCCGTCAGCAACATTAGCATGCATCTATCGGGAGCGCTCGCTAAACCCATCAGTCCCTGTCGCTGTTCATTACCGCAGCATCTGCACTTATTTCCATGCTACACATTCTGCTTTTTTTTAATCATTACCATATCGCTGTTTACTTATTTCATCATTTTTCTTTATATGTTTTTTTTTTCATCACTTTCCTTACTTTAACTTGTACTTACTTATAGAACATACTTACTTTTTACTTTGCAATAAATCACATTTATTATACGTTTTTACTAAAACAGGAAACATATTCTGTTTTTTTTTTTTTTTTTTTTTTTACAATAAAGTAGGTTGTAAAGTAACTCAATGAAAGAGCAAGCTGAACACAAAGGAGGAAAAGAGCTCTGGAGGAACAATGACACAGCAGGGAGCTTCTAGTCCTTACACTGGAATATCAATATTCTAGTCATCATGCTGTCAATTAATGAAAAGGGGGGAGGAGACTACAAGCAGGAGACCGTGAGCCTCAGGATTCCAGATGAATGGGTTTTGTCTTCAGGCTTGTAGGAGAAGTAGAAGGTGGGCTTCAAGACGTCAGCTGGCATTCATAGTCAAGAAGATAGTGGGCCTGATGGGGAGGAAAAGAGCTGATGGAGGTTAGACTGGCAGGATTGAACCATATTAGCCAGAATGGGATGATAATGATAATATAAATGTAAGTCACTCTAGGTAAGAGCCTTTTAGAGAGAGGATGAACCTCAGATTGGCAGCATTTGAACCATGTAGGCCACAGGATAGGAGAAGAAGTTGGTAGAAAATTATTGTGGGTATTGAAATAGCCACTGTTGAGGTTTTAAGTAAGGCCCTCATCCCTCAACAGCTCAGAAGTCGCTCTGGTGAAGGGCATATGCTGCACTTGTAAATGGTGGTCCTCATGAGAAGATGCTGGCTGCAGATCAAGATAATGGACCTCAGGATGTCAGGAGAACAAGACAATGGACCTTTGATGTTATAAGCCACGGGATGGTAAGGGTGGGAGATGAGGTGAAGGCCTCAGGAAGGTAGAGAAAACGAATGGCGTAATACAGGATTTAAGGAAAATTAGATGATAGTGCCCCTTCTGATTAGGTGCAAAAAGAGGTAAAGATCCTCAGGTTAGTGGTTGTAGGAAATGGTGGGCATGTCCAAATTTGGCAGGGAGGACTCAGGAGGACAGAATGGAGGGTGTAAATCCGAAATAGTATTGGATAACCTTATATATCTTCAGATGGTCATAGAATTAATCTGCAAGCTCCAGGATGGCTGGAGAATGAGATGATTAGTCTCAGGTTAATAAGAAGGCTGGTCTCAGGATGGCAGGAGGAAGAATTTGTGGTTGCCTCCAGATGTTGGGCAAAAGCTTATGGGTAGGAGAATACCATGTAAGAAGAGGTGTTCAAGTGGTGAGCGCGGAACCCCACGGGCCTCGGGTTTGAGGGAGGAGCTTAGGACCACAAACGATGAGGTGCTTGTAAAACCCAGTATGTCTTGAGGAAGATCTTAAATATCTCAATGGGGAATGTTTATAGGCTTGAGAATACCAAAGAGAAGATTATGGGTATCAGGATGGAGAAGGAGGTGGAGTATGGAGGAGGAGCTGGTGACCCTGGGAGAACTGTAGAAGGATTAGAATTGGTGTACCTCAGAATGGTGAAAGCACAAGCTTGTGCTCTTCAGAATGTTTATTTATTTACTTATTTATTTATTAAAGGCTGGACACACGTGTCACCTTGTTTTTTTGCCCTAATTTACTTAAAGTTTTTGTTTTACTCCAAATAGCATTGCATTTGGAATGTCTTAAATGTGTTAGGTGAAGTTATTAATTACTATAATTATTGTACTTTTCAGATTTTCATTGAGGCTGGACACAACGTCCTCTCGGGTCAGGTCTTTTGCCCGCACTGTTATTTGCATAATGGAGTTATGGGAAGTGCAAGCCATCTTCAGTGGGCCATTAGGCAGGACTTTGCTGGATCATAATTAAAGGCGTCTGCCCTTAACCTTCATTAACATGCAAATGGAAATCTTGCTCACCAAGAAATATAACACACGTTAGAGGCAAAAATGCCAAAGCTATTAACACACACCTTTTTACTACAGTATGTGTCATACACTTGATTCTTTGAAAACATCAAACACACACTTGAGCAAAATGCTCTTCACTTCACTCCGTGGTTAAACACAACTAATATGTCTTAATGAAAAAGGGTTTGTTGGGATTCTGTCATTTAAATAGTAAGTTAAGAAAGTGAACTAAAGTTTCTGTGCGTTCAAACATAACGATTATGTCACTGATGTTCTGCATATCAATTAATTAATTTATCTATTTATTTATTTTTTCAACAAAGTGAATGAACAAGTCTATCTAACATTGACATCAGAACATACAGACGAGAAGAAGAGAAGAGTCTCAGGCTGGCAGGAGATGAAAACGTCGGGCCTAAGATCAGACGTTAGAAATCTCAAGAAGGTACATAAGCCATGAGAGCTGCTCTTGGACAGAGACCAAAACGCCAAGTGTGTATTTGGAGTCTTCCACTGGAAAACACACACACCTGACCTTGGCAGCGTGAACAATGCAGTGAAATGATTTACACACTCCAACTGTATTTTCGAGAAAAGCAATTAAACTTAGAATGTAGCTATAATTTTGGATGGAGCTTTTAAAATCCTTTTTATGGTTTCCATCCGAACAGGCTGCAGAAAGTCGGAAGCACACTTGAGGAGGCGTTCGGAACGGACACTTCGATTGAGGCGTGCCAAAACATTCGGAGAGATGTTCTTCAAAATGTACCTTTGTGTAAAATGTACAGGGTTAATGATTCATTTTAACGATCACAGCGCTGGTAGAGTCTTGACTCTGAAGGCGTGGAATTAATTTCTATAACAACGGCTTGGTTTTAGAGTGACGGGAAACAGCATGTGCCCCGTGAGGCCGGATTAGAAAGAGCCGATATGGTAAACTGTGTGTGAGAATGGATGAAGACGATAATGAGGATATTCATTCACAGAAGTTTGATTTGTTATCACAACCTGATTACATCAGATGCTGTACAAATATCTGATTCCTCCTGGATTTGGTGGCGCTTGCTAGCATTAGCATTAGCTCATTCAGTGCTTTTGTTGCAGATGAGACGATACTGTGTGCTTTAGCTGGGGAACTTTAACTAACACTGACATTTCACTCTTCCTAATTAATAGTTAACTAACTGGTCTGGGGTCGAATCCCAAATAGCGTTAAATGGAAAGTAAGTGTGCTACAGTATGTAGGGTGTACAATCCCTTTGGTCCACACACAAAGTAGTGCCCTTGATGAGGGGTTAGAGAGAGAGATTTGGGATTCAGCCTTGTGTTAGAAGCTAGTTAGCATTGTAGCTGGTCTTAGCTATAAACAGAATGACACGATTCAGAAGGACTTAGTAGTGATTACTGCAGAGACGTGAGGCGTGTTGTTTAAGACGACATAACGCTATCAGATGTGTGCCGTTGCTGAAAGTGCTTCTGTGACTGGTTTGCCAAACTGAAGTGGGCGGGACGATAGTGGACAGATGTTGTGACATCATGTGCAAAGGTGCAGAGGAATAATACATTTGATAATTAGACAAAAACATGAAAAATACAATGTAAGAAATATATATATATATATATATATTTTATATGCATCATTTCTCAAGTGTGAAGGACACAGTGTTATAGATGCAGATTAGTAATCAGGAGGCTGATGGAAAAGCTCCATGACAGTTTGATTACTTCCAAAATTATTGTTATTGTTGTTTTTTTTTTGTTTAGTTTGTTTTCCAAAATGTAGATTTGAGTAGTTGTTTATAACAGTTAAAAGACTTCCGCTGGTTCCTGTTGCTCTGTAATTGTCTGAGCTGGATATTAAATAATTGTGCTTTAAGGTCAGTTTGGGAGTGGGACTGACATTTAGGGATTCAGTAAACCTTCCCCTTTATTGGCATGGAGCAATCTCCAATCCGCCGTGCTGCAATCTTACACGGCACGTTGCATCATCAGCCGTTCAAGAAAGGACCAGAGAGTGCAATATCCATCATGAGATAACAACAGTGTGCAATTTACATTTTGATTAGCGCAGGATTGTTCATGAAGCACCCCGCTGGGGCCGGCGATCAGCTGGAGAAATAACACTGTAATGTTGTCGCTAAAAGCACAGAGGAGCTACAACGTTTAGCGCTGATCGATCGGCCCGCGCCGCTGATAGATTACGCAACCTTTTTTTCTTAAAGAGCAGCTCCGCAGGAAAATGTCATGCGTATCACACAGTTAACCCTCTGCGGGAACCTGTCGTTTATATACAGCATGAAGAAAAGACCTTTAGAAAAGCAACACAACGGTACAAGCATCAACTTTGAGGACAAATGAGTTTGTTTGCTTTGTGGCGAACGTGTTTCACTAAACAGAGGTCACACAGAGGGACGCAGAAAGAAAAACATGTCAGCAGGAAGTCTGAATCACGTCAAAGTCAGAAAATAGCTCTTACTCTAATGCAAGTGGCTTAAAAAGAAAAGATTTAATTACAGAATGGATTTGCAGAACAATACGTCTAATAATTAGTTACATAACAGCTGATGATGATGATCAGGTTAAATTTCCCAATATATCATGATTAATATTAACTAAACTGATAGGAAACTTGACCTGCTACTAAAGTGGTAGTAGTACTAATGCTAGAGGAGTATCATAAGATACGCTAGGGAGTTTTGTTAAATACGTACAGAAATATCTACAAATAGCTGTAATGTAATATATATTAGCTATATATTCGTGTGTATATATGCAGTAGGTAAATAATTGTTAATAATTATGTTATTTGCTCACTTCTCTATAGCGCTGATCCTGTACCGAGTCGGGGATGTCTGGAGTCTATCCCTGTATGAGGTGTCACGTACACACGCAGTCACACACACTACATGGAGTTAGCCTAATCCGCATGTCTCTGGACTGTGGGAGGAAAGCGGAGTACGCCGAGGAAACCCCTCAAGTGCAAACTCCACACACAGCTCCTCAGACCAGAATTAAACCCGGAGGAGACTCTGGAGGTGCGAGGCCACAGTGATGACCACTGCACCACCTTTATGTCAATTAATAATTAATTTATTGTGACCCTTATAGTGTTTATGTAACCATAGGGATTTTCCCTTCCAAATCCACATTTGTTTTCTTTCTGCAAACACACACTGGACATGTCGGCCGTTTTTTTTGAAGGCATGGAGCTTAAGAAAGCCTGGAACCAGGAGATTTACTGAATTTTCAGCGCTTCTGTGTTGTAATATGCAGCAGGATATTTAAATCCCAAAATCGCACACCGACGCAGAAAAACGGCGGCTCTGATCTTTGCTCGAGCTCTCGCCGTTTGCAATTCAGATCAGCTCATTTGAATGAAATGTTGCTTGCCATGAATACAGTTGAACTTTGCAGACATGTCAGGGTCATGTCTGACAAAATTACCCACACAGACACAAGCGCATTAATCAAAGGAC
Organism: Clarias fuscus; assembly: GCA_030347435.1. NCBI lineage: Eukaryota > Metazoa > Chordata > Actinopteri > Siluriformes > Clariidae > Clarias > Clarias fuscus. The sequence continues at coordinate 22,987,929 of CM059228.1, forward strand.
GGAGCGGCTGTCGGACAGCGCTGTGAATTCATCCTTCAGCGCAGGTCACGATGGATACGGGCCACGCTCGCCGGGTCACTCTCCTTCCATTTAACCCTGTCTAATTAAAGTCCAAACCCGGGCCAGGATGACAGGCCTATTACGGAATTACTTTATTACTGCCCGAGTTTGGGAAAATAATTGATTCACGGGCGTGCGGGAGGAGTGACGTGTTTTATAGCAGATGGTAGAAGCGTTCTGGCTGCTTTAAAATCAGAGAGGTCGAGACACTGCTGCTCATAATTCATAACTCTCAATTAACACGGCTTCTCGTCTCTCAGCGCCTGGGTTTAAGGACACAGTGAGTCAATGAGGGTCTTCGCTTTAAATATATTTAACATGACTTATAGCTGTAATAATGTCACGGGCCTTTCCTCTTCTCCTAATGAAATAAGAGTCCTCCATTTTACCTTGAATAGAGTCGGCCGGGAAATATCTCATATCTTTTACTTTCGCTGGAACTACGTGTTGCTAAACGTTCAAAGGAAGTGAATGGCTTCCATTACATCGTTCGAATGACCAAGCCCCGCCTTCAGACAGTAGGCCACACCCTCAAACTGGGTATGTTGCTAGTGCATGTGACACTCATTGGAGGGAAATGATCGGCTGCCGAGTGACCTCACGCGGTCAGAACATCGTGGTCGGTTCACTTCGTTTGGTAAAACTAATGTTGCTAACAAGTAACGGAAGCTCCGCCTCCAGTCAACATTAGGCCCCGCCTATATTTTTTCAAGTTGCAAGCTGTACTTTTGTGTTCCCACTTTTTAAAACGTAATTGCTTCATTTAATATACAGTGGAGCTACATTTTATCATTACCATGGGTGCAATGGAATTTTATGGAATTTTTCAATTGAAACGGTTTTACAGTAACTGTGGTTAATTGGATATAAAACCACTATGTAATAGCTCCATTGTGTGTCAATCCAAATTTAATGTTTTACAGATAACAAATGTTTAATTAAATGTCAAACACAAGTTTGAAATTAGCAGATTTTTATATTGCAATGTCAGGATTTCCTTTATACGCCAACACAAATGGGTCTGAGAGGAGAAAACTCCAATCTGGCATCATAAATTTGTAAAAAATAATAAATCCAAGGAGAGAAGTAGATAACACAAACCCTGCTGTGCGCTTCCTCGTGACTGACGGCGTGCTCGATAATTCATACAATTAGTTTCCCATCTGAAGTGAGTTCTCTCGTCTCCGTATCCCGCCTGGTCCTCAGAACCCTCCTCCGTCACGTTCCTCTCCGTGATCGATCGAGAGTGGAGTGTAATTAAAGCTGCTCGCGCTGACGGCCTCACTTTCAATTCACCTATACACTCTCGAGTCAATGCGCATCAGCTCTGGTTCTAATTGGGTTAGAAAGCAGAACAGCGAAAGCTGGACAGCGGCGATGTGTCAGACTCGTCCTCTGACACTCTGATTAAACTCTCTGATTACAGTAATAAACTGATAACCACGATGTTACCGTGTACACGCTGAATTATAAACATACTTATCACAAGTGGAGTGTTTTCTAATATCGAATAACAACATGCTTCCTGAGTAGAGCTTTATACGACCGTAGGTGTGGTCTAAATTTGCATAAAGGAAACTGATTGGCTCTTATGTTTAATGATGCAATAAAACTCACAAATTTTAACACCACAATCACAACTATTGTGCACTTAAATGAACTTTTTTTAAAATTTATATTATTTTCAGTTAAACTCTGCAGTTTTGATCAATTTCCAGATTCTGGGTGTAAAATGATTATTTCTAATTATAATTTTTAGCAAATCCATTAATGGAGCATGCAGATGGGTCGGACTAGACTTCGTTAAAACCTTAGATTTATGGATTATATTTTCAGATTTTTTATTTCCTGATTTTTTCCTGAAGTGGATGTGTCATGGATTTTCTGTACTTGCGTCAGGGATTTCAGAGGATTTTGCAGCACCAGAGCCGGATCTGCAGTAGAAGGTCATTCAGAAGGAAAAGTGTGGAGAAGCAATAAGAAGATTCATCTCGACAGAAAGGGTACAGATATTAGCTGCATTAAAGGAAAAAAGAGAAATGTGCCAAATAGCTCTGAGAAAAATGACTTTTTAGTTCCACTCCTTCAATCCACCATGTCTGATCAGCCGTGTATTTCTGTCCCGAATGTCATTATGGTGAAGAGAAGCGTCTTGGTGTAATATTAAAGCGGTATTACAGGACATTAGAACGTTAGAGCTTGTCCAAATCACTGGATCTCGTTTAAAATAGAAGTCATTTCTCCTGTTCATAGTGATAGAAATCCAAATCTGTCCTCTAGCTTAATATACAATCATTAAATACAACGTGGTGTCATGTGCAGATCTGTTTTCTGTTCTGGCTCTCTCTGCCCTGGTAGGAATTTGCTCCTCTATTGTGTTCACTTATACTGTGATTAGTCCTCCATTAGTACAGTATGTCTGTAAACAATCTGTCCTGACGTACAGTCTCAGACCTCGCTCAGTGTGTGTCTGTGTGTGATAATGCCCCAATTAAAAGTCCCCACAGATAATGCACTTTTCATACAAAACGCTCTGTATCACTCCTCCTGCAAATGTGCCATTTCAGTGTTTATGCAAATGAGCCACTGCTGAGCCACGTCCGCTCCAGAGGTCACATTAGATGGGAAATTCTCCATGGCTTTTTTTTCCCACAAAAATGTAGAAAAAACAAAAAGCAGGGAATGTTTTGTTCTTACATTTTTCCATCTAAAGATCCAAGTTCCAAAGTTTTGTATTTCCCATCAACTACAGTTTGATGGCATGGTGGCTTGGTGGTTAGCACTATCTCCTTGCATCTCCAGGTCCTGGGTTAGATTCCTACGTCAGGCCTGTGTGCCTGTTCACCCTTTGCTTGATGGGTTTCCTCCAGTTGCTCCAGTTTCCTCCCACAGTCCAAAGATATGCAGATTAGGCTCATTGGCATTCCCAAATTGCCCGTAGTGTATGAATGTGTGTGAGTGTTGACCGGAGGTCCTACCATGGTCATACAAAATGGGAATAAATACATCCATCACCATTGGCCTCCACGGTCCCTAGTTGGACTACAGAGTATCCTAGATGAATAGATGGATGGATTACAGATTATCCTTGATTAATATTGCCTGCGGTGATACTGTGGTGTAGTAGTTTAGCCCTGTGGCCTCACACTTCCAGGGTCAAGGGACTGTGTGCAGAGTTTGCATGTTCCTCCAGGAACGTCCGGTTTCCTCCCACAGTCCAAAGACATGTACAGTATGTTAGGCCAAATGGCATCTCCAAATTACCCATCGTGTGTGGGTGTGTATTGCTGGTGTTCCCTGCGATGGATTGGCAACCTATCCAGGGTGAACCCCACGTAAGTCCCCTGTGGTAGGCTCCAGGCCTCCAGTGGCCCTGTACAGGACACGTTCTATTGAGAATAAGTGACTGACCCCAAACTGTGTACTAATGTATATGTGACAAATAAAGAGTTAAAATAAGTAGCAATGTTTAAGAAACTTGCAGTGAGAGCATGAACAATGGCAGCAAATGCAGCTTACAATCACTGTAGCATCACGAAATGCACACATCAGTCAAAAAAAACATCTGTACTTTAACTCATCAGCCCATAGTACACAGCTGTTCCTCCTCCAGATGAGTGAGCTAATTAATATCTTTATGTTATAATACATGTACAGTACACTAGTCTTGTTCTTTTCACATCTTGTGATCATTCTTACACGGCTAGTTTACTGGTGCTGCATTCATTAATGACTCCACCAGGTGGCGCACGAACTAGCTAGCTAGTTGAGTGTCAATGAAAAATGTAGCTAGGTAACACATACTGTATTAGAGTGAAAGATCTGCTGTGGTTTATTAATGGTGTTTAAATCACCATGTTCAGTGTCATCAGTAAGCGGTTCTGGTGAGTTGTTACGGCTTTCCAATGGGACCGTTACGGCTTTCCTAATGGTGTCTGCGTGTTTGTAGTGGTGCTTTAAAAAAACATGTATGTAATATTTATGCACATATCTGACCACATAGAACTAACAATCTAATGAAACCAGTAAAACCAGTACTTCCTGGTGGAGGATGAAATGAGAAATGTTTACTAGAAACCAGTCACCGCTGAAAATGAACTCAGCAGGTTTAGACAGTCTTCAGATTTTGTGTTCTAATGAAATCTCTCCGCTTTCTCATGATCAATTTGGTGATTGTTATGTCTAGGCTGTAGCCATGTTCCCGTAGCAGCGTGACGCACCTTATTGGAGGTGTATTAATTGCAGATACGAAACAATCCGCCGTCTCTTGCTGAGGGTCTGTCTGCCAGCTGCAGCTGCTCATCTTCAACGTTCATCACCATGATTTTGGTCTGACGAAGTGCGTACTTCAGGCTGGGGAAGGACGCAGGGGATCCGGATGTTTTCACTGCCCCGTAACCGATCGCTAAATAATCGCACGCCGCATGCACCCCGCGAGTCTCTGTCCGGTTCGCTTTTATTTATCTGTCTCCTTTCTCAAACGGAGGCTCTTCCTACTGCGCGCACAGCCCTCGTTCTCGCTAATTATGCAAATGACACGTTAATGAGGTGTAATTCGGAATTCATAAAACAGCAGGGATAAACTGCTAAAAGACACAGCTTCTTAATGAGAGGGAATGGCAGCTTCATCAGCGGAGGGACTGCTATGCAAATTGTTTAACCACCCCTGTTTCTTAAACGCTGCTTGTTTTTGTTACTGAGCAGACAATGTTTTTTTATTTATTTATTTATTTTTTTTTTTAATGACCATTTACATCATTTCTTCAATCAAACGGTGGGCAAAATTCAAAATAGTATCCAGAAGCGGTCATTTGACAAATAAAAGGTAGAAAAAAAGAGAAAAAAGTGAGCTAGTGGATAAACTGTCTGGACTCTCAGAGCTTTGGTAATAACCCAATAAATTAGCAGCAGGCACTGAGAGAAACTGTTAAACGCTAACGGCAGAGCAGGATCGTTTAAAAAGCAGACAGAGCAGCGCTTAAATCAGTTTTGTAGCTAATCGAATTAGGAGTGAACTGTTTTACATGAAGCAGCATGAGAATTAGAAACAGCTCAAAATATCAATTCATATATACAGAAAATGATGACAAGCCAAATTCAGCTCATTTAAAGGTCTTAAATTTTTTATTTCTTTAACTAATACTAACTATATAATTACTATACCGATCTTGGTGCTCACTTAGAGTGAGCGAGAGAGAGAGAGAGAGAGAGAGAGAGAGAGTTAATACCCCCACTGAAATACCCCTCAGATAATAATAATAATAATAATAATAATAATAATAATAATTATTATTATTATTATTATTATTATTATCATCATCATCATCATAATAATTAGCATTCCTCAGACTCCCTCCGTTTTACTCATTTTCCGAATGTGCCCCTTTACTGTCTATGTAAATGAACCACGCCCTCGAAGAGAACAGCAGAGCTGAGCAACAACCTGGAGGAGAGTCTCTTCTTATATGAGGTCACATTAGGGGGATTTTGAAAAATAAGAAGAGGAATTGTGTTTATTGTGTACACACAACACTGGAGACCCATCTGAATGTATAAGCATGACTAAAAAGTGAATAATAGGTGTCCTTTAAACTAAATCAGTATTGACCGGTATTGAAGCTAGTTAGCTACACTGTAAGTATATTATTTAATGTCATGGTTTTTAAATGCACTGTTTCCTGTTTTGACCACTTGCTTGACCACATGAGAGTAAAACAAATGAAAAAAAAAAAACATTAAAAGAGGGGACTTTTTCTTATTCTTTATGCCTCCATTTATTTCATTTAGTTCAAAACAACTGTTTCCTCCAAATAAGTGGACATGGTGGCGGCGCAGGAGGTTGAGTCTCTTTGAGGTTGAGGGCTTTGAGGCCCGGCATGGCGCGGTCGACACTGTTGGGTCGTTGGGCAGGACGCTTATTTCTGAAAAAAGTCAGTTTATTCCAAATAACGTCCATGAATTTGATTGGGTTTAAGGATCAGTATAACATTAGACCTTTAATATATAGTTCTTTTCTTATCTGTCATCGTTAGACCATCAGGAAATAACTGACGATTCTGCTAAGACGTGAAAAACACACCTTTTAGTTTCCTATCAAATGTTTTACTTGGAGTGATCGCTGGAAACTATTACAACTTAAAAATTTGTGAAACCCAATTTAGGCCGATCGCGTTCCCAAATCCGCTGCATATAAAACATCTCTCGTAATGTCTTTGGCCCAGCAAGGTACGGTGTAGGTTATTTGTAAGATAAATGGACCCACAGAAACAGATGACAGGTCTTTAGCTCAAGTATAGAATGCAATTAACCGGCAAATGAGGCCAGGCAAACCCAAATGACCAGTGAGAATGGACGAAGCCCCCGGGGAGAATGAGAATTCCACCTCGTAACTAATCTGCAAACCTCTCGCTCGACTCCAGCCAGCCGAGAAATGCCATGTGACGTTTCAACCTAGCGAAGATGTGGTGTATTTAAAATGATTTGACGTTCTTTAAGAGACGGTGAAACAGAATCCGGTTCTGGTGAGACGCTGTCGGTGTTTACAGGAAGTGGAAATTCACTGCGCAAACCCACAGGGTTTAAATTTGCCTTCTCTGAAAAATGTATTTATAGCAAAACGCTAAATCTGTGTGTTGATGTAGGTGCAGGGGTGTTTTAGGTACTCGGTGTGCTCGCGGCACAACACATGACTCAGCTTCTCCATCGCCTCAGAGGGAACGAAGGTGCTGAGTGTGGAGGTGCTGAATCACTCTCACAGACATGAATAAGAATAGACAGAAAGAGAAGAAGAAGAAGAAGAGCTTCAAGAGGAATGTTTATTTCCCCACTATGATGTACTGTAGATTCCATGGAAGAATAACAAGATGAAAAATGTATGAGGAGGAATACAAAAGGAATATAAAAGGGATCATCGCCATCATCATCGTCATGAGAAGTGGGGAGAAAGTGAAAGAAAAAAGACAAAAACTTTGTCATTCACTTGAAGCCAACCTCTAGGACAGAAAGACAATGGAGAAGAGTGTTTAATGTCTAAAGAAGACAAACAGTGTGAGGTAGGAGATGGAGGAGGGGATATTTTGGTAACATCTTTGAGAAAATTCATGATTTGTTTTTAATTATTATAATAAAACAATAAGAAGAAGAAAAAAATAAACAAATTTTCCCATGGCATGAGATCAATCAACCTTCAATAAAACAGAAAAACAATTTGAAAAAAAAAAAAAAAAAACCTGAAGAAGAAGAATTAGAAGAAATAAAGAAACCAGTTAAAAATAAGGAAAGATTGGAAGAAAAGAGGGAAATAGGGTAAAGAACTGCTTGATTATCTGCTTATAAGTTTAGAAGAAGAAGAGCATAAAAAGAGCAAAGCAAAAAATCGAATACTGTAGGTGTTGAACTCAGACATTAATCTTTCATTTAAATAGATAATTGAATCAGTATATAAATCAATAGATCTCCATCTCCATGTGTGCAGGTCTGGTAGAGATCTTGATGTTCTGCAGTCTTTAATCCTAACTTAAAGATCACCTCGTACCAGCCTTACCGACGCTGTCGCGCTCTCTCTCTCTCTCACACACACACACACACACACACACACACACACACACACACACACACACACACACAAGCGAGTCTCCTTGTGATTTGTTTATGCCTCGTTCATACACACTCTCTCGGATTTGTATTTTATAGGGGAATAAAAAGAAAAGTGCGGGTTGAGATTCATTCTCTGAGGAGCGAGACGCTGACATGCCATTAGCCTCGTGTCAACAAAAAGCCGTCGCCTCCGTACAAACCCATCTATTTTTACTAATATCGGAATAAGCGGTGTACAGGATGAGCCTGGCGGTAATTTCTAGGTGTTAGACATAACAGATGGGGATCATTCCGGCGAGACGACGGATCCTGTGCCACTTCAGCACCCAACACGCCACACTGTATTATCATATGCACGCATTTGATTGACAAGAGACAATGAGGAGGCCGGGGGTGAGAGATTGCTCTTGCTTTGCTTCCCTACGGGTCCATGAACACGAGACGCATTGCCAAGTAGCGTTATTCCGATTCCTAATGCATCTTTATTACCACTAATCCCACCGCTCCTGAAGCAAGAGAGCAAACTTCATTTGTCTTTATCTGAATCGTGTTGGCGGGAAATTTAAAAGGGAAATTCCGCAGATAAACTTTAGGAAGAGAGGAGGAAAAAAACATGGCCTCTAAATAAACAATGAAACGTTCCTGGGAGACAACGGATTCCATAAACTTCACTTCTAATCAGTCGACTCTAACGTCCTCTGTGTTTGAGAGAGGAAAGGAGGGAGGATCTTGTTCTCAGAAAGAGGAGTGTTTGTGAGATTTATGGCTCGGTATGATGCATTGCTGCTGAGCCGATTCTTCAGGGACACCCCACCCCACCCCCCGCCCCCCTCCGCCTCCGACACCTCCAGCACCTCCTCCTCCCTCCCTCCATTTGTTTTTCACATTACTGAAGTTTCGCTTAATGCGCTCCGAGCGTCCCCTCGCCACGGAAAGGTAGGTCTGTTCTCAGGTTCAGGCTCCATTTAGCTTCGCCCGTCTCCTCCTGAGATAAACCTGACGTCCAGAGTCTCTCCTGAGGTGTTATTAATACGGAGAGGACAGAGGACGGTGAAGAAGAAGAGCGTCCAACACATGACCAGCCGCGCTCTGGGAATTTCATCCATTTGTTTAGACTGAAAATGAGAGCACGATGAGAATGCAATAGGCAGGAAAGGACAGAGAGAGACAGAGAGAGAGAGACACAGAGAAAAAGAGAGCAAACAAATAAGACCAAATTATATATATATATATATAAATATTTCTTCTTTATTAAATACAAACTACATAAAGAGAAGAAGCTATAAACCATTTGACATGTTTCACTCGGTGTGTCTGTAATAACTTCTTCATGTCGCCTCTGGAATAAAACTCCCCAGGCTACATGGTGACTGTTTTATCCAACTCGGCCGTGATCATGAGATACTAATCAGACACCTTTCCAAGCCAAGTGAAGATGGTTGTGGTTAGAGGCTATTAGGAGAAATCATTGATTCAAGGAGCTTAGACTGTCCATGCAGAGCTACGTAAGCTAACTATTATATCAGTGACCTAGCAAAAAAAAGAGTGTGTCCCCACAAAGTTATACACAAGCACACAATTGTATGAAATGCCCCTGTACAACATGGCATTATAACTTCCCTATGAACAAAAAGGCCCAAACTCTTCTCCAGCATGACGACGCCCCTGCGAGATCCACACAGCCAGCTTCATGAAGACATAGTAGTGTGTTGGAGCAGAAGAACCCGAAGGTCACTGGACGAACTGGAGTCTCCGTGACATCCTGGCATCAGCTCCTGAGCCCACTAACGCTCCTGTAGAGTGTGTGAATGAACACACATCCACACACACTCCAACATCTAGTGGACAGCCTTCACAGGACAGATAAGATGTTCAACAAGGACATATGGTTGTGATGTAATAGTCAGGGATGCACAAACTTTCGTCTCTATAGTGTATAGTGTGTATAGTGTGTCCCTGTAAGCGTATAGTATTCAGAGAAGCCGAGAGCTCGTTACAGACCTTCAGCTACCAGCTCTGAATGACGATGAAGACATTTTACTTCTGAGGAGGATTTATGACCAACTGCCAACTCAGTAAACACTGCCAGGATCTCTCTCTCTCTCTCTCTCTCTCTCTCTCTCTCTCTCATTTAATCAATTTAAATCTGAGGAAACTGAGCAGCTATAACAATGTCATCTGAAAGAAATTAGAAAACAAACAAAAACTAACAAACTTAAAAAAAAGAAAAAGACATGGCTGCACAATTAACCCTTTAACACCCTCACTAAGATTATTATTATTATTATTATTATTATTATTATTATTATTATTATTATTATTATTATTTAAGTATACTTTAGTATAGCCCTCTTCCAAACGGTTGAGATGTCACTTTTTATAGTAAAAGTATAAATTTTTAAATACCAAAAATAAGCTAACTTTTTGTGTGAAAGAGGAGAGAGATTGTGATTCTGGCGTTTTGGTATTTGGTTGTTTTCTGGTTTTGACTTTTTGCCTCCATTGACTTTGATTGTTGCTTTGCCCCTTTGCTTTGGTTGCTCTTTGTATATATTTGTATATAATTACACTGTGTGTTTGTGCACTCAGCAGTAGTAGGGGCGTGGCTGCCATTTATTTTGGGAAGAGGGAAATTATACACTGTTTTTGGTTTAGAGAGTCGGGAAGGGACCTGGATTTTTTTTTGTTTGTTTGTTTTTTTTGCAGGTAATCGAGCTACTAAAATACAGATACCCTTTAGTTTATTATTTTGGCCTGGGTCCACCCTGAATCTCATTCTCCTCCTGTTGTGTGTGTGTGTGTGTGTGTGTGTGTGTGTGTGTGTGTGTGTGTGTGTGTGTGTGTGTGTGTGTGTGTGTGTGTATTTTTTTTTTTTTTTTTTTTTTTGTAAATCAATACAAACCTCATTATTTCATCAGTTAATGACTGGATCTAGTTCTTTCTGCCATATACCACCATCTCCACACAGTTTATAACAGAACCCTGAACCGTTCTCTTGCTGTTCGGCCGACACTAGACTGGGACGTGACGCCATGTTTAAGTGACCACTTTGATTTTCAAGCACAAGAAAGACAACAGCTTTATTATGCAAAGGTGTTCCTTCAGTTAAAAACAACTCGTGTGAGATTTATATCTGCTCATCTTTTTTGAACTACACAAGAATGCCCCCCCCCCCCCCCCCCCCCCGCCCCCAAAAACGTTACTTCTACTTCTGTACAAAATGTTATTACTCTTTCCACCTCTGCATCTAGTGGATGTTTTTAGCATAGCATTGCTCAGTTGAGTGGTTGAGATGCTTCAATCAAGGTTAGTGCAACACCTTTATTAAATGATCTGGTAATGAAATGTGAACAGAGGAACTGTCAGCAAATTGAGTTACTTGGGAGATTGCTTCAATCATAAATTGAAGATTGCTTTAATCATATGTTTAAAACTGCACAATAAAGACCATGAGATTTTGACAATATATAAACAACCGGAAGGAGAGAGATCAAAAAGAAACTACATTTCAGTGAGAGATATGATGGATGGATGGATGGATAAAATGGACACAGTTAACAAGGACAAAATAAGGGCATAGGTGGGAGAAAATAAAAATGAAGAAAGAAAACAACAAATCAAATGTGCAAGTCATGTGCATAAGTCTGTACACCCTCCACACCAACTGGACATTTAATTTGTTTTTGTATAAACATCAAACCCCAGCCACTAATTAAACTGAAATCATTAAAAATGAAAAGATAAAAACTCATGTCCTCAATGTGATCATTCTTTACACTATTTACAACTTACTCCAGCGTTAGTCAAAGACACACATTTTCCTTTTTTTCACCCAAAAACCAAAGAGGCTGAACTTCTGCACTACATTATATTTATTTATTCAGCAGGCTTTTTAAATCCGAGTCTGCTAACAGGTGAGGAGACTCCACGTGCTCTGGTCTGAAGGTTAGAGGTTTTAGCTGGAAGGCCCGACGTCGGCTCTTTGCCAGTACAGGGATCTGAACTCATAACCTTTCGGTCACTGTTACATTAACCTTTAACTCACTCCGGAGCCCTAAGGCTAGTGTGGCACAGAAGCCCAGTGTACACGGTGATCTCTTTAGTGAACGGGTTCTGCAAAATTACACAAAAAAGCTAAACATATTTCTAAATTTATATATACAGTATACATCAGTTTCATTTTGATTTCACTCATTAAATTACAGTAGTGGAACTTGTTAATTTATTCCATTTGTTTGATTGTTTATGTATGTATAGGATTGTGCAAAAGTCCCTTATTTCTTTATATGTTGCTCCCAAAGCTCCAGACGGTCCTGTATTGATTAATCTTCTGTTGAGGAACAGTTCTCCAGGCTTCCTGAAGGTGCTCATGTTCAGTCATCTACAGTACCTTCATGCGTCACATAAATGGATTAAAACAATGCAAATGTTAATATAGTGATGTATTAAGGACAGAGTGTAGGAGTATGTTGTAACTCAGAAATATAAAAAAAAAAATATTTCAAAATAATTAATACTCAGTAATTTCCTGTAACAGAACAAAGCAGAGTGTTATAGTTATTTTATTGAAAAATCTCTTGAATTTGCACAAATCATTTGATCTGAATCCACATCCAGTCCAGGTATTCTGTCACTTCCTCACACACACACACACACCTGCTACTGTACCTGTTTAACCTCAATCAGTTCAGTATATTTAAAACACTTCACTTAGCTCTAATCTTTACTTTTCACATGAGAATTCAGCTGGATTTGTTTCCTCTGTTCGTCGTTTTTAAATTTAGGGCTAGTCTTTAAAATCGAACCTTAAATTACCTTTCTTAAATCCTCGACATCATTAACGTGCCACTTACCGCTACACTTATTAAGACATTCAAATAAAATATTCCCATTATTCAAGCCAGCCTTCTGTCTCACGATTGAATTCAATCTCTTATACAAACTCGGTACAGCTTTAATTTTCAAGTCGGAATAAATTGACTATCAAAGCGGAAGGCAATATGCAATTCTCTTCCCGCGGTGGACAAGGTCAATTAAAGGAGGACACGCATTAGCAATCAAACCCGACTCCAATGATTGACTACGGTGATTACAGGCATGAAGATGGAAGTTTTAAAGGTTATTAATAATGATTTATGGAATTACTTAAAGGTCTGTGCCTAAGATACATTAAATAACTTTGGGAAATAAATCTGTAGAGCCTGGAGGCGACCTGAGACCGATGGATCGGCCAGAAGGAGTGATGGACAGAGTGCCATTTAACCTGCAGTCATCAAAGATAATACTGTTTCAGTGTGGTGTAATTGGATTAATGCAGCTATGATGGCTTTTAAAAATGTTCAGCGCTCTTTAAATTACTGCTCAGGCTCCGGTCATAGCAAAATAATGCAGTCTGATGCCCGGCTCTGCTTAGGTTTGATGTTTTAAGATGAAAAAAAAAATAAAATAAAAAAACAGACATTAGGAGCTTTAACTAAAGCAATAAAGGTGAAGTGAAATCAAAAGCAATTGGCCTCCGTTTGCAGTCAGAGACTCTGACTTTTTGTTTCGGGGGATTTGTGGATTTAAGACACAAACGTGCAAATATTATGCCTGAATATACGAGTTCTTCATTTTTTACCAAACAAATAATTTACATGGTAATATTAATATTATAATACAAAGACCATTTAATTATTTTACGAGTTTTTTTTTTTAAATTATCATTTAATTATTTAATTATAAATGAATTAATTAATTTATTTATTATCTAAACATGTTTTGGGGACGTGAAAGAGGAACGGAGACTGTGGACTCTGAAACACCACAATGTGAAAATTCATATTAACCGATTACGTAAAGCGTTCTTAACATTTCTGGAAGGAGTCTCCATTCTCAGTGCTTTGTAACACTTGTTTCTTGGTAACATGGTGAGAGCCGTGTGAGATTTGTACAGATGTCTGTAGCCGCTATAACATAAGTGAGAACAGGAGCCAAGTCATTTCACGCGACTATTAAATGCAACTGAAGGGTTAAACAGAAAACATCGCTGTGGTGTGAGAGGAATAAAACACTTTAACGATACGATGAACATGGTTGACTTCAGGGTGGGATGGTGTTTGTGTACAATAATTTGACCAGATCGTCTCCCAGTAAGATCGGCGTGTGTGTTTCCCCCTCACTCTGTGAGGACCCCAGTAGGATCGGCGTGTAACCCACATCTCACACAGCGAAGGCTAATTATACACCTCGGCTTCTGTTCCGTTTCTCCTCAGCAGAAGATTGGCCACGGGCTACAGAGGCTTTGTTCCATTGTGTTTTGGAGTGACCCGTGTTCTCATGCATGTCTTTATTACCCCACGGTGGGGCAGGAAAGTCAGATCAGCCCCTCGCTCCTGCCCTACTCCTGTCTCCGAGCGCTCGGATCCAGTAATGGTACATTTCACCTCGGGCCGATCCTCAGCGAGGGTCGGGAAGATCGAGCGGCATGGGAGACGCTCCACGACCCCCATCAAAGAATCCCTCCACTTCCTGTCTGCTTTTTACAGCGACATAATACCTGCCTTCATGTCTCCCGGTCCCGCTCTAATTCGGGTTATGTATTAAGCGTCGTGGCCGATCCGCCTCATCCTGCCCCCGGGTCTCTGCAGTCCTCCGAGTGATTTGAATTTAGAAAGTGACAAATTCCTCTGGACAGTCAGCAGTCGGCACATTGTTCACATCCAGCCTTCCCTGGCCTGCTTTCCTCCGCATTCCCTCCACACTGAATGACAGAGAAGGTGACTTGTTTTGTGGATGTAGAGCAAAAATCTGGACGACCTTCACAAGAGCCTTTTATCTCTGGAGTACAAAACGGGTCAAAGTAGTGGATATTAAAGCTACGATTCAACAATCTGTCTGTGTTTATTCTGTGAATCAGGTCCAGAAAGGATGGCAGCGAGCAAGATGATTCAGGAAATCATTCTAACTTGAAGAAAAAAAAATATATCACTGTCCTTCCAATGCTGTGTATTTTTGAAATCATTATATAAAACGTCATACAACGTTAGGTTTCCTGCATTGAATGAGTGAAATCAAACACACACACACACACTGCAGTGGGAGAACGTTGCTAATAAACACTTGTCTCCAACAGCTGCACTTTTTTTTAAACTAGCCTTTTTTCTTTCCTTTTGTTTTTTCTTCATTTCTCCCCTGATGATGATGATGATGATGATGATGATGATGATGATGGTGGTAAGAAGAATCAGAACTCTCAAGGTCAAAATTTCATATTGTGAAACGTATTGTCCCATAGGAAACAATGTAAATGCAGATAATCCGTTCCAGACCCCCAAAAACATTCCCAGTATTACCAATTTCCAACACTATAATTATATTTTTGCATATAAAAACAATCAAAACATTTAGAAAAGACATGTAAATGAAGCAAAATCTCAAATTCATTTCCACTGAGCCAAACTACTTTGATCAGCTCCCAGAATTACGCACGACTGGCTCAGTCCCTCATGTGCCGAAAATCATTCCAATACCGAGGCAAATTTCTTGCAAAATTTTAGTTCTTAAGGCAAAAATTCGCAAGGCAGGGCGTTTGTATGGGGTGCTGTATACAGTGTATATATATATATATTGCAATTTGTTGTAGGACTGATTTCTGATTTCTCTGAGCCCATCATGCTTCGATTTAATCGGCCCGGTACTGGTGCTGTACCGTCTCTAGTAGCATCATGTAATACTGGATAACACCTTAGTGTGTAAAAATCTGTATTAGTTTAAGGTGTCACCTTTACCTCTAACCCCTTTACCTGTTATCCCTTTATCTCCTACCACTTTCTCCTGAACTCTATAGACTGTAAGACCTCAGCTGCTGTGTTCTCATGGGCCGTAATGTTCCCCTAATAATCAGAATCCAATCTGAATAAAACTGCAACATATAAACATCTCAAAAGGAGCAGATTCACGATTAGGAATAAATGTTTAATGGGAATTAGGGGTGAAAGTGTGAAAAATCTTTATAATCTGATCCTGTAAATATTAGCCGTGTAATCGCTAATATCTCTCGTTGGAATAAATCTATTCTTTCTGCAAAAATGTCTAAATATGCATCTGTTTCTTTTATTTGGTTTTAAAAATATTAAATACAATAAATAACACCTTCTTAACCATGTGTGACTGATGGTATTTCTAGCTAGTAACCTAATGAACTTGAGGAAGGATATGTTTATTGATGGAGATTTATGTAAGTCACTCTAGTTAAAGGTGTAACGATCAGATTTGTTATTAGTCAAATGACACTAAATTGGGGTCTTTTATTGGTGTCACGGTTTTCTCTCTCGGTTATCGCTGTCTCACCATAATCTCTCCACGGCGAGTTTCTTCCCAGGGGCACTTTTATGCCAGATCACATGACCCGACACGTCATCGGGATTCCCTCGCGCCGCAGCCGCGCAGGCTCTCAAGAGCTCAACCCTGAAACCAAACTACCGCCATCGGGACAAAATAAAACTTATCGTGTGTGATTATAAAACAAGGCAGATTTTTTCTTTTTGGTAAACTACTTACTACCGTCTATATAAAAACCCTTTATGTGGCGACGCTACAAAGGAATCTGCCAAATGCTGTAAATGTAGATGTCAGTCTAAACGTAACATTAAGCAGCGTGATGAGTCTCCAGGAAAGAAATTGTGGTTCCATTAATGATCAGTAAACTCAAATTTCACACGTATTTTAGGTTTAACCACAAATAGATGAGACTGAATCCTTGTAGCCAATAGTATCGCAGAAGGTGTGAAATTATAAGAAGATTAACATAAACTAAAAATAAATAAATAACTGCATGTAAATGTGCATCTTATCAGCATCCATGTAATCAGTTCAATTGGAAATTAACTCAGAATGATTTCAATTAGATTGTCGAAATGTTGTCTGTCTAAATACTGTGCTAACGAGCAGCACATTTGTGAAAACACACACACACACACACACACACACACACACACTGTGGATTCAGATTCAGGTTCACGAACACAGCATGTGATAACAGGCTTGTGATCTCATCCATCTTGGAAAAAATCAGCTTAGCCACGCCTTGTTTATGTTAATGACCAATCACAGAGTTCTCCCAGCTGCCTTGTTCACCACACAGTAAGAAGAAGCAGCATTTATTAATCACTCTTAAAATTTCTGCAGTATTTCTTTCTTGTACCGTATCCTGGCTCATCACGAGACTGGTGTTAGAGAACATTGGTCAGTCATGATACAGCGCCCCCTGGAGCAACCAGGGATAAGGGATGTGCTCAAGGGCCCCTACAGTGGCATCTTAGTGGAGCAGGGGCTTGAACCACTGACCTTCTGATCAGTAACCCAGAGCCCTAACCTCCACATGCTCTCTCTGTACGTCAGAATCAGCTCTAACCAAACACGGCAGCTGATTAGTAGCCCTGGCCTTGCTGGAATCAGAGCGCTTTATGATGTTTGTCATGCTTTTAATCTTTATTTACATGACGTGTTCAGTGTCAGCGCTAATTAACGCACTAATGTGCAGCTTCATCAACTGTGATCAACCGATCTGGCTCGAGAACGCGGCAAAAGATCAAACACGGAGCAGCAGATAAAACCGTTTCCCAAACTGTGTTTACAGGATGTTTAGTGTGTAGCGATGTTACTGCGATATATTTCTTAGTAGGAACATGAATCCAAAATTTGTATCATGATCTCATAATGATGTGGTGATTTATTTCTTTTCTTATTGTTGTTTTTTTTTGTTTTTTTTTTTTTCAGGAAAATAATAATCAACCCCAGTGTAATAAGAGGACCTGTGTTCATCACACCAGCACTTCACTGAGTATTCTCCTGGAACAGCTCGTCTCTACGTGTCTTTATCCTCTTATACCAGAGCAAAGAGAAAAAAAACAAAAAAACATCATGGCTGCCAAGCGGTGATCAGGAATCGCAAGTTTGAATCCCAACAATGTCCGCCCAGGGCCCGGGCGCCAAAGAAGCGAAGCTTGGCTGTTCTCTCTGGGTGGGCGGGGCTTATACACTGTGTTCCTTGTCAATCACAGCAACATCTTGAGGGTGAAGATGAGGTCTGTTATGCGTTGTGCATTGCTCGGTGACGCAGTATAAGCAGCACGTTCACAAAGATGAAGTTCCAAAGTGTTATATGATGCACGAGAGCTGGCTGTTCAGGTAGAATTGACCACAACTGGAAAGAAATGAGGGGAACATCGGAGTTCATCTGGTTAGAGGTGTACTGCATTTTGCGTGAAGCAAGTTCCTTTCCGTCACTGTTATTAGTCACGTTAGTCACTCGTATTACGGCTGTTTTACACCATCGCTCCTTTACCAGCCATTCAAATGTTCTCTCTTTCTTTTTAGATAAACAGGATGAATCAACAGCCTCTGTCCAATCAGGACCGAGTGCTCCTCAGTGCCGCGGGTACACAGAAACAGAAACCATTCATTTCCTAAAGAACCAGGATGTAACACAAAGCAAAATCCTCCAGCACACATTTCTAAAGGCCTGTATTCTCAGAACCCTCACACGCTCTCGACATAAAAAAGGTTTTGAGAAACCTGAGCTGATGAATATTCATGCGGCAGGAGAGACCTCGGGTTAGCAGGTGTTAATCCGCAGAAAGGTGAGTACCTTTCCACAAAGGGCTGAAACCGGCGCTCGGCGGCTCCTCCGAGGGTCAGGAAATGTTCCGAATAGATGAGGAATTAGCAGAAATTAAATAGCAGGCCGGCTTTCGCGATGCCGAAGGGCCGATTTCTCCACAGCAGGAGTGTGAAGGTTGAACAAACACCACTTTTCACATTTAATAAAAGATCTCAGTGCCGGAAACGATTAAAGTCGGCTTTTCTGCAACCAGCAGCACGTTCACCCGGCATACATACAAGAGGATCAGCGCGTGTGTGTGTGTGTGTGTGTGGAAACAGACATGGCTATGTGACAAAATGCACATAAATCTGGAGTCGTGTTAGCCGCTCAGTGGAGTGTGTTGGTGTGTGTTAAAGCCTCTCTTCTCACTCGCAGGCCAAACCAAGCAGGACAGATTAGAGAAAAAAAGAAAAAAAAAAGAGAGATAAAAAATTTAACTATTCTTATTCTTTTGCTTTTTCTTCATCCTGTGAAACATGTTCAGACGTGAGACACTGTAACACAAAGCACTCTCAGCTCGTTCTGTACTGTAACACAAAGTGAAATCGAGTGAGGAAACTCTGCTTCTGATGGGGTTTAAGATCGTTGTGTTTTGTAGCTGATAGTTGAGGTATCGGTGTTCACACACACTTACATTTCTCCTGATGAAAAAAAATGCAACTAGAAAGAAGACCTCCAGTGAAGCCGCAGCGTTCCTGCCATAGTCGGGCTAAATGAACACGGCTTACGAGACATCAGATTGCAATGTCAATTTATTCTGTGATGAAAACAAGCTAGCTAGCTAAAATAACTGTACCTTGCGACCTGGAATAAACCTTCAGAGAGCCCGAGTTAATCAGAATGCTGGAAATAAAGTGTGTAGTAACAGCGCGAACACTGCGGACTGTCCACTTTAACTGGGAAGATATCCGATAATCTTGATGGAAGGAGTCTCCAGTGTCAGCATTGTGCAGCAGTGAAAGTAAACTGGTCTGATTCAGTAATTACACTATGAGGCGTCACACAATAGCAAGTGTAAATACAGATTGATAAAAGTTCTGATGTATTCTTTAATAAATATGCAACATGGACCTACAGCATGTGGATGTCTAGGAATATATGCGTTAGTGTTTATCACATCTGGTGTGAACTGGTTATTTACCTAAAACAGCACTCGTACAGGGGCGGCACGGTGGTGTAGTGGTTAGCACTGTCGCCTTGCACCGCCATGGTCCGGGTTCGATCCCCAGCCAGGTTCGATTCCCGACTCTGTGTGCATGGAGTTTGCATGTTCCCGTGCTTGGTGGGTTTCCTCCCACAGTACAAAGACATGTAGGTTAGGCTAATTGGCGTTCCCAAATTGCCCGGAGTGAGTGTATGTGTATATGTATGTGTGTGTGTGTGTGTCTGTGCCCTGCGATGGATTGGCACTCGTACAGATGGCGCTAGAGAGAATTAAATAACAGATGAAGAACAAATTGGGCTTTTCCTCTTGTCTACCTTTCACACGTCCTCGTCGAGCTAAAGGTCTGGAAATGTCTGCTGTGTATCTCGACATCAGCCCACCCATGAGAACACCCCCCTCCCACCACCACACACACACATACCCCACACACGTACAGACACACACACGCACCCCTCTGAGCGCACTGAAGAAAAGACAGACGTCTGCAGTATCTGAGGAGTGGAGAAGTGCGAGAGTAAATAAGGATGTTGCTGATACGCTGCTGCAGCAGTGAACACATGAATCAGGAAAGTCGTCAGTGTTTAATAGCGCAGAGTGACTGATTCCATTAAGATAAGCTGAGGTCAGTGTGATAGAAGTTCAGCTCTGCTTTCAGTTTCCCTTCAGCGCAAAAACAAACAGACAGCAGCGTCTTAAAAAGAAAGAGAGGGGGAAAAAAAACCTCCACTACTAAGTGACTGCTTTTATTTCATCATTCAATCCATTCAATCATCAGCCAGAACATTAACACAAGTTATCAATGATTTCCCAGTAAATTGGTGAAGGGACAATGGACATTTAATGAGTGAGCTTCACCCATGTCCTCAGAGTCCAAAGTCCAGACCGTCACAGAAAAGCCAATTCAGCACAAACCTCTGGAAATGACAGAAAGACACCAGAACACCCAGCGCACCAAAACCCAGTCTAGTCTGCATGTCTTTAGACCGTAGGAGGAAACCAGAACACCTGGAGGAATCCGGGAATTCATGGAGGCGGGAATCGAACCTAGACCCTGGAGGTGCGAGGCGACAGTGCTGACCACTACATCATATCACTGTTCCATCATTTGAAAATAACATATTGTATAAATTGCATAATTTCATTGAAATTGATTTGCAGGACACGGTGATTGATGATTAAAATTCTTTTATAATCGTGTTTGAATGCTTTTCTTTTCTGTGCTCTTTGACATGCACTGCCCGTTGGATTTAAAATATAATGTCAAGGACAGTTTTTCCCCCCCCATACATTAAATAGCTGAGCAGTAAAAAGGAAGAAAAAACAACTGTAACTGTAAGAACAGACAAAAAATCAAACACGCTGCAGCCAAAAATAAATAAATAAATAAATAAAATATCCTAGGAAGTTTATTGTGATATAATTTAAAACCGAAATTGCTATCATCACGTTCAGGACCAAGGAGAGCGACCATGTTTGTTTTGAAGTGTTTTATTCTAAACAGAACTTGAGGAATTTTCATCATCAGTTATGATCGTGTAAATCGTGTACTGCAGTCTCAGCTTCATCTGTTTTACTAACTGAGGAAATAATTTCTTGTCATTCGTTTTTTCTTTCATAAACAGAATCGAGCTGCTGTAAATGAGATGCTCCTCGGTGAATTAAAAAGCAGCGAACATCAGTGTGAATATTCATCACATCCATTTTGGCCCAGACCTTTAATGAGCTCACGTCTCATAGGAGCAAACTCCTCGCCTTCCTCCGCTGCTCAACAGATGGCATTCCAGCAGTGCTCCAGAAGCCATGACTGAGATCCCGGACTTTCCTTCACCAAGGTGTGTCAGTGTCACGCTGGATTTCACACTCCAGGAAACCTGAGGCGCGGAGAGGAGACGTAGCGCCTTCTAAAGTGCCAGGACCTTTCAGCGTTAGTTAATTAATTGTAATGAGTCTGGTGCTGGCGCTGAGCGAGAACATCTCCACACCCGTCTCCAGAGACGCCAGCGCTCACGTTCGTCCACATCTGCTCTGATTAATGGACGAACATTTAATTAGCGCTTGTAAGCAGATAAAACTGAGACAAAAGCAGCAACGAAGAACAAAAAGTTAGGTTTACCACAAACAAATGTAAGTTTTGAAAAGAAAGTCAAATAGAAGATTTTCAGAATGTCAGTCCTTACTCCGGAGGACTTACTCTGCTCTTACTGGCATAAACATTTGGACACTACAGAGTTACTTTTATTTGTCTAACTTAGCGTACTGAAGTTTACATTCAGTAAAGAGCTCTGAGTGCAAACATTTTAGCTTTGATCGGAGGATATTTCAAACAAATCAAGTGAACAGTGTAGGAACTAAAGCGATTTATATGTGTAGCTCCGCCCCCTTTTTTCAAGGGGGTCAAAAGTAGTTGGACAAACTAAAACAATATAATTCAATACATTCTAACGTTTAACCTTGTTAGCCAATCCTTTAGAGTAACAGAGTGCCTGAGGTCTGGAAGTCATGGACATCTCCAGACACGCGATTTCATCCCTGGTGATGTTCTGCCAGATCACTTCACTTCCTGTTCCCTGTTTCAGTGCTTTGTCTTGAGCTTTTACTTGAAATGCGCTGCAGCTCCGTTGGATTCAAGCCTGGTGACTGACTCGGCCATCGCAAACCATTCCGCTTCTTTTCCTTTAAAAACAAAAGCACTAACCGTTTTCCCAATCAGTTTTGAATCACGTATCTGAATGTGAGCAGATACTACAGTATTACCCTTTACCCTTCAGAATTCATCCTACTGCTTATTTTATCAGCAAGAAACCCAAGTAAACCACTCCTCTGGCAGCCATACACACCCTCACTCTGAGATGAGCTGATGCACTTCAAATCATCAGCAGTCCGCTAGCAATCTGCTAGAATTTGATTTGCATCACATTTATCCACTAGATGTTGTTTTGGAGCTGCTCAGAAGATTTCAGATGTTCCTGGCAGACACTATTCTGGTCTTCATGATTTTCATGGTCTGCTGGACATTTTGGCATTTTTGAGGTATCTAGTTAAATAGTTGAGTTTATTATATGTACTTTATTACTGTACTTAAGAACATATTTCACGGTCTGTGTGTGGAGTTTGCATGTTCTCCCCGTGCTTGCTGGGTTTCCTCCAAGTTCTTCGGTTTCCTCCCACAGTCCAAAGACATGCAGATTAGACTAACTGGCGTTAACTGTGTATGTGTGACCTGCGATGTCCTGGGTGCACCCCACCCCACCCTCGCAACCCTGTATACGGGTGTATAAGTGGTGTATATAATGAGTGAGTAAGAGAGAGTGATTGAAGCAGAAGCAGAGCAAACAGCAACAAAAACTACACATCACGTTCACAATCAGCCAGAAGAGAGGAACAGAGAGAGAGAGAGATTTTTATTTTTTTATTTTTTTTAATGAAAAATACAAGACCTGTACTTTTGGTACTTTTTATAAATGTGAAAGTGAGTACTTCTGTACTTTTATTCAGGTACACATGTAAATTTAGGACTTTTACTTGAGTACTATTAGCCCTTGGTAATGTCTACATGTGCATTGTGCACTTCACCCAGCGTTATTATCCAGAAAGATTTGATTAGACATGTGTACAGAAAACACATCCCAACTTCAATCCACTGATGCCTCAAAAGTCTGAATATTCGCTTGCATGCTCGATTAGATTGAATATCAGCCAAAGACGGATGAATCACTGAACGAATCTCATCATATCTTTGTTTCTCAGCAGAATGAGACGACTCGAGTCCCCAGAGGGAAACATTTCCATTCCTCTTTAAAGCACTTTAATCTCTCAGTTTCCACTCAGACCTACAGTAGGGTTTCTTTATTTTCCAGCGTCTGTCTGAGGAACATGTGCTGTAAGTGGGTCAGCGGTCCGGTGTGTGATGTAAAGAGGGGAATTTGTTTACCTCCGGCGTTTCGGCACAGAAATGCCAGGTTTAAGAAATAGGACAGGAAAAAAACAAAAAAAAACAAAGACAATACTATAGGAATAAAAAAGGGAGAAGAGGAGATATTTAATATTGTATGTTTTAGAAATACTGAATAATGAGAAAAAATAATGCAATGTGAAGAAACTTTATAAGAATACTTTATCGGTATAATACAGTACAATGCAGTAAGTCTGTTTTATATTTTTGGATGCCGTCTGTATTATATGGTGTGTTTATGTAGTTTTAGACCCATGATTTATTTATTTATTTATTTATTTATTTATTTAAGGCTTATACTAAACCACATTTAAGCAAGCAATGCATAGCTTACTAATTCAGTCCCAATAATTAATTAATCATTAAATAGTGAAGCATTGCAATTAGATGATGTAATACAACTAATAAAAAGAAATAATATATATATATATATATTTTTTTTATTGAATCTGATTCATTCACCCAGGATTTTAATACATTAACAGAGATTTCTACTTACAAGTAACAAATGATGACTTGATTCATAAATGGTTCATAAACAAATTATATACGTACATACAGTACAGTGTAGAAATAAAAAAATAAAAAAATTGAGATTAAGCAAAAGGACACTAATAATGGACCTGCTAAATGATTCATATTAAATTTACTTCTGAATAAAAATAATAAATACATTTTACATGCATGATCACTGTTTAAAGCTTGAGATGACGATCACGCTCATTCTCTGTGTGTGTAAAACGGAGGAAACACATTTGATAGGTGGAACGTTAAATAAACTGCAGATATAATCAAAGTTACACACTATTTTTTTCACTAATCTAAAAGTCATGACTGAGATCTTCTCATGTGTCTGAAATTTGTGAATAGAATGCACAGGATTGCGTTTATTTAAAAGACCAGTGTCTCAGCAGAACTCCTGTAAAACTCAGAAGTCACTGTCCAGTGTCTCTGTCTAGATTGACTCGTCCTTCATTAACCGGATCTGTTCAAAAATCAAAACCTGCAGCGTTCAGAATTTCAGAATTTCATTTCCTGCAGGGATTTTCTGCCCTGAGCTGTCCATCAAACCGCCGTGTCCTGCCTGTCAAACTCCTCCAGTCACACTCGCACGTCTCCTGATGCCTGAATCCCAGAGAGGAAATACAAGAAAAAAAAAGAAAAAGAAAAGAAAGTTAGTCTTTTTTTGTCAGAATCCACAGAAATGAAAGTAAGACAAGAAAAAGTGCAATAACTGTCGGCGTGCCCCAGAGATCAGCGAACACACTCATTTAGCGAGTAATCACGAAGAGGCTTTAGTGAAGGAACAATTTCCTCCTCCTTCAGCTTTAAACACAGAGATGGAACACGCCTCAGGCTGCTCTGCTCCTAATCTCATTCTGCACTTTGGAAATTACATATAGTTAGCGCACGTGCTGTGTTTGTGTACTCTATCCATGTTTGGAGGAGACATTACATTCAAAAAAGCTTTGGTTTTTTTTTTTCTTTATATTTTTCTTTTATTATTAATGTTTATTAAAATGCATCAACACTGCCATCTGCAGGAGGCTACAGCTCATCACAGGGGGATTTATTATTTCTCAGGAGAGCAAAGATGCGGAGGATGAAGATCAAGTTCAAGATCAAGAGGCTTTACTTCTGCACATGGAGGAGATAAATAAATCACAGATGGAGTGTTTAGAGGACATGCAGTCACTTCGGTTCTCGATTAAAAACACACACACACACACACACACACTCTCGGTCTTCATGGGATTGGACTTTGGACTATACACTCTTCCTGGATAAACTTTATCTGCAGACTAGAGCTGAAAATAAGAAACAACTACATTTCCATCACATGAGATTAATATGAGATTTCAGTGGTTATGCCGTTAACATACACGGAGGGTGTTCACGTCAAACTGGGACTAGTGATGGAAAAAGCACAGTACGGTGATGAGCCACAGTAAAACATCTGAACGATGTAAACGTTTGAAAGCAAGCCATACGTCCTTGAATGACGGCTGAACATTCAGTGAGTGGAACGCCTGATCCTTGAAAATTGAAGGATAAAATTACGGAGGAGATGCATCTGTCTGTGTGAACTGTACACACCCTCATTCACCAACACCACTCGCACATTACAGGAATTCGGCTGGGAGTTATCGCCACGCCCCCTCCGTACAGTCCTGACCTCGGCTCCAAGCCATTCCTACATTTATGCAATTAAAGGAGTTCCTGGGAGGCCGGCGTTCCAGACGTGACTTAGACAGACAGGCGTACTGAGAAAACCTCCTACCTTGATGGTGTCCAAGCTCTAGTGACACACTGGGAGAAGTGCATTAGTGTATCTGGGGATTATATAGAGACATAAAAAGACTCAGCTAATCTAATGTTAAACTTTTGTTCTGAAGATTAAAAATGACTGAATATTTTATAAATTGTTATGGTATGACATCTCTGTCATATTGCCCATTCTTGTTGTTTAGTGTTATAATGTGATTAAATGACAATTATTAAGCACACTATAGAACAGACACTGACCCCGGAGACTAAATGATAATCTGATATGGATATTTTGTTTATCATTATATAAATATTTCCATAAACAACAACGGAACTTCACCGTATCGACGATTATGTCCATGTTTGTTTAAAGCTTTATCGCGAGGCTCTCCCCATACACGGCCCGTCGCACGCCTCGTTACTATGGAAACAATATTGTATTAGAACGAGTGCATGGATATAAACCTGTGAAATTAATCAACGTCTTCTGACCAGTCCGAGTGTAAAAGTCACCACAGGTTCTGCTTTACACACCACAGATCAGACTTCCTGGAAACTTCCAGACATTGTAGTGAGCACTACCTGAGAGGCCTATAACAGATACAGGTAATAATTAATCTGGTTTCAGGAGGGAGGATTATAATTACACATGCATGTATTGCAATTAATTTGTGTGGTCCTGGTGTGCAGGACGTGGCCCCTGCGGCGGATCATAAATCACGTTCTCGCCGGTCCAATTTGTACCGTCTTCATTTTAAAAAATGCTAAATATTACGGATGAGTTTGTCGAAACCTTTGTAAATGTCAGCGAAGCCATTAGCCGCTGTTTGTTTTCTCAATCTTGCCACCGTATTAGCGTTTGATAAAATGGGCGTGTGATTTGATTAACCGCAGCTTTAATGGGAAGTGTCACTGCGTAATGAATTATCACACGCTGAGCCGGGGTTTTTAGATCCACACACTCTCATTTATTTCACTTTTTAATGACCCAGATGAGGTTTGTGTGATGCCTCGTAATTGGGACCTGTCGAACATCTTCAGACTTCACAAAGAAACACTTTAACACACACGTCGACGGCCTTCATCCTGTAAAGCTGTGCATAAGAGGTGAATAAAGCAAGTACCTGCATATGGGGTGTATAACACGTGCATGAGCACTGGATCAAGCTTTTATTATTAAGAAATATTGGAATGATCCTTCATAAAGGTAGCCTCATGTAGCGTTGTAATCACCAGGCTTGATGAGAGTGGTTTAAAGTCACCTAATAATGGCCGTTTTAAGGTTTTACCCAGTGCTGCGGTTTTATTTTTTAATTCTCAGACTGAATATGCTAATGATCAGATTTAAAAGCCATTCGGAGTCAGTTTGTGTAGATGATTATATCATGTAGCTCATATGTGTGATATTGTGTCTTTTCTGATGACATCAGGTAAATCTAGCAGACAAGCTGAGCTGCAACGAGCGCAGGAAGTGCAACAGACTCTGTAACAGTACGCCGGAATGATCAGACTCAGCAGGATAAAATTGGCAATTTTGCAGCAGGGGGCTTCCTCCAAATCAAGACAAGATGGATGATCACGGCAGAAAGTGGCATCTGAGCCTGGCGCTGTTCAAAGAACCGAACTCTTCTATAAACTATTAATGAGCACGACTCATTAAGTTACTCACATGATACGATCTCAGGCTGAAAAATTTAAAGTGAAGTTCAAACAGCTGAGGAAAAGATAAAGACTGTTATGTCAAAGAGGACATTATTTAATTATTTATTTATTTTATTTTTTTTTTACATCAAAAGACATCTAACAGATATAATGCACCAAAGTTGCAATAAAAGACAAACATTACATACTCTACATCTACATAAATACTTAATAATAGCTGACATAAAACTACCTACTAAACAGTCAATATGATTTATTACAGACTTTAGCTGTCTCAAGGATGGAGTTTAGAGTTAATCTTGTTTTTGATGTAATCAATGGCATTTATTGTTACAGTATATGAAAGTATTTGAAACAAACAGCTTAAGAATAATTAAACCAGATCACCAGTTTGAAGGTCATTAGACCATTATGGGATTTGTTATTCCTCAGGAGGTCCAGGGTTAAAAACCAACTGTACAAACTATTCACACATTTAAAACTGGAATTAATAACCAAAGCTAGAAGGTAACTACGTACATTTACTCCATTACTGTACTTAAGTATGGTTTTCACATATCCCTACTTAAATTGTGCCGCTTTCCTGGATATTTTCTACATTTTTCAATTACATCCTACAACAAATATCTATACTTTCTACTTCACTACATCTGTGGGATACATAACCGCAGTGGTGTTGTCAGGGATAACCCCTAGAGGGCGCCTTGCATCCAGAGACTGTGGTGTTTTGTTTTGGAGAATGCACCCCAGAATGCACCTCGGTCAGGTGATGGGGCACTCTCCTGAGCCGAGGTTGCTAATTAGTTTGGTTATTTATAGTCTTGTCTTTAGTTTGTTGCATCTGTTGTTATAATGCTCGGTTAATGAACTCTCTTCTCTATTTATGTTAATATGTTAATACATGCTCAGTACTTTTGATACACCAGTACATTTTGTACTTTTTCTTTAAGTAGAATTGTAAATGAAGGATTTCTACTTCAGAACCATGTTACCTGCAATATCCCTACTTTTACTCAAGTACAGGATTTGCGTATTTCTCCCAGCACTGTTAATATTCTCTTGCAGAACTCTAAAATTCTAAAGACTTCTGTGCAGAAATTATTGCGTGCAATTACCGGGAGACAGCATGAACCCCATTAAAATATATCTGCACAGATAATAGTAGCCATTAACTCTACTTATGGATATCTCTGTCATCTGCACCAGGGAAAGTTTCACACAGCTAGGAATCGTCATTTACTCCAAAAAGGAAAAAAAAAAAACTTATCAACGTCTATGTCTTCTCCATGTTTTATTAAACTGAATCAAATAGAATTTTTTTTTTACTACGAAATGGAATGAACACCATTTTTAGACTTTCACTCACTCTTCTCCATATTCTACCTTTAGAACTGGGACAAACAAAGGGAATCAAAATAAATCAGAAAACAGCACCTATTGTAAGTGAATTAAGTGCATTCAGTGGACTTTTGTAAAAAGTTGATTTCAAGAAAAAAGAGGTTTACAGTCTATTAGTGTTGCAGTTTCTCCAGCAGTCGCTGACTTCTATAACTACAGGGTGGGCCATTTATATGGATACACCTTAATAAAATGGGAATGGTTGGTGATATTAACGTCCTGTTTGTGGCACATTAGTATATGTGAGGGGGCAAACTTTTCAAGATGGGTGGTGACCATGGTGGCCATTTGGAAGCCGGCCATCTTGGATCCAACTTTTGTTTTTTCAATAGGAAGAGGGTCATCAAACTTATTGGGAATTTCACAAGAAAAAACAACGGTGTGCTTGGTTTTAACGTAACTTTATTCTTTCATGAGTTATTTACAAGTTTCTGACCACTTATAAAATGTGGGGGCCATTCAACTGGTCTGACACTAACCCACATTGGATAGATCCCTCCAAGACTGTTGGAACAAAAAAAGTGATGGTATGGTGTGGTATATGGGGTACAAAGATAGTGGGGCCATTCTTCATCAATGGAAACCTCAAGGCCACTGGATATTTGAAATTGCTACATGATGATGTGTTTCCCTCTTTATGCACTGAAGCTGGCACGTTCCAGCAAGATGGTGCACCACCACATTATGGGTGTCAGGTCCGAGCATTCCTAGATGAACAGTTTCCTGAAAAGTGGATTGGTCATCGTGGGCCAGTTGAATGGCCCCCAAGGTCTCCTGATCTGACCCCCCCTTAGAGTGGGAGAAGAGGGTTGCATTGACAATCCATCACAATGGGCAGCACATTGAACACATTTTATAAGTGGTCAGAAACTTGTAAATAACTCATGAAAGAATAAAGTTACGTTAAAACCAAGCACACCATTGTTTTTCTTGTGAAATTCCCAATAAGTTTGATGTGTCACATGACCCTCTTCCTATCGAAAAAAAACAAAAGTTGGATCCAAGATGGCCGACTTCCAAATGGCCACCATGGTCACCACCCATCTTGAAAAGTTTGCCCCCTCACATATACTAATGTGCCACAAACAGGACGTTAATATCACCAACCATTCCCATTTTATTAAGGTGTATCCAGATAAATGGCCCACCCTGTACACTGACTGTCTTTAACCACTAAAGTGAAACTGAAACTGGTAGAGGACGAGGCTAATGAGTGTTGCTAGTGTTTCTGATGCATTCTTTTTTTAACAGTTATTTATTTAGTCAGGAATACCTTATTTAGTTTCAAACTCTCTTGCTGCCAGAGACTCGCTCCAAGAACACAATCAAAGTTTGATACACTAGATTTCCAAAAGTATTCTCCTTCCTGCCTTCACATGCATAAAACATTCAATACTTAATCCATAGGGTTTAATATGATGTTGGCCCCGCCCCCTTCACAGTTATAACATTCTCCTGTGAAGGCTTTCCACGAGGTTTAGGAGTGTGTTTATGGGAATTTTTGCCCGTTCTTCCAGAAGCACTTTTGTGAGGTCAGAAACTGATGTTGGATGAGAAGGCGTGGCCCACAGTCTCTGCTATAATTCATCCCAAACGTGTTCTATCGGGTTGAGGTCGTGACTCTGCGTGGGCCAGTCAAGTTCTTTGCACTGTCATGTTGGAACTGATGTGTTTGTTTTTTTTTTTTTCAGGGATTGGTCTCAGCCCCTTAGTTTCATTGGAAGGAACCCTTAATGCTTCAGCAGACCAAGACATTTTGAACAGTTTCACGTTTCATTTCACAATTCCAATTTTGTGGGAAGAGTTGGGGAAGGCCCCTTCCTGTTCCAACATGACTGTGCACCGGTGCACAAAGCAAGGTCAATAACGACATGGATGAGCGAGTTTGGTTTGGAAGGACTTGACTTGCCTGCACAGAGTCCTGACCTCAACCCGAGAGAACACCTTTGGTAAGAATTATAGCGGAGACAAAAGAGTTATAGCATTTTATTAAACCTTAGAACTGATAAAGAACTACAAATAAAATAAAATGATGGAATATTAAAAAACATAAATAATTTGAATAGTTTTCCTTTGGAGAACAAAACTATCTATCTATCTATCTATCTATCTATCTATCTATCTATCTATCTATCTATCTATGTATCTAAAATGTATAAATTCAGAAAAGAAAGCTTTCCATTACTGATAAATAATATATATAATATATCTAAGGAATTTGTTAAAATGTTGCTAATAAGTAATTTTTGTGTTAATAAAAGAGAACTGTAGCGAGAAGGTCTGTGGAGTTCCCCGTGTTCTATGAGACAGTTGTTGTTGTTGATGATAGTAACAGGATTTATAGTTTGACATAAAGCTCTGTAATTGGATGGTGAAAGAGGTAGAGTTCCTACGTAACGACTCACAGACTGAGTGAGACTCGGGAGGAGTGTCGGGTATATGAGAACTACACAGCTAATAAATCTGAGGTCTCTGGTGAACCCCACTACACTGTGTGAATTCATTCCAGCTTCTCCCACGCGGCCGGCGGCGCCGTTATTGTTTTGGGAGCGGCTTCGGTGGTGTTGAAGCAGGAAATGCATGTTAGATGATGCATTACATGTTCGACTAGTTTATACTGCAGGATCTAATGAAAACTTTCTTTCTACCTTTTCATAAAAACACTTAAATCCCTTTTCTGCCCAAATGATGCTGGAGAGAATATAGCAGGAGGTTAAAGTGAGAATATAAAGATTTACAGTCAAAGCAGATTTATATTCCACAGGGATCATTTTTATTCCCGAGTCTCATCTGTGCCAGGTTTGAGCGCGGCTCATGACCTGATACTGATACAAACAGCCCTAATAGTTTTTCCAATAATTATTTCAAATGTTTATTTATTTATTTATTTTTTCAGGGGATAAGAGCTGTGAGGGCGGGGCTACAGGGTCCAACTCTGACACGATTCATAGATAGTAGCTTTTTATCACATTTATTGGAAATGCTCATAACACTACAGATACGGGACATCTGTGTAATAGCATAACCTTATTTAATCCAAAGGTGGAAGGTAACTAAGTACATTTACTTCATTACTGTACATAAGTACACATCTGTACTTTAAGTAGTTTTATTCATGGAAAGGTTTTATGTTTACTCCACTACATCCTACAACAACAATCTGTACTTTCTACTTCACTACATTTGTACAACAACACACCACTCACTCGCTCACTCACTCACTCACTCATCTTTACCACTTTATCCTGTGTACAGGGTCACACTGTACACAGCGACAGTGCTAACCGCTACACCACCATGCCGCCGCAGCTCATCCCCATGTGCTTTATTCCTCTTATACCACAGCTTTTTATAGTATACATTGAGCGGAGCTGCTGGTCAGCAGGAAACTGCTTGAGGCCCCAGGACATTAACGGGCCCCCAAGGCCTGACAAACTTATTTATTATTTATAAGATAATGATGATGGAGGCTGTTGGAGAGGAACCCCTGCAAATATTTGCCTCGGGACTCTATAATCATCTCTGTACACATTAGAGTTTGTGGAACTTCAATGAAACCATAAACAGTTGCTTTCTCACACTTTTCTCACCATTCTCTCTCTCTCTCCCTCTCTGTCTGTCTCTCTCTCTGTCTGTCTCTCTCTCTCTCTCTCTCTCTCTCTGTCTGTCTCTGTCTCTCTCTCTCTCCCTCTCTGTCTGTCTGTCTCTCTCTCTCTCTCTCTCTCTCTCTCTTGCTCTCCCTCTCTTTCTCTCTCTCTCTCTCTCTGTCTGTCTCTCTGTCTCTCTCTCTCTTGCTCTCTCTCTCTGTCGCTCTCTCTCTCTGTCGCTCTCTCTCTCTCTCTCTGTCTCTCTCTCTCTCTCTCTCTCTCTGTCTGTCTCTCTGTCTCCCTCTCTCTCTGTCTCTCTCTCTCTCTCTCCCTCTCTGTCTGTCTCTCTGTCTCTGTCTCTCTCTCTCTCTGTCTCTCTCTCTCTCTCTCTCTCTCTCTCTCTCTGTCTCTCTCTCTCTCTCTTGAAGTTAATACGATGCAGAGACGATTACTGAGAAACGGCTAATTACAGTCTCCTCTGGCCTGAAGATGTCAAAAAACTTAAACTTACAGCTTTACCTCTGACTGTTAGAAATCCCTTTAATCTGTGTGTACGGAGCGAACGCTGTACACGTCTCTGTGAATGAGCCGTTACCATAGAAACAACAACGTTTTACCGTTATAGAGCGAACACCTCGATATTATAAACCTTTTAAACATCCGTTTTTATTTAAAAATGGGACCTTGCTTTATTAATAAACAAAAACAAACTAAAAATCCAGATTTTTGCTTCAGTTATGAAAAAGATAACGATGAGAAGTTTGTGTTTAAATGCTGCTTGACTTGTGTAACCTCCAGCAGCTACGCCATCGCCTGGGGCGGCAGGTTCACGCGGGAAAATAAAAACAATCCCCGTATTGAGATTCCTCTCCTGTATCAGGTTATTATCCAGGGAAAGGAGGCGCGTGGAGCACGGATCTGAGCTGGGAGTCGTGTGTGTGTGTGTGTGTGTGTGTGTGTGTGTGTGTGTGTGTGTGTGTGTGTGTGTGTGAGAGTTTCAACGTCCTCTACATCCCTCACTCCCTGCATTTTACACAAATAAACACTGTTGTGTGTAGCGCAGAGAGACAGAAACATGGAGCAGAGAATTAGAGTGCAGATGGAACCACAAACGCGCACACACACACACACACACACACACACACACACACACACACACACACACACATTTGTTTGTCTGTATTTATAGAGTGAATCAAAGTAGCACAGTTCTTTAAGGCACTTCGCACATGTCTGAGTGTGTGTGTGTGTGTGTGTGTGTGTGTGTGTGTGTGTGTGTGTGTGTGTGTGTGTGAGAGTTTCAACGTCCTCTACATCCCTCACTCCCTGCATTTTACACAAATAAACACTGTTGTGTATAGCGCAGAGAGACAGAAACATGGAGCAGAGAATTAGAGTGCAGATGGAACCACAAACGAGCACACACACACACACACACACACACACACACACACACACACATTTGTTTGTCTGTATTTATAGAGTGAATCAAAGTAGCACAGTTCTTTAAGGCACTTCGCACATGTCTGAGTGTGTGTGTGTGTGTGTGTGTGTGTGCTCGTTCTCAGCATGGTGATGGAAAACACTTCAAAACATCTCAATGCCAAGTGCAAGTGACACATTCGCTTTAGACACGACAGCAGCCTCAAATACCCTTAACTGTAAAATTGAGATACAGGATATACATCCATACAGTATACAGTCCACACACACACACACACACACACACACACACACACACAATTGTTCATTTGCATTAAGTATTACACCACACACCAGGACGCTAAACAATTATTTTCCTGAAATAAGAGGGTTTTATGAATTTGAAAGCGGAGCGAGTCACGCATGGTCAGGCGTAAATTATTGAGCTCGAGACTCTTGAGGAAAGTGAAAAAAATTTCCCTAACAAATAAACAATATGCATATTGATTACAAAACACACAGATCAGAATTCAGGATGTGGTTTCTGCTGAAGGTGTAGCGCTTTCATCGCAAAGTCATCAGTCAGGGAGCATTTTTAAACAGAACTAAAATAATAAGTGATATATGGGTTGGACTGAAAGCTGAAAAGTTACACTGATGAGCTGACTGGAGGACAGACAGACAGACAGACAGACAGACAGACAGACAGAGAGAGAGAGAGAGAGAGAGAGAGAGAGAGAGAGAGAGAGAAAAGGATATACTAAATAGTAATGTATTTACAAATACTCAGAGTGAGAGAAAGATGATCAGATACATGATAAGACAGATATATAGAAAGAGACAGAGCGCCAGGCAGAGAGAGACATGGACACAGACAAGCTGACAGACAGAAAGACAAATAGGTCGGATGGTAGACACACACAGACACACAGGGATGCAGACAAACGCATGTTTGTGTGTAAGAGAGAGAGAGAGTCAATCTGCGTTTCCATGGTTACCACGTGTGAACAATCCTGTTCTTCTTCAGCACAAACACTAGATGTCAGTATGAGAACTTCCTTTATAGTGTAGATGGACATACAATATCTCACCGCAGCAGCAGCACGAAGCCGAGAGCTGTGGAACGTGGAGCGAGCGAGCGGGCAGCACTCCGGCATGGGGGATCTATTAAAAGCATTGTAGTGGGGAGAAAGAAAAAAAGAAAAAAGAGGAAAAACAGAAAGCGCTGCAACAAAGGGGTCAAGAGCATGAAGAGTGAGCGCTGTTTTTCATTTCTCAAAGACTCCCACGCCAGGCACTCGACCACACAGCTTCAGCTTCGAGGGCATCTGCTCTGCTCGGCAGCAGAGACAACATCAAACCCCGAGACAGAAAGACACGGACGGAGCGATGATTAAATAAATGAATCGACAAGGAATTAAAGGCGCTTCCTCGTACAGTATGATACGGCGGCGTGAGCGTGGAGCCGGGTCGCGAGCGATGTGTGGAGCAGTCACTGTGACAGCTGGTGATGCAGCTCCACTCAACATGCCATCATTCCCATGTGCATGATTGCGCTCGCATGGCTATAAAACACATCTATAAACATGACACACATGTCATAACTGCCTTGAGACGCAACACGCCAAACAGAATCAGCCAGTCACAGACTCCTCACATTCATCCAGATATTCGAAACGTCCGTCCCTACAGTATCTATCTGTTCATCTGCACATCTGTCCTGTGTTCTTGTGGCTGTAGGTTAACACGATCCTGTGCTCCTGTTACATCTGTGCCCATGTCCACAAATACCGTGTCCTGTGCACATGTCCACATATACCATGTCCTGTGCACATATACATACAGTATATACCATCTCCTGTGCACATATACATACAGTATATACCATGTCCTGTGCACATGTCCACATATACCATGTCCTGTGCACATGTCCACATATATACTATGTCCTGTGCACATGTCCACATATACCATGTCCTGTGCACATGTCCACATATACCATGTCCTGTGCACATGTCCACATATATACTATGTCCTGTGCACATGTCCACATATACCATGTCCTGTGCACATGTCCACATATATACTATGTCCTGTGCACATGTCCACATATACCATGTCCTGTGCACATGTCCACATATACCATGTCCTGTGCACATGTCCACATATATACTATGTCCTGTGCACATGTCCACATATACCATGTCCTGTGCACATGTCCACATATATACTATGTCCTGTGCACATGTCCACATATACCATGTCCTGTGCACATGTCCACATATATACTATGTCCTGTGCACATGTCCACATATACCATGTCCTGTGCACATGTCCACATATATACTATGTCCTGTGCACATGTCCACATATACCATGTCCTGTGCACATGTCCACATATATACTATGTCCTGAGCACATGTCCACATATATACTATGTCCTGTGCACATGTCCACGCTCTGTAGGAGTCAATGTTTCTTTAATCTAAAGCAATAATGCTGTGGACTGCCAATCGTTCCAGGTTGTGCATTACCAGTGTGCTATATTCAGAGTAATATATACTCTTGTTTTTTTTTTTTTTTTTCTCTTCTGTGAATGCATGCCCCGTTTCCCAGGGACCAATATCTCCCTCCATGTTATCTATGTTACTAGTGCCGTACATTCCAGGTTTCTATATTCCCAGGCTCCTGTAGTTATAGCGTCTTGTATATTAGTGTTCAGTTTCCCCAACAGTCCAAAGACACGCCTTGCAGCCTGGCCACTTGGCAAATTGCCTGTAATGAATGAGTGAAGGTGTGTGTGTGCGTATCTGTAGGTGGCATGAAAGTCAGGGTCCTTAGCATCATAACTCCCCCTTATAGCAAAGACCATTAGTGTGAAGCCACAGCTTGTTCCAGCCAAACTTCGTTTGCAATCACAGCTTGAATGGATGGATGGCTTGATATTTCCAAGGCTTTCTATATCTAGGGTGATATATTTTCAGGACCCTAAGCTCCCAGGGGTCTATACTGCCAGCCTACACACTTGCAAGGTGTTATATTTCGGGGTCTGATGTTCAAGGTTTTTATGAATCTATATTTCCAGATATTTCCTGTCCTACCAGGGTGCTGTATTGCAGGGTCCAATATTTCCATGGTATTGAATTATATATATTTTCATATTCTGTCCTGTATACTTCAGACCAATATTTTAGTGTCCTGTATTCCAGGGTCCTACATTGTTTAGCATCCTGTATTCAAAGGCCCTAAAATTTTCCTTTTGTCTTGCATTCCAGAGTATTCAAATTTTAGCATTCTGTATTCCAGGGTTTTACATTTTTCAATGTAATATTCCAAGCTCGTATAGTCCAGGGTTCGATGACGTCACCGCTTTACATTCCCAGGGTTCAATATTCCAGCGCAGACTTTTTCCCAGCATTCTCTATTCCAGGACCCTGTAATTCAGTGCCCATTATTTCCAGGGTCCAGTCGTCTCGTTAGCCGTTATTCCTAGAGCCCCAGAGTTCCAGGGCCCTTCATTTTGTCAAGTCAATATAACGAATGGTTGTGAGTTTTAATCTGTTTTGCAGTGAACTAAATGTGTTTGTGTGCTTCATTTTTCATTTTCACCCAGTTGCCTTAAATATGCATATGCGCATTTTTACTCGAAATTTTAATTAGCCGTTAATAACGTGTGCAAGCTGTGAAGCTGTGTGAAGTAAACACACATGCTGTTGAAGAACTAAGAGATTCCGTCTATGAATTAATTTAATAACTGTGTTCATAAGAGTGAGACAAACTGATTCAAGCATTATCAAATGCAGAAAAGTGCATATGCTAGGTTTTAATTTATATTTATATATTTATTCTATTTTTACCACCTGTCTCAGGTAGTCCAACATAAATATACTAAATATTGTCATTGAAAACTTTGCCATTAGAACATTAATAATCAAGTCATTAATATTTACTCAGTTCACTTATTTTTAACTAAACTAAACCAGAGTTTCTCTTTCTTTCTTTTTATTTTTAATCGTACCTACAAGTGATACATACTATCACTTTATTTAGATTTTTTTCCAACAGAAATAAAGTTTTTTTTTTTTTTTCAAAGAGTAGTTTTATGGTAATATTAAAATTGATTGCAGTTCACATTCCCTTTAATTGCTCTTAATAGAAATGACATGAACATGCTGCCTTTAGTGATCTGCAGCTTTACACCATTTATTCATTCTCGTGAATCAATTTATCTAACTCACTTAAAAGAGCCGTTTGACATTCAGGTCATACTTGCTTTTTTTGGTCAGTCGAGTTGGAAATAGAGGTGTGTATTTCTAACGAGACACCTGAGGGTGATGTGAGCCTGTGATGTGAGAAAATTAAGAAGAGAGTCGAGACACAACAGAGAAACTGCAGCGCTCACTGCAGCACCGGAGTGGAGCATAATAACCATATGTCACTGTAATCACTATATAGTGCACCACTGTCTGAAAGTAAAAGAAGATATGTGTCTAATGGGTATAAAATGTCTATAATGCACTGAGTGGACGGCATGTGGATGAGGACAGATCTGTAAAAAGAACGCTGTCGTATTAACGCTTTCGTGCGTGGTGTCCAAGCGGTTCAGGACCGTCGGTCATGTGGGGTAGCAGGACGACATTAATAATGACAAACTAAATGAAGGAGAGAGGCTGTTTCTTTTGATTTATGCTACAGGCGTCTGGTAGTAAACTGTTAGAGAAAGCCATAATAATCAGTTGAGCGTCATACAGTCCAACAGTCGAGCAGCTCACTCTGAGCCTTTGTTCAGCTGCAGGTAATATAACAGATATTATAATTAACCAGGTTTGACAAAGGCCTGAAATTATCACACAATTTCAGGCATTAGAAGGAAATTTTTCTTCTTTTCTCAGCCTTTGATTAGTAAACAAAGGTCGCTGTGGTACACACACATTTCTTATTTACAGTACAAACACTATTCACGCCATAATCCCGCTTGCTTTCCCTCTCCAAGCCTTACAATTCCAGTGTCCGGGGTTTTGATGTCCTGTATTCCAGGGTTCTATAGTCCAAGGTCCAATGAGTCTAGGGTTCTATAGTCCAGTGCAGAATTTTCCCAGCATTCTTTATTTCCAGCTCATATCAGTGCCAGGGCCCAACGGCCTCATTGTCCTGTGTTCCTAGAGCCTTAATTCTGCACAGTCAATTTAAACAATGGCTGCTAGCAACTGCATTTCATTGGCTTTGTACAAGGATGAGTCAAAAATTATCCGCACACTGGCTGTAGAATTTATTTTATTGAAATTTTAGAAAAGACAAATACAGTGGAACCTTGGATTACGAGCATAATTCGTTCCGGAAGCGGGCTCGTATTCCAAAACACTCGTAAACCAAATCAAATCTTCCCATAAGAAATAATGAAAACTCAAATAATTCGTTCCACAGCCCAAAAAAATAAATACAAAAAAATAATTAATTCAAAATATAAAGTAAAAATAAAACAAATTAACCTTCACTTTACCTTTAAAAAAAGTTAAAATAAATCCCAACAGATAAGTGTTTCCGTTTGTGCGCGCAGGTGCTGTGTATTTGTGTGTGCATCTGTGTGTGTGTGTGTGTGAGTGTGTGTGGCATTAGCCCCTTCCCTCGCCTCGTCTTACACAGTAAAACTCCTCCTCCCTCCCCCCACCTCGCTTTTTAAGTTTCACAACAAACACACACACAACGGAAACACTGTTTTAATGGGAAAAAAATAAATCTCTCTAATGACACTCGAGAGAGCGCAGACTAACGGAATCACTGCTGTTAAGTAAAAAACAAAACAAAACAAATGAACCAGCACCTTACCTTTGAAAAGAATCGCAACAGAGCAGAGTTTCTGTGTAGAGCAGAGTGTGTGTGTCTGTGTGAAGCCGGGGAGGGGGGGTGTAAAGGCGAGAGAGAGTGTGTGTGTTGGTGTGTGTGTGTCGGTGTCAAAAAACTCGCCACTCGTAAACCAAGACATGCTCGTTTTTCAAGTCAAAATGTATTAAAAATCTATGCTCGTCTTGCGGAACACTCGTAAACCGAGTTACTTGCAATCCGAGGTTCCACTGTGTATAATTTTTAGACATAATCTCCTTGCTTTTCAATACACTTTGTCCGTCTGTCAAAAAGCTGTTGTATTCCTTTATTAAAAATGTTTTAGGCTGAGCTGTGAGCCACGATTGCACTGCTGTCATCAGTTCTTCATCAAAAGTGAATCTTCATCCTCGTACGGATGCAGAAGTGTGCGGACGTGCGTCATCACGTGAGATCACGACGCCCTAGGATATCAGTCCTCTGTGTTTAACCTTGAGTTCAGTCTTCAGCTCTTCAATAAGCGTCTCACTGTAACGAGCACTGTCGCTGTTGAACCTTCTCTCCTGATAATGTTCCAATACTTCTGGCCATTGAGAATCCCAGCAAAGTGTTGATGAATTTTCCAGCTAATGATCGACTATTGAACATTTTCTCGGTCGGTGATTGAGGATGTTTCCGTTACACACTCTGCCGTTTACTCTCAGACTCGTAGTGATGAATCCGTGTCTCGTCACCAGTAATGATTCTCTTTAAGAAGCTTTCACATTGTTTAGAGCATTACTCCACATTTCGTTTGCAGAAATCTAGAAATTTCTGTTTATGCTTTTCCATGAGTCATTCCGGCACCAGGTACACGCTCAGGCCACAAAATCAAACAAACAACAACAAAAAAAAGAAACCCTGAACTCTGCCTTTACTTTTGTGTGAATCATAAGCTGGGCATCCATTTTTACTCGCACCGCAGTTACAAAGGAACTGATGTAACACATTCACACCTGCACAGCACTGACTGGGGAGACAGGAGCCTTGAATGGAAAGTGCTCCTTTTAATTTTTAAAAATGTCATTTATCATTTTTGACTCACTTTGCACAATGATAGTAAAGTTGAATCTAATCTAATGTAATCAATACATAGTAGACACTCTGTAAACCCATTTTTTGGTCTAATTATTCAGATTAAAGCCAGATCTTAAAGGTAAAAACACCTGTCCCTTTAAACAAGTCCGATCTGTCGGCCCCGTCTCTTTACTGCCCCATGTCACGCTCCTCCCCAAGCCAGCAGACCTGGGTGCAGTTTTCATTTTGACCACCAGGTGCAATAATAACTATGGAACCAAACGGGGCAGTGAGCATTCTGCCCCACGACTGTACAACATCTGGAATCAGCTTAAATCTGTCAAGTATTGAGTTGATAATGAGAAATATATAAAGATTAACATAGATAAATCAACTCTTTAACATATAGTACAGTGTGTATACTGTATATGGTGGGCTCTGACTGACATGCGCCTATGGACAAGCCGACGTTCTCTCAATCATT
This sequence comes from Clarias fuscus, assembly GCA_030347435.1. Classification (NCBI taxonomy): domain Eukaryota; kingdom Metazoa; phylum Chordata; class Actinopteri; order Siluriformes; family Clariidae; genus Clarias; species Clarias fuscus. The sequence goes on from CM059228.1 coordinate 23,029,044, forward strand.
TACAGAACATCATTTTTTTCAGTTGTATATTTTTTCATGTGTTTTCAGTTTAACAGGCACATATTTTCCATTATCATGCAAACAAACCCACAATGATGTACAAAACAAAAAGTGCTAATTAACCATCAGAGGCACAGAAGGAGGATGAGAAAGTTTCCCTGATTAAAGGTTATATAATATCCTGGGTTTTCAAACACTGACCGCGTCCTGTACTAATGACAGCAGCCCTCGTTCCTCCCATGAGCCTGGCCTTCATCACTCTCTCTTTGTCTCCCCTCCATGCCATCTGCATTTCATTAGCGATGACAGCAAGCGAGCCGTTAGGTGTCTGTCCTGTCATAAACTGATGCGTTCACTATGTGAAACAACCCTCCCCCCCAACAAGCCTTCAATCAGATTTTACTGAATTTAATTCATTCAACTGCTTAACCCTGCAGATTGTTAAATAATGGTGACAGAGTCGGAAGCAAAAGCAGCAATCGCGAGTTTGTTCATTTACAGCATTTTCATGACAGGTCAGAATCAGTGCTCAGCCGAGGAGAAAGTACACACATCATAAATATTTATAACAGAGCATAGCCAATCGATCATGAGCTGAACTAAAGCAAGGAATCACGACTCCTGTAAATATGTGCTGAGGAAAAATACAATAAAATACATCTGAAACACAATACTTTATTTTTTTTTAACATTTTGTACGCTTGTGTAGTGTTGGAGTTTAGCATCAGTATAACAACTAAGGAATAATCTAAAAAAGTTCTGGGAAATAAGTCAATTAAGGTTTGGATATACAGTACATCTTATGTATTATTTATATCTCCACCAAACTCAGGTAAGGAGGGGATTATTCAGAGAAAAGGGTGATGGAGAGATCCATAGGACAACCAGTGCACAAAGAATATAGATATTATAGAACATTGTTCTGATATTGATTCTAAGTTCTGTTTAAAGTTTAATACAAAGTTGAAGTTTTGAGATACAATAGAAATCTCATCCCAAAATTATGTGTTTCCCTTGGCACAGAGTGCTACACTTGGCTCATCACAGAGAACACCAATCCCACTCTGAGACATGATGGTAGTCGCTACAGGTTTTAGATATTAAGTAAACTTCAAAGTAACTGAAATATAAGAAATAGGAAAACATCCTGTATTAAAAATGAATTAGTCATAACATCAACAACATGGCCAGGTGGTCTGAATATTGATCACCATCTATACGCCAGTAAACTAGTGACAGGATCATGGGCACCCAGTGCTCACCCATGAAGAACAAAACCATGGGGCCCAGCAGGCAACAGACCCAGCCTCCAAACTCCCCAGATCCCAATCCAATCAAGCCCCCATGGGATGTGCTGGACAAACATGCCCAATCTATCAAGGCCCCCCTGCAACTGCCAATGTCCTGGTTCCAGACACCAGGGAACTCAAAACCTAGGTGGTTTTAATGGTATTGCTGATCAATTTATATGTTGTTGTTAGTTTTTTGGCTGTTCCCATTGAGGGGTTGCCACAGTGGACCTTCCAATAAACACAACAACTATATATATATATATATATATATATATATATATATATATATATATATATATATACACATACAGGGCTCGAATTGAGGGTGGATGTTGAAATAAAATGACAAAAACCATCCCTTTTGTAAAACCGCCATCCTCCCTTACCATCACCTTCAGATTAATAATGCTGTGTATTGTATGTGTAAAATTTGGAGAACTTGTAAAATGAGAGAACAGTTCAACCATAGCTTTTGATATATTTCAAAAAGAAGAGAACTGAAAATATGATACATACACACAAAACCTCTCAGTGGAGACGCCATGAAAATGAAGGATTCATACAGTTTAACAAGGGAGTTTTCAAAATGACTGACAGCTTTAATGATTATAAAAGACGAGTTCTTTACCCAATTTGTGTTTCATTCTGAATTTAAAGAGGAGGTTTTGTTTTTTTCATTAGATTATAAATAAATATACAGTGGAACCTGGGATTGCGAGCATAATTAGTCCCGGAAGCATGCTTGTATATCAAAACGCTCTCATATCAAAGTGAATTTCCCCCATAAGAAATAAGGAAACTCAGAACATTTGTTCCACAACCCAAAAATATTCATATCAAAATAACTACTACATAATATCAAGTAAACATAAAACAAATTAACCTGCACTTTACGTTCGAAATGTAGTGGTTGAGACCAGAGAGAGGAGAAGAGGAAGAAAGGGAGAATATATATATATATATATACACTGACCTAAAGGATTATTAGGAACACCATACTAATACAGTGTTTGACCCCCTTTCGCCTTCAGAACTGCCTTAATGCTACGTGGCATTGATTCAACAAGGTGCAGAAAGCATTCTTTAGAAACGTTGGCCCATATTGATAGGAGAGCATCTTGCAGTTGATGGAGATTTGTGGGATGCACATCCAGGGCACGAAGCTCCCGTTCCACCACATCACAAAGATGCTCTATTGGGTTGAGATCTGGTGACTGTGGGGGCCATTTTAGTACAGTGAACTCATTGTCATGTTCAAGAAACCAATCTGAAATGATTTGAGCTTTGTGACATGGTGCATTATCCTGCTGAAGTAGCCATCAGAGGATGGGGACATGGTGGTCATAAAGGGATGGACATGGTCAGAAACAATGCTCAGGTAGGCCGTGGCATTTAAACGATGCCCGATTGGCACTAAGGGGCCTAAAGTGTGCCAAGAAAAGATCCCCCACACCATTACACCACCATCACCACCAGCCTGCACAGTGGTGACAAGGCATGATGGATCCATGTTCTCATTCTGTTTACGCCAAATTCTGACTCTACCATTTGAATGTCTCAACAGAAATCCAGACTCATCAGACCAGGCAACATTTTTCCAGTCTTCAACTGTCCAATTTTGGTGAGCTCGTGCAAATTGTAGCCTCTTTTTCCTATTTGTAGTGGAGATGAGTGGTACCCGGTGGGGTCTTCTGCTGTTGTAGCCCATCCGCCTCAAGGTTGTGCGTGTTGTGGCTTCACAAATGCTTTGCTGCAGACCTCGGTTGTAACGAGTGGTTATTTCAGTCAAAGTTCAGTCAAAGCTCTTCTATCAGCTTGAATCAGTCGGCCCATTCTCCTCTGACCTCTAGCATAAACAAGGCATTTTCGCCCACAGGACTGCCGCATACTGGATGTTTTTCCCTTTTCACACCATTCTTTGTAAACCCTAGAAATGGTTGTGCGTGAAAATCCCAGTAACTGAGCAGATTGTGAAATACTCAGACCGGCCCGTCTGGCACCAACAACCATGCCACATTCAAAATTGCTTAAATCACCTTTCTTTCCCATTCTGACATTCAGTTTGGAGTTCAGGAGATTGTCCTGACCAGGACCACACCCCTAAATACATTGAAGCAACTGCCATGTGATTGGTTGATTAGATAATTGCATTAATGAGAAATTGAACAGGTGTTCGTAATAATCCTTTAGGTGAGTGTACATCAAAGTCAAAGTCCAGACTTGAATTGATTGAGAGCCAGGTTAAACCCTCTGATATGGCTGAATTAAAAAATTCTAAAAAAGAATTCCTCCGCAGCGATATGATAGATTCAGTCCGAGATTCAGTGCTATCACAAACAGTTGATTGCAGTTGTGATAGGGTGGCACAACCAGGTATTAGGTTAAGGGGCAATTACTTTTTCACACATGGACAGGTAGGTTTGGACAACCTTTTTTTCAAAAATAAACAAAATCATCATTTAAAAACTGCAAATTTGTAACCATAAAATGAGTTTGATGATTAAATGATTAATTGATTAAATGTGACAAACACGCAAGAAAAATCAGGAAGGGGCAAATACGTTTTTCACAACACTGTAACTATATATATATATCTATAAAATGTGTATGAAGTGATGACTCATCACAATGACACCTGTCAAGTGGTGTGATATATTTGGCAGCAAATCTTTCCCAGTTGATGTGATGGAAGTGGGGAAAATGGCCAAGTATGAGGATCTAAAGGACAGCTGGTGAACCGGCGACAGGGTCACGGGCGTCCAAGGCTCATTAACAGGCGTGGGCAGTAAAGGCTAGTCCGTCTGGTCTGATCCCACAGAAGAGCTACTGTAGCACAAGCTGCTGAAAACCTTCATACTGGCTCTGACTGAAAGGCGTCCGAACACAGACAGTCTTGTAACAGTTTCATGTTTAAACATACCTGAAATGAGTCTATTAGTTTAGAATCGCATAACAAACTCACAAAGATAGATGTTGGAGTTTGAACCGTTTGGGAGAATCTGCTGTTCTGTCAAAATAACTAACCGTATATCATCAAACTTAACTAACTCTAAACTGAGTGTGTACTCGAGATTCGTCACATTTCAGCGATTTGCATCTCGTCATTTTCTCACTCCTGTAATTTACATGAAAACTTGTCGCCATACAGCGTTACAGCAAAACACTGACCATCTGTCCATCAGTAACTTCAGCAGACTTACAGTAGCTAACTTAACACTACATTCTCACTGTATAATCTAAAATGCACTTAGTGTAAAAAAAAAAAAAAAAAGTAATACTTAAATAGAGCCACAACTATCTCGGTTCAAGCTCAGCCCCGCCCAGAAATCTCTTTCAAATAGACCTGCTGTAATAGCCGTAAATTATAATAAATTTCAGTAATGAATTTCAGTATAACAAGATGCATTGAAACATTATGATTAAATGGCACTTTAAGGCTCTTTCCTGATCACACAGCATCACATTTATTAGTTAAGCGTACGGCTAATTTACGACGCCTCTGCACAGGTTGTAGTGAAAAGGTCACCCATGAGCTGGAAATGTCATTTGGAGGTAAAACATCTGCTAGTAAAAGTTCTTCGAAAAGCAATCAGGAAGCGGTTTAGTCTCAGGGCGAGAGGCCGTGATACTCATCTGCATAATCGTCTGTTCGGTCTGTCTGCTTCACGTCGAGTAAACGTGGCGTTTTCCTGCGAGGTTCACGCCGGATTAGGGTGGAGCGGGCCGACTCGGCTCGGCTCATTAGCTCCGTAATGGTGGAGCGCAGGTTGTTTTAGTCCACTGGAGCATCAGTTACCTGTCTTCTGCTTTCTGAGCGGTAATAAAATTTGCTGATTGGATTCTCTCAAGTTTCTGTCGTGTTCCATCACTGTGAGTGTTGATTATTTTTCCTAAATCATGATTCACATTACGAGGAACTGATTTTGCACTGAAGGACGTCTGTTAGATTTTCCACACTTTTCTACTCAGATTTTTTTTTTTTTTTTTGCCACTTTCACGCAGGCCGAGCCTCGCACTGAATCCTGTCTCTAAGAGGAAGAGGCCGAGTCTCAATTAATGGATTTTCGGTTGTTCCATTTAGCATCAACTGATCCTTTTTGCATGTAATGTATTTTTAATGAACAAATCTTTCATGCTAAATCCAAAGCTAATTTCATAACTTATCAATCTTGACTAGCAGTTTGCCAGTACACACACACACACACACACACACCACACATACATAGGCTTCACACAGATGGCCGGGTTCGGCTGGATGAGCAGAAATGCATTTACACAATCTCTGGCTCTGACTCAGGCCTTTATTCCTACTCAGTGTTTTACAAACTGTTTTGGTGCTACACAAAAATAACCAAATGACACATCAACTTTCTCTCAAAATATACAGTATGACTGTAAGAGCTCTTTTTAAGCCCAAACTATACACTGCCAGGCCAAAAATGAACGTTTAGCTTTGATTACAGCATGCATTCACCAGGGCATTGTTTCAGCAACCTCATGCAACATCACAACCTTTATTCCAGTGGAGCGGAATTAATTCTTGGCAGAGATCTTGTATTGATTTTGGGGAAGTTGAACCCCTCTGTAAACTCTTCTCCAGTACATCCAAAAGACTTTCATTAGGGTTAAGGTCAGTTGTCCAGTTCATGTGTGTAAATGATTCCTCGTGATCCCAGAGCCGCACAGAGATGGAATACGGCGCGTGCCATCAGGGAGGAAGAAACCCTCCATAGATGTGATGTGCTGCTGATTCAGTACATTCAGGTGGTCATGCGACTTCATTTTATCTCCACATAACGTTGCTGAGTCTCGACCTGAATGATGGGAGCATCGCTTCATGCGCTTCCCTTCTCACCCTGACACGCCCATTCCTTACTTTTACTTTCAGGCTTAGCTCTTATTATTATTATTATTATTATTTTTCATGACTACTGGATGTTGCTTCCTCCATGATAGTTTAATACATGAGAAGTTGCTCACTGCATCAGTCAAGGTTAAAATAATTATTTTCAATTCAATAAAATGTTTATTTCTATAGCACTTTTAACAATGGTCATTGTCTCAAAGCAAAATGAAAAAAAAAAAATGGAAGCGTGTACGAGTGAGAAAAATGTGTCTAGATAATAATGAGATTGTTCCTGATGAACGAGCCGAGGGTGACGGCGACAGAAAAACTCCCTGAGATGGTAACAGGAAGAAACCTTGAGAGGAACCAGACTCAACAGGGAACCCATCCTCATCTGGGTGATAACGGAGAGCAGGGATTATATAACATCATGTGCGTTATGCAGCCGAAAGTTCGATATAACAGAAGTGAATTAAATGAAACGTGTTAATCATTGCAGAAATTAACAAATCAAATGCGCTTACTCTACTGTAAGTATTTGCTCATTTAAATATTTTTTTTTGAGCCAGGAAGTGGATAGACCTATATTTCAAATGAAATGAATCAATAAAATACATTATTTTTAGTGTGCAGAAGCTAACGTAGCTAAGCTAAGTGTTCTTTCCCTAACATTATTAAAGCAATTCATCAACAGTTGGGGTTTGTTTCTTTGTCTGTCTTATCATGTTACAGAGAAACGGCAATACATAATCCAGGAAAAATAAAAGTTAGCTTTCCTCAGAACGTTGCATAGCGCTGACACTGGAGACTCCTCATATGAATATTTGGTACACATCTACTTACAGGCTGAAAACATCACTGTATTGTAGCAATTGTTTCACATTACTATTTAACCAACACATCCTTGTGATTGAGCTGTTGCTACGTAAACACCAACGTATCAGGAAGAGTGCATTAACATAAACCTGCGATGCTGTCAGAGCTGCGCTTAGGGGGAATTAATCAACACCTTCTGACCAATCAGGAGATGGAACACACAGATCTTTTAGATGCAGCTGATTTTGTTGGAATTGTGATGCCAAAAAAAAAAAAAAAAAACGTGTGAGCTAATAGTGAGCGTTTACTTCCTGTTTATTAGATTAACTGTAGGAAGTAGCGTGCTGCAGTCGGACGCTGCTATCGAGCATTAAATTAGACTTTGCGTGTCTCCCGAGGCGTATTTTGTCTGATGGCTTTGTAATTGGTTTATGGGATTAAAATAAGTACGGCTCGAGGCTATTTGAGTTTCAGCTCCTCTATTCACTCAAACTGTGACAAATAAACCACACACAGAGCCGCGGCGTAATGTTCCTGCCTTATGGAAATGACTTCACATCTGCTCTGTGTGTGTGTGTGTGCGCGCGTGTGTGTGTGTGTGTGTGTGTGTAGTTTAGAATGGGATGGGATGGGATATTATCTAATTGAATATAATATTTTAAATAAATGATCGTTTTCCATATAAAATCTAGTTTCAGTTAAATTTACTAATTTAATAGATTTAATAAAAGTTTCTTATGAACCGTGTGAATGTTATGGTACTGTTACAGGGCCTCACATTAAAGATTTAATATATCTATTTTATGTTTATTGTCATGTTTTGAGGTAATAATACAGTGTGTGTTTACAGTATTAGCAATGTATCAGTTATTGGAGCTTGAAATCAAGTCTTGAGGTTTAGACCGGAGACATGAATAGGAGGAAAAAGGAGCATATGAAGTAGAATTTAATAAATAAATAAGTAAATCAATACTGTGGGCCTTTTGTATTGCCTGGGCATACGAAGCATTTTTAGCATATAAGAGATCAAACTGAACCGAACTGAACACTGGCTAAGTTGGACGTACGTCCCGGAGCCGTTCAATACGTGTTTGCATCAGTGGAAAGCCAAGTGAATTTTTTTTTTTTTTTTTTTTAGATTTAGTGTACACATAGCACCACGGGTCCCATGGACGGTAGCAAGAAGAAAATGGAGCCGATTTTTTTTTTTTTATTTTTTTTTTAAAGCAGCCGATGCCATGACGAATCATAAATTAAGGTTAGGTTGAGGTTTGATGTCTATTTATTTCATATTATACTTTTCCGAATGTTTTGATTGTTTTTATATGCAAACATATGATTATAATGTTGGCAATTTGTAATATTGATCAAATGTTTGGGTGGATAGAACGGATAGACAATGTGTTTCACAATACGGAATTTTGTCTTTATCTTATCTTAAGAACTCGCCTCAATTTATATGCAGAGGTACAGCTGTAAATAAAAAAAATAAAAAAATAAATACATAAATAAAGTACCATGTAAATATGTAATTTGGCAATAAAACTAGGCAAAGTAAAATGCAAAAGGTAAGATACAACATATTTCCCACAAGTGTGTGTGTGTGTGTGTGTGTGTGTGTGATCTCATGGTCATGTAACCCCAGCTATAAATAATAAATAATAAACTTTTTACAGATCCTACAATACTGGTCTTTGATAGAGCATAATTTTAGCAACATGGTTTAACTTAAACTTAATTAATAAATGAATAATGATGTAAAGAACATTAGAGTACCAAATATATCATTCATGTTTAACTAATGAGGAATGTTTTAAAATTTTGATGCCAGACTCGAGTAAAAAAAGAAATAAAAACCCTAAAGATCTTGTTATTTTCTATTCATTGTTAACGCAACAGCCGATTTTAAATAAACAGCCGAAATGGCAAACGCTCTTAATTTAAATAAACCTGTGAGACAAACAGAGCGAGCGCGCGGCCTCGTCCCTCCTGCCGTGTCGCGAGTTATTTCCCCGGTGACTGTCAGATCATTATTGCATGTTGTACGGACATACGGAAGCCATGAATATCAATTAGCGCAATCACAGGTTGAAATCAGATCGCCAGGCTCGAGCGCTAAAATAAGTCTCGTCAAATCGCTCACGGTGTCGCGACCCGACCGCAGGTTGGATTTATCATTTCCGTGGCGTTCCTCGTGGCCTGCCCTCAAATTTAATCACGTCGCCAATCACACCATAATCAGACAAATGACCTCTAATCAAAGGTAAAGGAATTCATCAGGGCGCTTTCCATGAAATATGGCGACGGGAATCAGGTGCTAGACGATGTTAGGATGATCGTTCTCATCTGCAGTTTTCAGAAAAGTTCAGTGGCATTTATTTGGACAGGAAACATAAAAATAATTAGTTCCAGCAAGCAATCCGAATGATATGGGGTCGTGAAGTCAGAACTAAATATACATATATATATATATGCGAGATGGTCGAAGTGTAATGGCTGGTAATTAGATTCCCGAACACACTAGCGGTGAACTTTCAGCAGATTACTCACTTTCAGCTTTTCCTTTCATTCCTTTACCTATTGTACACAAATCTTTTCTTCAGCACTGACATTTTCCAATTAGGCTCTAACCTGCCTGTGTGTGAAACGCTTGCCAGGCATTAAGTAAACTCATCAGCGAGCCTCGTCACCGCTGTCCCTCTTTTAGATGGCAAACGCTCTTAATTTAAATTGACACATTTAATTTTCCTCCGCAGCCGACTTCATTCCGATGATGGATTGCTTTGTGGAGCCATAATTGGACTTTTGAAAAGGGATGAAAAAAAGGAATGCCTGAAAAAAGCTATCAGTTTAAAACATGAATTAAAAATAAAGCTGAGCAGCGGTGTTAATCTCAGCCATAAACCAGAGTTTTTTGTGTGAACACAAAAGTCTGAATAAACAGACGGAGACCGGACCTGTGGACCGATCAGCACCAGGTCCTGGGTGTTACAGCGCTCCGGGTGACGTATCATTTCAAGTGCAACATATTGTACGTTAATGCACTAGATAGACGAAATGCAACAACATTCGATAATACAGTGGGTGTTCAAGTCAAGGTGGGACTTTTGAATAACAGAACACAGTTCTAAACTTTTATTTCTCTATATACAGTAATCTCCTGCTACACTAATGCACTTATCCCAGTGTCTCACTAGTGTTTGGAAACCATCAAAGTTTTCTCAGTACACCAGAGACATGATCGGACTCCCTGTCTGATTCACGTCTCAAACACCGGCCTCACAGGAACATCTTTAACTGCTTTTCCACTGTAATCTCCTTGAAAATGTTAAAATGTGAACATACTTGAACACATGCTACATATGTAAAAGGGCAAGAAAAAAAAAAAGCTGGGGAAGTTTCCTGTATTTCATAAAGCAATGTGTTTCTGTAACATGTAAGGAGTCTCCAGTGTCGGTGCTTTTTAACAGTCAGGGGTAAAGCTTCGAGCTATACGTTTTCTGACATGTTCTGGCTTTCCTTTGTGTATGTGTGTGTGTGTGTGTGTGTGTGTGTGTGTGTGTGTGTGATGAGGAAAAAGAATTAATTTAGGGAGTGGAAAAGTAAAAACCAGCAGTGTGAGAAGGCGGGGTCACACTGACAGGCCAATTTGCATAATCTTGGAAGTTTGGTACGACAATTCTAAAAGAAAAAAACAACAACAGCAACAACAAGAACATCAACTGGGCAACACGAGGCGAGCGATCCGAGCGGATCAGATGAATATTCGCGAGCATTTACATTTTCAATTATTCCTGCGTCTGCCTTCTACCCGGAGAGAAAGGTCAACACTTTGTGAAATGCTAATGGCTTGTGTGAAGTTAAATCCACATAACATTCTAATAATCAGAAGCTACAGAGTCTCTAAATGTCGAGCGGGTTTTATACACACTGGAATATATTGTATTTATTTTTCCAACAAAAGTATTGACACCTTAAGGACTATCACAGGTAAATTAGTCTGTGAAGTATTACTCTGTGTGTCTCTTGTAGCAGGTGTGTATCAGTCCCTGCGTCCCTGCGTCCCTGCGTCTGTGTGCCTCTGTGTCTCTGATTCTGCTTCTTATGTTTGATTTGTTGATTTGGAATGTTGTTGCAGTTTGGTCAAAGTCATCTGCTCCTCTGGGTCTCTTATTCAGGAAAGGGAAGATCCAACGGGAGGGAGGGAAGGAATGAGAGAAACAAGAAGAACTAAAATGAACAGAATAGGGCTTTAGATGAAAGAAAGAAACATAAATAGGAAAAACACAGTAAAGGTAGAAGAGTAGAAAGAGATATATCTAAAAGTTAAAAAAAAAGTCAAAAAGACTTAAAAAAGACTAAAATCTTACATGGAAAATAAAGGGGAAAAATGCAAAAAAGCATAAAAAGGAGAAAAATGGAAGAAAAAGTGTAGAACGAAGTAACAATAAGAAATAAACTAAATGAAAAAGTATTTTTACTAAATTCTTAAATGAAGCGTATAGAAATAAAGAAAGGAATCATAAAGAAGGAAAAAGAATGAATTAGAAAAAGAAAACAAAAAAGGGAGACAAAAAGGAAAAAAGAACAAACAGAAAAATTAAATACAGAAGGAAAGAAAGAAAGAAGTTTGGTACCGTATACTTATAAAAAATCTTTTGAAGAAATAAAGAAAATCAATGAAAAGAAAAGAAATGGGTAAAGTCAGACAGAAGAGGGAGAAAATAGAGACAAAGAAAAATATATTCATCAGCAAAAAAGCTTTGTAAAAAGTAAGAAAGAAAGAAAGAAAGAACGAGTGAGTTTTGAAACAAAAAAGATACAAAAGATAGAAAAAGGCAAACAAACGGACGAAAGGCACTTGAAGAAGAAATAAGGTTGTGACTGATGGCATGTTTGCCGAGGGGCGGGGCCAGTCCTCACATCTTCATATCATTTCAGTAGACATGTCTTGGACGCTGAAGCTCAGGTCATGTGACAGATCTTTAATCACATGCTCACTCCGCCGTGTCCCTGTCCCTCTGTGTGATTGTCTGTAACCAGTGTTTCAGTGTTTAGAGACACACTGACGTTGTGATTGTGTGCAGCTGAAAACAGACATTAATTAAACGCACGGCTATTAAAACCATCAAGAAGCGTAATTCAGGAAAACGAGCAGTTTTAAATGGACTGAAACTCCCTGCGCTGTCCAGCCATGCTGAGGGCATCGGCTCGTTTATTCTCCTGTTCGGAATAAAGTGTCTCTGAGTGTGTTTTATTGTTGTCGAAGTTGTTGTTGTTTCTCTACATTAAAATTAAACCTTTTTTTTTTTATTTTAGCACACAAGCAGGAGGTGTTAGCTTAAGGGAGCAACATCAGAGATGGAAGAGTCAGGAAGATGTTTCTCGTCGGGAACGTTGCAATATTTCACTTCTCAAATCCCCACAAGGTGAAAACAAAGTTAAAATCCACAGAAGAGAAAAGCACCACATCTGAGAGAATTAACATTCTGACGAGACGCTCAAGAGAACGGCTGCGGGTCTTTATTGAATCTTTGAAGAAACATGGCGTAAAGTGTGCGGAGTGATCAAAGTGGATTTTGTTTCAGGGTCTTTTCACAACAAATGTTTGTTTGAGGTGAAGAACGTTACAAATGTTTCTGTGGCACTCCGGATCAAAAGTTTAAAACCATTTTGAAGAGAGAAGTCATGGTGCTGCCGAGGAAATCGGAAAGTGAATTATTTTGTTTATTCTTCCACTTAGCATGAAGAAAGTTCCTGGTGTTCAGAGTCGGGTTACGCAGCTGCTTAAGTAGAGATTTTCTGATCTCTAAAACTCACCTGTGTCGAGTTAACATCTTTGAAATTTATTGAATATGAAGCGTTTTTTTTCAGATAATCCTCCAGGTTTAAACACAAACACTCGCCTTTAATCTTAATTAAGAAATTTAGGATTAGGAAGCGCCAAAGGAAGAAACTGTTTTATTTATTTATTTATTTATTTATTTATTAATCTTGGAAATGTAAAATAAAAGACAAATAATGTGATGAAATGTAAAAGGGAAGGCAGTGAGTGTTGAAATAACTCTAACAGGAATCTGGTGTATCAGTAATAGATGACTGCATGAACACTGATCGCAGTAACAATGACATTAATCAGTGCTTTAACTGAACTACACCTCGATTTTATTGAATAGCACCTGATCCGGCACATCATGCGTAACTTAATGGTGATGTGAGCCTACATTGGGGTCAAGAAAATGTAAAGTGTATTTATAATCTGGGTAATGTATGTAGTTATTACAATAATGCCAAATTCTGCTATTACAGATAAACGTTGAGTTAATTCATAATTAAATTCACAAAAAATGATAATGTCCAAGAGTTTATGTTGTGAATTTATTCATTAATGAATAGTGTGTTTGTGTATTTTGTAATGTCCTTGACTGAATTTCAGTTGTTTAAGTGAATTTACAATCAAAACCTGCATAGTTACAGCAAATTGTCGACGTGGCACTAGTCTTAACACTCAAGCTGAGATCACACAAAAAGCATGCACTAAATTCAAGATCAGAATCAAGTATAATTGAGACAGCCTGTTTTAGACAAGCTCCACCTTCTGCATGGGCAACTCCACACTGTATATGTACAGTAGTTACTGACTAGTATTGAAATGCAGATAAAGGTCTGATCTATGCTAACCCTCACTATTGCCCTTAGGGTGCATATGGCATAAAATATCATTAAAATATACATCACTTATATCAGAGTCCATGTCGTGCTGTTGTACTGAATATCAGCACAACTAGGCGTTCGTAGGCCCAAAGTCACAGCCCAGGTACTGACGGTATCACACAGTGTGATATTGCTTTTATACAACATGTCCATAAATACCTAATATTATTACCAGATTATGAATTTGAGTTTTTAGTTTAATTGCACCAGTTATTTGCTCCGCCCACACATATCCTTCCGTGCCTGGAGGAATTAACTAACTGCGACTGGCTAAGTTGGTGATCAACAGTTAGCGGGCGACAGTTCTTCAACATTCTTGCCGGTACTCTGTGGCCAAAAGGTGAGAGGAATAAAGCATGGAGATGGTGTACAGTCCTGAGAAACTTATGAGATTTACTTTATATTTCTACTTATCCCTCTTTAGAATATCAGCTCCGTTAACTTCCAGGCTCCAGTGATTTGGGATTCAGTGTTGTGTTAGAAGCCAGTTAGCTTTGTAGCTTGGTTTAGGCAAGAACGAGTTGAAAGCGATTACTGCAGAGACGGCATGATGTTTAAGACGACATAACGTTATCAGATGTGTGTTCTTCTGTGACTGGTTGGGAATCAGATTACTCAGTTAGAACTCACTGATGTATAATTAATTATATATATCATACACAATAAAGTCCATAAACTAATGATGACTTTGGTTCTACATGACACATCTGAGCACTCAAACACACAATTGGATCGACTTACACTGGCAGCGCTTCCATATGAGGAGTTTTTTATTTGTTTGTTTGCTTGTTTGTTTGTTTTCAATCAGTCATCGACCCCTGTTCCGGAAGGGATCTGTAACACTTGAGATTTAAGGGTTAATATCATCGTCACTTCCATCATCAGCTCTCATGAAAATGCCAAAGCAGCCGTCTCAACGTTCCCGACTTCATAATTTCGGATCGTTATCCACATTATATTTGCATCATTTATCCGAGTCAGTTCACCTCCCGAATAAGAATGTTCGAAAATATAGCGCATGGCTTACAGAGAAAGAAAAAGAGAAGGATCTCCATGAGAGATTGAGATCTACAAAGCCCCATCGTTTAAGGAGTTATTATGGTGAAGTGAGCAGGCTTTAATGATGCCATCATGGCATGAATACCGAGAGCGACTAATGCAGAGCCTCTGAAAAAGATCTCTCGCTCCCTCTGGATGGAGGGCAAAGAAAAGCTCTGGGAGAAGGTCAGACGTGCTATTTGGAAATTAATTTGGGTGTAGTTATTTGCGTTGGTAAGAAAATGCATTTTGTTTATGGCTTATTATCATCAGCAGCAGCCGAAGAGATGCTCATGCATATTTATGGCTCTTGACGCGGAGCCGCCCCTCGATCCCTCTTGAATACTGAACAGCAGCCAACAGCTGCAGATGGAGAAAAGGAAAAAAAAAACTTTTTTTCATGCTCTTTTGCTCATGAAACAATAGATTTCTGTCCTACTTAAGGGAATCATTCTGCGATTGGAACACTTAACCTTAGTAGCACACAGTGTCAAGGGCCCTCATCCCCCCTACGTCAGTCTCCTGCTGGCGTAGACACTCGACACGACTTTACACGCGAGAAATTATACAGTGTCTGCAAATGGCAGAGGAAATGACAAGTATCTCAGGGGGGAGTTCTAAAGTCCACTTCGATCTAAACATTACTTTATGCAACCCCTCGCCCTCAATCCCACAGTCTGCGCTCCCAAAATGAAGCTATAAAGCTTCCCTGAGATGTCTTTGCACTTCTCTAAATCCCGTCTCCGTGATTATTCCTTTATTTCCGATGCTGCTGTGCGTTCCCGTGAGCTGTCAATCAGGGCGCGGTGTGCCGGCTCAATCCGGCAGTGTCCTCTTTCGGCTGTGTGGGGTAATTTCCCTCCTGAAATTGCTGTCATCACAAGCTGTTTCTCCACATACATCAGGATGTAAATGGATTTTTGGTGACAGTGTGTCTCGTGTGCTTGCTAAGAGGCCATAAATAATAGACGAGGTGTCCTCGTTCTCACAGGAGGGAGGACATTCAACACTGATTTATAGAGGTGGATATACTGGAGCTTCGATCTGCACCCAGAACTCTTCAATTCTTCAATACTCCATGATGCTCATGTAAGACCTCCTCCATCTCCTTCTATCTGTCTATCTATGTCTGCTGATCTTGTTCTCTTGTCTTTTATTTGTCCCTTGCTTTGTTGGCTGTCCTGATGTTTATCTATCTATCCACCCCTCATTTCTAAATCCCTCGATCAAACTTCAAACCTTTTAGCCTTCCAACCATCAGTCATCCTATCCACAATTGTTTACTTATCATCATACTTTGTACCAGCAGTCTCATAATTTCATACATTCGTCTGTCCATTTATTCAACCTATTTAGATATCACTCCATCATTTACTCCCCAGATCTTAATCCCATTGAGAACGTGTGGTCAATCCTCAAGAGGCGGGTGGACAAACAAAAACCCACTGATTCTGACAAACTCCAAGAAGTGATTATGAAAGAATGGGTTGCTATCCGTCAGGATTTGACCCAGAAGTTGATTGAGAGCAGCCCAGTCGATTTGCAGAGGTCCTGAAAAAGAAGGGCCAACACTGCAAATACTGACTCTTTGCATAAATGTCATTAAATGTCATTGTAGCGCTCACCTTTTCTTCTCCGGACAAGCCTTTTTCCAGATGCCCCAAACAATCGGAAAGAGGCTTCATCCGAGAATATGACATTGCCCCAGTCCTCAGCAGTCCATTCGCCATACTTTTTGCAGAAGATCAATCTGTCCCTGATGTTTGTTTTTTTTGGAGAGAAGTGGCTTCTTTGCTGCCCTTCTTGACACCAGGCCATCTTCCAAAGGTCTTGGCCTCACTTTGCGTGCAGATGCGCTCACACCTGCCTGCTGCCATTCCTGAGCAGCTCTGCACTGGTGGCACTCCGATCCCGCAGCTGAATCCTCTTTAGGAGACGATCCTGGCGCTTGCTGGACTTTCTTGGACGCCCTGAAGCCTTCTTAACAAGAATTGAACCTCTTTCCTTAAAGTTCTTGATGATCCTATAAATTGTTGATTTAGGTGCAATCTTAGTAGCCACAATATCCTTGCCTTTGAAGCCATTTTTATGCAACACAATGATGTCTGCACACATTTCTTTGCAGGTCACCATGGTTAACAATGAAAGAACAATGATTTCAAGCATCACCCTCCTTTTAACATGTCAAGTCTGCCATTCTAACCCAATCAGCCTGACATAATGATCTCCAGCCTTGTGCTCGTCAACATTCTCACCTGAGTTAACAAGACGATTACTGAAATGATCTCAGCAGGTCCTTTAATTACAGCAATGAAATGCAGTGGAAAGTTTTTTTGGGGGGATTAAGTTAATTTTCAATGCAAAGAAGGACTACGCAATTCATCTGATCACTCTTCATAACATTCTGGAGTAGATGCAAATTGCTATTATAAAAACTTAAGCAGCAAATTTTCCAATTTCCAATATTTATGTAATTCTCAAACCTGTACACACAATCTATGTCCATAGATTCTGGAATAAGGATAAGGTATGAGGTCCAAAGAGGTGTCAAAGCAAGTGATGGAGGCTATCATTAGATAGGAAAAAAAAAAAAAACTGATCAGAGAGATATTGAGAAAAAAACATTGGGAGTGGCCAACATAAAGGTTTGGATCATTCTTAAAGAGAATAAACTTGGCAGCCCAGCAACAGCAAAAGGCCTGGGAGACCATAGAGACCCCTAAAGCAGATGACTGTAGAATTCTGTCCATAGTAAAGGAGAACCTATTCACACCATCTAGCCATGTCAACTTTCCAACAAGAACAGAAAAACAAAATTAGACTTTGCCAAAAAACTTTGCGAATTCTTTGGACCAATGAAACTAAAATTAACTTGTTCCAGAATTATGGGAATAGAAAAGTATGAAGAAAGAAAGTAACAGCCACCTTGCCAACTGCTACAAAACAGTTTGGATGGTGCTTCATTGCAGATGGGCAATGCTCAATGCAAGGAAATGGGCTATTCTACACTGTCACGTGATCTCAACCCAACAGAGCATGCTTTTCACTTACTGAAGACAAGGCTAATGGCAGAAATACATATGAACAAGCAGCATTTGAATATAGCCACAGTAAAGTCCTGACCAAAAATATTGAAGGAATAAACTCATTTGGTCACGTCCATGGGTTCCAGACTTCAGGCAGTCTGACTGCAAAGGATTTACTGTACATCCAAGTAATAAATGTAATCCTTATATTTGGAATCATATTAGTTTTTGCCATTGTTTATGAGCCCTCGGGGGGGGGGGGGGGGGGGGGGGGTCTTTAGGGGGTTGTTAGGGTTAATGTCACACTTTTGTCAAACTCCTTTTGAATTAAAGAAGAAAGTCTTGATTGTGTCTACACAGAACAAATAGCAAAAATATATACAGTATATATTCAAATCGAATGGACCAGTTTGTATCTACGTATTCTTCAATCATCTACTAAGCCATATACCATCCATCCATTCATCCATCCATCCATCCATTCTCTCATTCTCTAATCATCACATTCATTGATCCCTCGTTTATCGGCTATCTCTTTATCCATTAGTCAAAAACTTTTTTTGATACATTAATTAATGTATCTCATTAATTTCCAGCCCACATTAGGTCCATCTAACCACACCACCTCCACCTCATCTACTGGGCCATATACCACTCTTTCCATGTATGTCAAACCTCCATACATTTATCTTTTAACATATTCAGAATTGGTGCCATCTATCTCATCCTTGTATCATTGCCGTCTTTTCATCAATCTAACCATCCAACAGTCATGTGTAAAAGTTAGTATCCCCTCTTTTAATTCTATGTTTTTTTGGGGTGTAGAAAACATAATAAAAATCATCTGATCAAAGCGAGTATCAGTTTTAGTCAAATACAACCTCAGATGAACAAAATTGAAACCAAAAATAAAAACCTACATAAAAGTATGTAGGCAATACTAAGTACGCTCTTAGTGCTTCCACAGGATTTAAGAGGGCAAGTTGCAGCCAGGTGCTGCTAATCATCAGTCCCTGATTATTGATCATCAACAGATGTGCAGACCTCTATAAAAGCAGATGTTTTTGGCACTTTGCTGGTCTGGAGCATTCATGTGTGCTTTAACACAGTGCCAGGAGGGATAGACATGAGTGCTGGTCCTAATGAAGCAATTGTTGCAGATCACATCAATCAATATGGAAAGGGTTATAAAACCATTTTCAAGCAATTTGAAGTTCAGTCTTCTACATACAAAGAGAAAGAAACTTCATCTGAACAAACCACAAGGCTTCTGGAACAATGTCCTGTGGACAGACGAGACCAAAGTGAAGTGGCTTTAATGGTCAGCAACATGTTTGGGGAATACCAAACAGCATTTCAGCAGAAACACCTCATGCCCACTGTCAGGAAATGCGGTGTAGAGGTGATTATTTGGGCTTGTTTTTGTAGCCACAAGACTTGGCCACCTTAAAGTCATTGAGTCAACCATGAACTCCTCTCTATACCAGAGTATTCTAGAGGCAAACGTGGGGTCATCTGTCCAACAATTAAAGCTTGATTGAAATTGGATCATGAAACACGACAATGATCCGAAGCCCATCAGAAGGTCAAGGTTTTGCCTTGATACAAAGTGCAGACCTCAATCCAACTGTATTGCTGAGGTCAGACCTTAAGAGAGCTGTGTATAATCAAACGCCCAAAAACCTCAATGAACTGAAGCGATGTTGTAGAGAAGAATGGACCAATACAATGTGAGAGACCGATAGTCATACAGAAATTGATTACTTCTAGTTATTGCTGCTGAAGGTGGCTCTACCTGCTACCTACTGTTTTTTTTTTTTTTTTTTGCTTTATTTTTGTTAAATAAATAATGGTACGGTAAAAGAAAGTTGTATATTGTTTGTCTGAGATTTCATTTGCCTGGTGATCAAATGACTATTATATATTTACATACAAGAAATCAAAATAATTAAAGAGGGGTACTAACTTTTAAACATATCTATATATATATCCATTCATCCATTAACTTCTCCCATCCACCCATTCACTCCCCCAAACAGCCATCCATCTATGCATCCATCTGCTGCGGCTAAGGTGGAGGACCGAGTGAATATGGACATGACTGACAATAGGCAGTAAACAAAGTTATATAAATAGTAGCAGTCGTTTTAATAATTAACTTGCACACTAATCATTTATCATTTATGCCAACAGCTATTAGTAGCAAAGGATCATAAACGTGAGTGTATAAACACCGAGAGAAAATTTACAGTTTTATGATTTATAGATTAAAACAGCAGATTTATGAATTATATATATATATTTTTTTACTTTTTTGTAAAGTAGTAAAGCTGTTCTGTAAGACTTAAGTACAGGTTAATAGTTCTGATTTATGTAAAGATTTATAATATATATTTAAATTCATAAATTTACAGTCCAGATTCACAGATGCTCCTTTTTTTTTTTTTTTTTTTGCATAGATTTACGCAGTACATTTTTAAACGTACAATTTACAACTTAGGGGTGGCACGTTGGTTCAGCAGACAGTAAAATCGCCTTGCACATCCAGGTGTGGGGGTTCAGGGTTGCCGCTTGTCTATGTGCATGCTATGTAAAAATTTACCATGTATGGCAATGTAAAACTGTCAACTGTAGAATTCACGCTTGATTGTCTGCCCCCTGGGGATGAATTCTCGATGCAAAATGCCGCAAATGTGGCATTTCCTGTCGTGATGGGCTCTTCCACTGCTTCGTCTCAGGGTCGTACCCATACACCCAAATTTTGTCACCAGTCATGATCCTCGACATGAAGGACCAGTCATCCACCAGTCATTCAGTTCTTGCCAGACTGAACTTTGCAGCAACATGGTGCAGGTTTAAGTCACACGTGAGGATCGCCTGGACTGTTCCGTATGACACATCGACAATGACAGCAATGTTGTGGATTGTTCTTACACAAATTGCCAAATTGTTTCGATATTTTGAGGAGTTGAAATCATTGAAGGTTCCTTCCTGATCTCTCGTCGTCTTCTAGTGATGTTCTTCAGCTCTTGAAGTGTGTGTGCGCTGCTCAAAACACCTTGGACACCTTGTTACAGCTTCGGCGTAAACTTGCTGAATCATGTCAAACGTCTCTGGGGCATGTTTGCCCAGTTTCACACAGAATTTCACGATCGCTCTGTGTTCTAACTTGCTGTCCATAATAAAATAACAGACGTGGTAACGCATGTGGTCAGAATAGCACCAGTTGCACAGCTCCCCATGTGCACAGGACAATGTTTTTTTTGGCAGACTGACTTACGAAGGTCAGTGCGTCCTGTGACTGCGCGTGCAACCTTGTGCTGCCATCTGTTGGTGTGTTACAGAATTAGCCTTGAACTTTGTGCTGAAGTTCAGTTTTATAGTACAGGTTTACACTGTAGCATTATTTATTTATTTTTTTATTATATATTTTTTTTTTCTTTTTGCATTTTTCCTGATTTTCTCCCTATTTTAGTTGTGTCCAATTCCTCCCCGTCACTAGGGGGCTCCACATTAAGACTACTACTACCACTCAGCCGCGAGAGCGAAGACTATCACGTGTTTTCTCTGAACCACGTGACGCCAGCCGACCACATCTTTTCGAACCGCTCGCTCACGAACCGTTGGGGGCGGAGTAACACACTCGGAGGACAGCGCTATCCGCTCCTTCCACTTGCATGAGCTCACAGACACCCCTGATTGGCTGTAGAGCCGTGATTAACCCCTTCCATATTGATTGAGGTGATCAGCAACAATCGCTTCATTAGGACCAGCATTTATGTCTATCCCTCCTGGCATTGTGTTAAAGCATTTGTGTTAAAAGTTCAGTTTTAATGAGAAGATTTACAGTATTGATATCCAGCTACATATTTAGTGTGCAGATTTACATTGCGGGGTTTACAGGAAAGAGTTATACATTTACAGTGTGTGTAGAGTTAAGGAATGGTGAACTTGTGTAGATCGAGGTAGAGAAGCGAGTAGACATGGAGACTTGTGGAGACACGTGACTGACAGGAGAAATATTTCCAGAGAAAGTATGGCAGAATGCGAAGCACTCTTCAGACCATTAGCCGTCATTTTAATGATTTAAGTTGCTCACTTATCATTTATCATTTATAATAACTGCTATTAGTTGCAAAGCATCATAAATAGAACTGTCAAAATACACTGTGAAGTTATCAAAGAGGATAAAAGCTCAAAGTCAAACAGGCAAACAGGTTGAAGAGAACAGGGCCGAATTATTAGAATCAGCGAAAACTGTAAGCAATCAATTTTAGCTGGTCTAAATTCTGTTTAAATTTAAAATGAAAATAATAAGATGTAAGATGAATCGGATGCCAGAAGTAATAGCATGACCTTTGATAAATTTTACAAGTCAATACCGTCTATAGATTTATACAAAAAAAAAAAAAAAATTCAAATTCAGTCTAAATATTTACAGCATGAATCTAAAAATGATAAAAAAAAAACAGATTACAGATTTACTGTAGAGCTTTACAGTTCAGACGTACTGCGTTACAGAACAAAATAACAGGTAATTTATAAAGTATAGTACATCAATTTCGAAGAACAGATTTAAAAGGCAGATTTATAGAATTGCCAAAGCCCGTTAACCAATGTTACAGTTCTGTACTGTAAATCTGTAGATTCATACTGGAAATGTGTTCTGGAAATTAGGTCTATAAATTAAAAGATTTGGCTGTTATACAAATGTACATAGGTTTATGTAACAGATTTATGATGCAAGACAAAACTATCAATTTATAGATGATTTTATGGTACAGCTATGCAGTTAAAATGTATAGGTCTATAAAAAAAATACATAGCATATATTTACATCACGAATTTACAGACTTACAAGGTTTACAAGGTTACTCATTAATTGTAAAAGTACTATACAAATCTACATATTTACATGACAGATTTGTAGTACAAACAGATAGTTAAAATGATCAAATATACAGTAAAGCATTACAGTACAAAAACTAAATTACAGTACAGATGTTCATTACTGATGTACAGTTTCACAGTAAAAAATACTTGTTCATGGAACAGAATCACAAATTTACACTGTTTTACAAAATTATACTTGTACAATATTTTGACAGTACAAATATGTATATTTACAGTGATAATTTATAGTTTTAAAGAACAGATTTCAAAGACTCATTGACAGAGTTATGCAACGGTACTCCACAGACTCATATAATGTGTTCTGTAAAGTATTTTTATATACTGTAGTAGTATTTACCAGGTTTACTTTACAGATTCATGATGCCATACACATCTGTAGATTTACTGAAGAAATTCACAGTACAGGTATGCAGTTAAAATTTACAGTATACAAATGTATATGGACATACATATTTACAATACTGTAGTACAAAGTAGACTTATTATGCAGTTGAAAAGTACAAATCTACAGATTTATAGAACAAATATGCAGTTAAAATTTACAGTAAAAATCGTCCTGAAATACATTGCAATTACAATCCAGATTTGTAGCTTTCCAGTACAGTTATACGGTGCACATTTGTTTAAGAACAGATTTACAACAGTCAGCTATACAGTTAAGATGTACAAACTACTATATAGTACAAACCTCCCAAGTTATAATACAGATTTTCAGTAACAATCTATATCTTTCTATAGGTGATTTATTGCACAAATTGACAGGTGTTCACTGCAGCTCTGTACTGTAAGTTTGTTCTGTGTTTTTAATTTATTTATTCTTTTTACAGATATCTCTGGATTTGTGCCAATTTAAAGATTTATAGAAGAGATTGACTGACAGATGGAATGTACAAATTTTACCCAGATTTTTAGGATTTACAGCATGTTTACAGATTTATGCCTTCAGTTCCAGGGCAAAAATCTACAGAATTACAAAACACACTTACCGAACAGAATTCCAATAAATATTTTCAAAGCACAGATTTACAGTTTTATTCATTAATGAAAAGTTTGTGTAAGTGCAAAACATATATTTTTTTGCATACTTTGATACTCAATTAAATTCAGTTAATTTTATTTGTATAGCTTTTTGAACAGTGGTCATTGTCGCAAAGCAGCTTTACGGAATCGAAAGAAAATTATAGAAATGTGTATTTCTCATGTTACTTTGGACAAAACACGAAGAAAAAAATCTACAGACAAGGCTTAACGAGGCTTCGCTAAAGGAAACCATGTACATAGCCATTCCTGCGTGCGTGCGTGTGTTTGTGCTGCCGTGGTTAATTGGTGTGTATGAAGCAGGTGTATGCAGGCGTGGGATGGGGGTCAGTGAGTGAGGGATGGTGAACGACTGTAGGCTGAGGTGAACAAATGAGAAGATGAGGATGTGACAGACAAGATACAGGAAGCAGCGTCTTAACGAAAACACACACTCTATAAATATTTCCCCAGCACAATGAAAGAGTGTTAAATTATCCAATCACTCTCTATATCTCTCCCGTCTTTTCTCTAACTCACCTGTCACTATTTCTGTCTCCTTTACTTTCTTTTCTTTTCATATCACTTCTATTCTCTGTCTCTACCATTCTCACTCAGTTTTATCCTGTTTCCAGTTATGTATCACCCTTTAACCATCTCATTATCTTCATATACATACAGTATATTGCCAAAAGTATTGGCCCATCTGCCTCCACATGCATATGAACTTGAGTAACATCCAATTCTTAATCCATAGGGTTTAGTATGATGTTTGCCCTTTGCAGCTATAACAGCTTCAACTCTCCTGTGAAGGTTTTCCACAAGCTTTTGGAGTGTGTTTATAGGAATTTTATTATCTGAGCCATTCTACCAGAAGCACATTTGTGAGGTCACGAGACGAGAAGGCCTGTCTCACAGTCTCCGCTCTAATTCATCCCAAAGGTGTTCGGGTTGAGGTCAGGACACTGTGCAGGCCAGTCAAGTTCTGCCACACCGAACTCACTCATCCATGTCTTTATGGACCTTCCTTTGTGCTCAAACTGTCACCAAAAAGTTCCCATAAAGGAATTGTCCAAAAATGTCGTGGGCTGCTGAAGCTTAAAGGTTCCTTTCACTGGAACTAAGGGTCCGGGCCCAACTCCTGAAAAACAACCCCACGCCATAATCCCTCCTCCAATGAAACACTTGGTACAATAAGGTGAGACAAGAACCATTCTCCTGGCAACCGACAAACCCAGACTCGTCCACCGGATTGCCAGACAGAGAAATGTGATTTGTCACTCCAGAGAACCATCGTCACTGATCTAGAGTCCAGTAGAGTTGTGCTTTACACCACTGTATCCGATGCTTTGCATTGCGCTTGGTGATTTTAAGTCTTAGACGCAGTTGCTCGGCCATGAATTCCCATTCCATGAAACTCTCAATGCTGTTCTTGAGCTAATCTAAAGGGCACATGAAGTGTGGAGGTCTGTAGCTGTTGACTTTGCAGAAAGTTGGTGATCTATGTGCACTGTGTCTCAGCATGACTCTGTGTTTGACCAATCAGGTCTTCAGCCGGTGTTCTATAATATATAAATTCATCCCACCTGTGAATCCATCCTACATACGCTCATTGCGCATACGCAGACAAATGACGCGTTTAAATCCATGCTGCTACTAGTGGGATTTTGCGGTTAGTGTATACATATAATGTAACTTTAACATCTATGAATATATAAGTATATTTCAGTACAGAATTAATCGCCAACACACACACACACACACACACACACACACACACACACACATATATATATATATATATATATATATATATATATATATATATATAAATCGGTACCGATTAGTACAGATTAGTCTTTCCACTGTGATTTTACGTGGCCTAACACTTCGTGTTTGAGTTGCTGTCATTCCCAATCACTTCCACTTTGTTATAACACAACTAACAGCTTACTGTGGAATATTTATTATTTAGAAGAATTTTTTTACGACTGGACTTACCGCACAGGTGGCGTGGTATCACAGTACCACGCTGGAATTCACTGAGCTCCTGAGAGCAACACATTCTTTCACAAATGTGTGTAGAAGCGGTCCGCATGCCTACAGTAGGTGCTTGATTTTACACACCTGCAACCATGAAAGTGATTGGAACACCTGAATTCAATGATCTGGATGGGGGAGTGAATACTTTTGGCAACAGACAGTGTATCTCTTTCATACACACATCTTTCCATTTTTATCTCTCACTCTTTCTATCTGTCTATGCTTTTTTTCTTGCTTGTGTACCGCTCATTATGTGCTCCCAAACGAGTCTGTCTCTGCGTTGTGTTTGGTGAATGAGGAAGAAGGGAGGACACCATTTGTCGCTGGATTGACAGCAGGGTGGCTCTCTCTCTTTATTTAGTTGATTTTCTCCACATTGGGTCTTCTTCTCATAAGGACAAAACAGCTCTCAATCATTTTCTTTTCAATTACAGTGGAACCTTGGATTGCGAGTAATGTGGTTTACGAGTGTTCCCCAAACCGAGCAAAGAGTTTTAATAAATTTTTAATCGGAAAGCGAGCAAGTATTAGTTTACAAGCGCCGAGTATCGTGTATCACGCATGCGACTCTTATTTTGACATCGAGCGTCACTCTCTCACCTTCCCGCCCTTCACCCACTGCTTCGCAAACACAAACTCTGCTCGTCTTTTACCTGTATAATCAACATCTCCCTCTTTCTTTTAGTCTCTTATGCGTGTGTGCGCGTAATTTGACACCGACACACACACACACACACACACACACACACCCTGACACGCACAGATGCTCTCTCGCCTTTTCACTCCCTCCCCGGCTTCACAAACACACAGAAACTCTGCTCTGTCGCGATTCTTTTCAAAGGTAAGGTGCTGGATTATTTGTTTTGTTTTTGTTTTTTTTACTTTACAGCAGTGATTCCCTTAGTATTCGCTCACGCCAGGTCAGAGAGATTTCTTTTTTTTCCTGTTAAAACGGTGTTTCCGCTGTGTTTGTGTGTGTCCGTTTGTTGTGAAACTTAAAAAGTGATTCTGTTAGTATGCGCTAATGCCAGTCTCAGAGATTTCTTTTTTTCCGTTAAAATGGTGTTTCCGCTGTGTTTATGCGTTTGTTGTGAAACTTAAAAAGTGATTCCGTTAATATGCACTCATGCCAGTGTCAGAAAGATCTCTTTTTTTCCTGTTAAAAAACAGTGTTTCCGTTGTGTGTGTGTTTGTTGTGAAACTTAAAAAGCGAAGTGGGGAGAGGGAGGAGGAGTGTTACTGTGTAAAACGAGGCGAGTGAAAGAGCTAATTCCACACACACACACGGCGCCTGCGCGCACCAACGGAAGCTCTTATCTGTCTGGATTTATTTGTACTTTTTTTAAAGGTAAAGTGCAGATTAATTTGTTTTATTTTTATTTTATAGATTTTATTAATTATTTTTATGTATTTATTTTTTGGGGCTGTGGAACGAATAATTTGAGTTTTCATTGTTTCTTATGGGAAATGATGATTTGGTTTATGAGTGTTTTGGAACACGAGCCCACTTCCAGAATGAAGTATGCTCGTAATCCAAGGTTCCACTGTATACATAGAAATGTACATATGACAAAATACAAAAATAAAATATTACAAATGCAGCCACAACTATATTAATTCAAATCTAACAATATACTGTAGATATCAATATCTCCAAAACAACTAATGAACTACTAAAACATACAGATGAAGCATTTCAAACAGCCGGCTGTTCTGTGAAAGGGCCTTGCACTATCCGTGACAATTCCTTCCATTGTCCGTGCATGGAACGTGATCCCCCGTGATGACGCAGTTAACGATGCCCCACTCCATAAACGACCCCCATGTGCTTTCTAATAAGATGGTTGAATGCTGTATAACCCCACTAGGTGGCGCATTGACTGTTATATAATACCTCTGTTATTTTTCGTGTTCTTGGGTTGAATCCCAAATAGCATTGTATGAATATTACAATAGTACTATATTTTCTATGACGTACAAGAAAAAAAAAAAAAAGAAAACCCAAAATGACCAAAAATAAAGCCACATCTCTTTCAATAGATGTTCTATAAATCAAATAATTACTTCATGTAATGTTGATGGTTAACATAAATATTCAGATTATTATTAGCAGAAAAAACTCCCATCTTTCCTTCTCATAAGAACAAAACAACTCTGAGGGAGTGATGGGTCGTTCATGAACGATTCGTTCTTTTTGAATGAATCTTTAACATGACTCAGAAGAACGAGTGAGTCTCAGACAGTGATTCATTCATTTTCTACTGGGCGCGCGTATGCAACGCATCGTAAAATCTCCGTAGGTTATGTACAGGAAACAGAACGAATCTTCTAGTTCGAGTGATTCGTTCTTTTATCACGTGACTCCCATAGATGCTATGCAGTGCAATAGATTCAAAAGAACGAACGACTCGGACTAGGATATATTAGAGGTGAGCTGCTCATTCTGTTTATAATATGATGTCCTTAGCTGCATTGTAATATTTTCATTACTGGAACTATAGACAAAATGTGTTTATGTAGATGTGTTGGGGGTCTGTTTATTGAAAATGTGACATTTTATTTCATTTCTGATGAAAAGAACGAAATGAACTAAATGACTCAAAAAAAGATTCGTTCATTTTGATAAATGAGATTCAAAGAACCGAGTCACTAAAATGATTCAAACTTCCCATCACTACTCTGGGGGTAAACAACAAACTCAACAATTTCGAGAAGGGCCCCCACCACACAATGACTCACACCGAATAAACACAGCTCCCTCTAGTGTGTGGAAGCCAATATTATGTCTTTCGTACATTTGTATTTAACTCTGACCCAGCCACCTGCTTTATCCTGTCTCTCTCTCTCACACACACACACACACACACTTTCTCTTTTTTGCTTGCCCCCTTTAAGCCCCTCCCTCACTCATCATCTTTGCGTTCATCTATACAGTACCTCTCACACTTGTGCTCCTCAACTTCTTTATCTCTTTTTTTCCATTTATCCCACTCTCTCTTTTCTGCCTTTATTTTCACTACCTTTCCCATCTATATGTTTTCTCACTACATGCATTTGATCTTTCCTTCATTCTCTCTCTGTCTCTCTGTTAATTTTCGTCTCACCTTTCCCTCACTATCTGTGCTTCTCATTTATTCTCAATCCTTATCTCTCTTTCTCGCTCCTTCTCTCTCTCTTCTCCCCCTCTTCTCTCCTTTCACCTGCTCTCCATCCCTCACTCCTCATCTCTTTTCTGCCTCACTCTCTGCCTTGAATGCTAATTAGAACACCTAAATGGAACATAAATGATTGAAACCTTATTATCTGAGGCAATTATTAATAGTCACCTGAGGGAAGAGACTCCTGACACCGCCTGCTTCATATCCGTCGCTCGTCTCTTTCCTCGCGCTCGCTGCTTTTCAAAATGTTTGCCTTTCTTCGCGTTTGATGTCTGATCTTTTTAAAATAGCTGGCTTTAAACCTGCGGGACCGCGTGTCGTCGATGTTCACGGTGTGAGTACAGAAACACCGGGGATTATTTAATGCAGAACAAACACAGTAGATCCGCGTATTTGCAGTAACATTAACTAGCTAATGAGCTAGCATTTTAAATGATATATCTCTTATCAGTAGAATGCTAACATCCATGATTTAACTCGTACAGTAGCTAGCAAGAGTCACTGCAGAGCTGATGCTAGCGCTAAAAGCGCTAAAGCTCCGTCATGCTAACATGAGTATCAGGAATCGTCACTGTACAATAAAACTATAAGCATTTCACTTAGATTTTTCAAGACAAGCGGCTACCGTAAGACCCTGAATATATACACCGACAATCAAGTTTCTCGATAGAAAATCTGTTTTGGACACAAAAATTATTTTACAAATAAGAATTTCAATTTAAATAATTTTTAATCTGTTAGATTTTAAACTTTGCTACATTTTCTTCAAATTTATTTTCCTAGATTTCATATTCAGCAGTTAACGTGATAGAAAGTGGG
The DNA here is from genome assembly GCA_030347435.1 of Clarias fuscus. Taxonomy (NCBI): domain Eukaryota; kingdom Metazoa; phylum Chordata; class Actinopteri; order Siluriformes; family Clariidae; genus Clarias; species Clarias fuscus. The sequence continues at coordinate 23,058,727 of CM059228.1, forward strand.
GTCTAAACATCAGCACTTCCATTAATCACCAAAATAATTTTTTACTAAAGCATGATAGAGAAAAGGGGTGGAGCATCCAGTGTTTGAACTGTCAATCATTCCTGACTCGCGTGGATCTGATGATTTTTTTATTTAACTTCTCTTGTACTCTAAGGATAAAGTGCAAATCACCATTGCAGAATATTAAAGGTTGACATAAAGTGCGCATTAGGAATGCAGATGAAGAAGAAGCCACGGAGCAGACGGTTTGTCTCTCCATCCTGATTTCAGGTGGTGTTTTTCCTCTCCGGTGCAGACAGATGGACTGATGCTCTCTCGATCCCTTTCGCAATAAGGTGTCTGCCCGAGGGTCCAGAACAGGCCAATCACATCGCCTACATTTAATTACCAATGACAGAAGAAGCTGTGGCCAAGGCCAAGTGGCGCTACACACCTCCCCCGTGAACATGACCTCTGAACCCGGGGCGCTCACACCGGCCGGAGCATGGTCGTGTTACGGCACGAGCGTGGACACCAATCACACACACTAACACGTAACCTTATCTCAGGAGAACCGGGTCTGAGAGGAGAACAGGTTGTAGATCCAGATGCTTCCGCAACCTTTCACCTCATTCTGGCCTTATTTTGGTTTTAAAAAATGAAAATAAATAAATAAATCAATACGTGGTGTGCCATTTTGGTTTCAAATCGTATCAACACAGGATTATTGATTTTTGAGCTACCTGTAGATTAAAGGCGCTCCACATTACACAATATTGCACCTGGTAAGTTCTGGACTCTGATCGATCACATGGTATTGATTGTCTTTTTTGTTTGTTTGTTTATTAAATAAAAGGTTTATGTTAATGTATTCATTCTAATACATTATTATTTCCATAGTAACACCTCATTTAGAGGGATGCATACATCAGACACTTCTCTTAAACATAAAGCAAGGTGTAATTATTCTTAAAGGCGATTCTATATCATGGAGGTGATTTTGTAACAGTTGGAGGTAAAATTGTAACTTTTCTGACATTTTCAGAACAGACAAGTTTATACACTTTGTGGTTTCTTGATAATATGAAAACATAGTTTTTGTTTATTTATTTTATGTTTATTTCATTTACAGTGGAATCTTGGATTACGAGCATATTTCTTTCCGGAAGTGGGCTCGTGTTCCAAAACACTCGTAAACCAAATCATCATTTCCCATAAGAAATAATGAAAACTCAAATTATTCGTTCCACAGCCCCAAAAAATAAATAAATAAAAATAATTAATACAATCTATAAAATGAAAATAAAACTAATTAATTGCTTTAAAAAAAAAGCACAGATAAGTGTTTCCGTTGGTGCGCGCAGGTGCCGTGTGTGTGTGTGTGTGTGTGTGTGTGGAATTAGCCCCTTCTCTCGCCTCGTTTTACACAGTAACACTCCTCCTCACTCTCCCCACTTCGCTTTTTAGGTTTCACAACAAACACACACACACACACACACACACACACACACACACACACACACACACACACACAATGGAAACACCGTTTTAACAGGAAAACAAGAAATCTCTCTGACGCCGGCAATGAGAGCATATTAACGGAATAACTTTTTAAGTTTCACAACAAACGCATAAACACAGCGGAAACACCGTTTTAACGGAAAAAAAGACATCTCTCTTCCCTCTATACCCGGTCTCTTGGTAAGGTCATATCATCGCATGGATTTTCATACCATTGTTATGCAGATGACACTCAGCTTATTCTCTCCTTACCTCCCTCTGACACTCAGGTTTCCACCCGGATCTCAGCATGTCTGGCAGACATCTCATCCTGGATGGCAGCTCATCAGTTGAAACTCAATCTGAGTAAAACCAAACTGTTGTTCATCTCTGGTGACTCATCCCCAGGTCAAGATCTTGTGATATCCCTGGACATAAATCAAATCACTCCTTCAGCCACTGCCCGCAATCTTGGGGTAACCGGGGACAATCATCTGTCATTTTCCCCACACATTGCTAACCTTACTCACTCTTGTAGATTTCTTCTTTACAATATCGGAAGAATCCGCCCATTTCTTTCTTCACAGGCTACTCAGGTGCTTGTTCAGTCCCTTGTTATTTCAAGACTGGACTACTGCAACTCACTCCTGGCTGGCCTGCCTCTGTCCACGACTTGTCCTTTGCAACTGATCCAGAATGCAGCAGCACGTCTCGTTTTCAACCTTCCCAAGTTCTCCCACACCACCCCACTCCTCTGCTCCCTGCACTGGCTTCCTGTAGCTGCCCGCATCAAATTCAAAACACTGATGCTTGCCTACGTTCCCTCCGATCCTCCAGCACTGCTCGCCTCATCCCACCATCTCTCAGAGATCGAGGGCGGTATTCATCCAGACTACTTTCTGTTCTGGCACCTAGGTGGTGGAACGAACTTCCTCTAGATGTTCGTACAGCAGAGACTTTGACGATCTTTAAACGACGACTCAAAACTTATCTATTTCTCCAGTACTTACAGGACTAACCCCCCCCCAAAAAAAAACCCTCTTCCCAGTTGTGTTAGACTAATGGCACTTAGTTATTGACCTAGTTAATCTAGTGTAAGTATCTATCCAGTGAACTTTAAAGCACTTTTTGTAAGTTGCTCTGGATAAGAGCGTCTGCCAAATGCCTAAATGTAAAATGTAAATCTTTCTTACACTGGCATGAGCGGATACTAACGGAATCACTTTTTACGTTTCACAACAAACGGACACACACACAAACACAGCGGAAACACCGTTTTAACAGGGAAAAAAGAAATCTCTCCGAGACTGGCGTGAGCACATGCTAACGGAATCACTGCTGTAAAGTAAAAAAAACAAAAACAAAACAAATGAACCATCACCTTACCTTTGAAAAGAATCGCGACAGAGCAGAGTTTCTGTGTGTTTGTGAAGCCGGGGAGGGGGTGAAAAGGCGAGAGAGCATCAGGGTGTGTGTATGTGTGTGTGTGTGTGTGTGTGTGTGTCGGTGTCAAATTACGCGCGCACACGCATAAGAGACTAAAAGAAAGAGGGAGATGTTGATTATACAAGTAAGAGACGAGCAGAGTTTCTGTGTGTTTTCGAAGGCGAGGGGGAGGGGTGCTGGGTGAACAGGTGAGAGAGTGCCGCTCGGTGTCAAAATAAGATTTGCATGCGTGATACATGATACTCGGTGCTCGTAAACTAATACTTGCTCGGTTTCCGATTAAAAATGTATTAAAAATCTTTGCTCGGTTTACGGAACACTCGTAAACCACATTACTCGCAATCCGAGGTTCCACTGTATTTTCATTTTATTTGTTTAGACTCGTTAACTTTAGGCAAGAGATCCAGGTGCAGGACAGATTGTTTGTACTGTAGCTGCTAACGCAGACGTGGCAAGTCCTCCCACTCTACTAGTGTACTTGAGTATTTTTTTGTGTTTATCTGGACTTCACTTGAGTACTGTTTTAATATAGTTCTTTTTACTTTTACTCACTACATGTTTTAAAAAAAAACCCTGTACTTTTACTCCCTTCATTTTAAATAGAGACTCGTTACTCTTCAGCTCCCCATCACACAAAAGCGGATTGATTTTCTAATCCAAACAAAAGTATTCACACCCTCAATGAGACCACTGCATGACCTGAGCTCCACCCCATGTACAAAGGACAAGAACAAAACAATTCCACCAGTCGTAGTTTACAGAAATGGAGCAGTGGCAGGTCGGTATGAAACGCAGATTGGTTAGCTCACCAAAGTGACGATTGATTGTCACCTGGGCAAACTGACTTACACATTCATGTTATCAATAGCATCAATTTCAATTGTTTTTAAAAAACCTTAAATTACAGTAACCTAACCAACATATTTATCAGTAACTCGTTCAAATAGATATCCAGAAAAGTCTGTTTCTTTGAAGATCACTTATACTTTTGTTCTTAATGTACATGTTAGAGCCGGTACTTAGTACTTGAGTAAAAACTGAAGTTGTACTTGTGGTGTAAGTTTAAGGCAAGTATTTGTACTTGAGTCTTGAGTATGTGTACCTCCGTCACCACTGGACAAGTGACAACAGAAACATGTTTTATGGATCTTAACTTCGACTCTAAATGGGTAAAAAGTATGACATGTCGTTCTTTATTTAAAAAATAAACTGTAATGGTGAATTCCTGGAACAAAACACTAGCTAGGGACATGCTGGTTACAATTAGACCAAAAGTTGTGTAAATTGTTAATACAGAAATGAAATTATTAATCATAATTTGTGGAAAAAGTTTACCTGAAAGGTTTTACTAGACCAGCGATGTATACGTACCCTGTATGTTGTAACTGCAGTATAGCCTCCGGTCCACCAGATGGCAGCCTCACCTGTACTAGAAGACTGAACTCGAGCTCAATGACTCACACCTGCGGCTGATTTACAGGGATTACTTGAAGACTCGTGTGTTTGCTTACAGACTTTCTGAAATCCTGCAATATTTGTCCTGTGAGAGTCTGACAGAGCCGTGTTTCAGAGCTGTTTGCTTTACTTTGTTTACTTTTTCTCCTTTTCTTCATGTTTGCTGTAATGATGACTGACCTCGGCCTGTAACACAATCTCACTGCGGGCCTTGTGATGTGGGTTTGATGTCTCACTTTGAAAATAATCAGTAAACACGGAACCACAACACACACACGCACACACACACACACACACACACACACTAAATAAATAAATAAATAGATTGTGGGATGTCAACCAGAATGAGAGAATTTTTAGACAAGTTACTGTGCTGAAGTTGATTCATTTCCCATAATAGAATGTCCTGAACTGTTTCATTCCTCTTAGCTATTAGCACACAATTATGATTTATTTCTTGATGAAAAACACTGCACACTTCTTTTTTTATCCATTTATAAGCAGAATAAATAAGCGCATTCTCTCTCTTTCTCTCTGTTAATAAAACAATCAAGATGTTACTAAGGAACTGCAAAGTTTACTCTCCTCTGTCTTAAAGATGTTGGAATTATTATAGCTTTTATTATGCATACAAAAGACAATTCATTTATAAACTGTACAAATAAAATGAAAAGAAGGAGATAATAGAGAGAAAATGTAATAAATACATTTAACATGTGAAAAAATCAACTCGAGCCAAACAAGAGTTGATGTGAATCAGGACAAGTGCATCTCACATGTTATAACATGAAAACAGGAAATAAAAACATAAATATAAATTATTTTATTTTATTATTATTTTGATTCCTGAGTGTGTAACATGGCATTTTTCGCAACGGAGAACATCAATCATTGAAAAAAGTAGAAAATGGAAATACAATGAGATTCCTCCAGATGAAACCTGAACACTAACAAATGTGCAAAATTCTCAAAGGAATGAATGTACACAAAGCTCGAGACGCTATATGTCAAAGGAAGGGTGTACAAACTTTTTGCACCTTTCCAAAGCAAGTCAGACTGCATATACATAGTCTCAGAGCAGTACACACACACACACACACTGCAGCTGTGTAAATGTACTTCAGTCCCTGCGCCAGGACACGATGCGTCGAGTCGATGCAAATCCCGGATTTGTTGGACGTTAAATCCTGCACACGTCCGTCTCATCTTCACACCGCTGTCGCCCTCCAAGCCACATTTAGAGCCAAATTGAGCCTGTCCGCCGAGTTCCCCGTCACAAACAATGCCTTGACATCATGTAACTGCATGAAATGAGGGCTTGTGCAGAGGATGTTTAGAGATAAAGGCATCTGTGGGACGAGAACAGACCGAGCAAAATGTAAAGAATGAAAATGTCAGTGACGCTCACTGAGCTGCTCGGCGGCGCTAATCCTCTGGAACACGGTTACAGAAATCCCGTCGACTCGGCGCATCAGCAGATTCCAGAGAAAGCCTGCTTTTGTTTCAACTCTGAAATTAATTAGAGCTCCGGTGATAAATACTTTTGTTTCCAACGTCGCTTTCTTCCCAGAGTGAAGGGCGTCGCGTCACGTTGGGTTTCGGGTTCAGGAACTAAAATCAGCCAGAACCTGGAAACCAAATTAAATCATGTGTGTTTTATTTATCTATTAATTTATTCCTTCATTCATTCTCTATAGCGCTTATCCTGACCTCGAGGGTCATGTGTGGGTCTGGAACCAATCCCAGAAGACTTCAGGCACGATGTGGGGTACGCCCCTGGACAGATGGGCCAGTACTTCTCAGAGCTCTCTCACACACACACACACACACACACACACACACATTTTCTCACCCACACTATAGTCGTGGCCAAAAGTTTTGAGAATTACATAAATATTGGAAATTGGAAAAGTTGCTGCTTAAGTTTTTATAATAATAATTTGCATATACTCCAGAATGTTCTGAAGAGTGATCAGATGAATTGCGTAGTCCTTCTTTGCCATGAAAATTAACTTAATCCCCCCAAAAAACTTTCCACTGCATTTCATTGCTGTCATTAAAGGAGCTGCTGAGATCATTTCAGTAATCGTCTTGTTAACTCAGGTGAGAATGTTGACGAGCACAAGGCTGGAGATCATTATGTCAGGCTGATTGGGTTAGAATGGCAGACTTGACATGTTAAAAGGAGGGTGATGCTTGAAATCATTGTTCTTTCATTGTTAACCATGGTGACCTGCAAAGAAACGCGTGCAGCCATCATTGCGTTGCATAAAAATGGCTTCAAAGGCAAGGATATTGTGGCTACTAAGATTGCACCTAAATCAACAATTTATAGGATCATCAAGAACTTCAAGGAAAGAGGTTCAATTCTTGTTAAGACGGCTTCAGGGCGTCTAAGAAAGTCCAGCAAGCGCCAGGATCGTCTCCTAAAGAGGATTCAGCTGCGGGATCGGAGTGCCACCAGTGCAGAGCTGCTCAGGAATGGCAGCAGGCAGGTGTGAGCGCATCTGCACGCACAGTGAGGCCAAGACTTTTGGAAGATGGCCTGGTGTCAAGAAAGGGAGCAAAGAAGCCACTTCTCTCCAAAAAAAACATCATGGACAGATTGATCTTCTGCAAAAAGTATGGCGAATGGACTGCTGAGGACTGGGGCAAAGTCATATTCTCGGATGAAGCCTCTTTCCGATTGTTTGGGGCATCTGGAAAAAGGCTCGTCCGGAGAAGGAAAGGTGAGCGCTACCATCAGTCCTGTGTCATGCCAACAGTAAAGCATCCTGAGACCATTCATGTGTGGGGTTGCTTCTCATCCAAGGGAGTGGGCTCACTCACAATTTTGCCCAAAAACACAGTCATGAATAAAGAATGGTACCAAAACACCCTCCAACAGCAACTTCTTCCAACAATCCAACAACAGTTTGGTGAAGAACAATGCATTTTCCAGCACGGTGGAGCGCCGTGTCATAAGGCAAAAGTGATAACTAAGTGGCTCGGGGACCACAACGTTGAAATTTTGTGTCCATGGCCTGGAAACTCCCCAGATCTTAATCCCATTGAGAACTTGTGGTCAATCCTCAAGAGGCGGGTGGACAAACAAAAACCCACTAATTCTGACAAACTCCAAGAAGTGATTATGAAAGAATGGGTTGCTATCAGTCAGGATTTGGCCCAGAAGTTGATTGAGAGCAGCCCAGTCGAATTGCAGAGGTCCTGAAAAAGAAGCGCCAACACTGCAAATACTGACTCTTTGCATAAATGTCATATAAATTGTCGATAAAAGCCTTTGAAACGTATGAAGTGCTTGTAATTATATTTCAGTACATCACAGAAACAACTGAAACAAAGATGTAAAATCAGTTTCGCAGCAAACTTTGTGAAAACTAATATTTGTGTCGTTCTCAAAACTTTTGGCCACGGCAATTTGGGAACACCAGTCAGCCTAATCTGCATGTCTCTGGACTGTGGGAGGAAACCAGAGAACCCAGAGGAAACACACCAAGCATTTGGAAAAAATGCAAACTCGTGTGTGCACACACACACACACACACACACACACACACACACACCTGAGACAGGAAACAAACCCTTGACCCTGGAGGTGCCGGGCCACAGCGCTAACCCTTAAACCACCACGCTGCCTATTTATTTATTTATTTATTTATTTAAATACATTTTTGTGCTTTACTGAGCTCTACATAGAATCCCATGGGTTTTTTTTTCGTTAAAATGACTTTATCTTTGTTTTTCATAGACTACGTTATGTTTGTTTATTTGTTGCAAACTGCTGGAGGACGTGAGGAAACGCCGCTGCTCAGTGATGCGGCTAATCAAATGCAGAGACCTGATTATAAAACAGGAGAGATTCTACAAATTCTAAATAAATAAATAATTTGTGCTAATGTAGGGAACACTTTAAGGTTCTATAGAGAAATGAAGAAATAATAAAAGTAGGAGAAAATGAAAGATTTTGTCCTTGTGCAGCTTTTACGCATCAATAATGTCAAATTTACATTTGTAAACTCTGTTTAATGAGTTTATGAACATAAGAATAAAATAAATGATCTTGTACACAGTGGGCAGCATGGCACAGCAGCACGGTTAGCAGAGTCGCCTCGCACCTCCAGGGTTGTGGGTTGGAATCTCACCTCTGGTGTGTGTGCATGGTCTCTCAGTGTTCCTCTGGGTAACTCCGGTTTCCTCTCACAGTTCACGTAGTGTTCATGTCCTGCTGTGACCCTACATAAGATAAACAGGATTAAAATAATGAGCGATAACCTGCATGTCAGAACTGATGCTGTACTTCCAGTCCATAAGCCTCTCGTTAACTCTGCAAAGCTAAATGTCCAGTGCAAAGTCCCTCTGCTGCGTCATGTCATGAGACTTCAAGTCAGCTACTCTTAATCTGTCTAATGTATGACATCATAATTGTATAAAATAGTCCTGATCAACTTGTGCACTGCTATACCTACAGCTTAATTTACAGAGAGCTCCTTCCATAAATATTAAATAAACTTCTCCTTACAGAAAACATCATACACAAGCTGTTGCTATGGAAACGATAGCGTATTGTTAGAATGTAATATAAACGATGTGATGTGCCTTTTTTTCTAGATGCGGGTTTAGAAAAGTAATCAACAACTTTGGACCAATCAGAATTGAAAATAAAGCATCGCTGCGGTATAAATAAGATCGTTGTGTGTGTGTGTGTGTGTGTGTGTGCTGGTATCACTGGCACTCCGCTCGAGTGAAATGTGGCAAGAAAAAGGAGACAGAAACACACACACACACACACACACGCACAGAGACATGCACAAGAGCCTCTTTTATTCCGAGAGGCTGATCTCAATCACAGCAGCCATTCCTCGGGCTACAAAGTGCACGTCAGCGGCTCGGCGCTCCGCATTCAAATACAGGAATATATAAATATATAAATATGTACGAAGCAGGCCAATTATTACAAGCTTGAAACGTTTGACTCCCACATGTACAGGAGCACAAAGAGGTGGAGTGTACTGAAGTCAGAGAGACGGAGCTTATGCACGGAGAAACACAAAAAGGGTCATTAGCTCTCAGCGCGCTGGAAACCCCGAGCTCGGGCAAAGGGGTGTTCGGGTTTTAATAAAAAAAAAATGTAAGAGAAGGATGGAATGTGTGTGTGTGTGTTGGGTTGGGGTGTTGGGGCTTGTGTTTGTATCTCAGTGAGACCCAAACGTCCCCATGAGGCCAGGAATAACTGAGCATTTTGATTTCATGGGGACGTTCCATTGAGTGTGATTTTAATTATATATAAGCCAAAAGGTTTTATTTTGGTTTCTCAGGTTAAGGTCAGGATTATATTTAATAATAGTGTTAATTAGCTTCATTAATAATTATGTCGATGGAAAGTCAAAGCAAGGATAATAGTGTGTGTGTGTGTGTGTGTGTGTGTGTGTGTGTGTGTGTGTGTGTGTGTCACAGCAGGTCCCACCACATTTTCTTTAATCCTGAATATTATGTTTCAACAGCAGATATGTGTAGCACTAATGTTCTTGGCAAAAGTTTTGGCTCCCATACACATCCGAAAAGGAGCAACATGATTGATTGATTGATTGATTGATTGATTGATTGACTATATCAACTGAAAACACATATTGGAGGTTGTTTTATTCTATATACAGGTGGGTGTTACATTTTTTATAAACCTACACATTCTATGCATAAAATGTCAGGAGTGTCAGTGTTACAGCCCCCAGCGTGGGACCAGAGCAATAAAGGTGCTAATCCGCTCCTAATCTGATCCTCTGTATAAACCGTCTGTAATTGAATTGAAAGATTAGAAACATGCACAGGTCTGTGTTTCACTGGGGGGCGAAATTGAGCAGGAATCTCAGCGCCAAAAACTCCACAACTGACAAAATGTGATGAATTTTTTGATACCAATATCTAAATGTAAATATCATGTGCTTACGCTTTGTTGTTTGCCCAGGCGCATGATTATATAATCAGTGTGTCGTTTCACAAAAAAAAAATCTTAATTAAGTCCATTTCACTCCATAAAACTAAATGTATACTTTATTCAAAAGTAAAAACAATATACAGGACAGAGCAAAAGTTTGGACACCCCTTTTCTTTATTGTGTTCTGCTTGTTGTCTGTCCTTAGCAGTGGTTTCCTAGCAGATATTCTAGCATGAAGGCCTGATTCACACAGTCTCCTCTTAACAGTTGTTCTAGAGATGTGTCTGCTGCTAGAACTCTGTGTGGCATTGACCTGCTCTCTGATCTGAGCTGCTGTTAACCTGCGATTTCTGAGGCCGGTGACTCGGATGAACTTATCCTCCGCGGCAGAGGCGACTCTCGGTCTTCCTTTCCCGGGCCGGTCCGCATGTCGGCCGGTTTCTTTGTAGCGCTCGATGGTTTTTGTGGCTGCACTCGGGGACACTTTCAAAGTTTTCCCAATTTTTCGGACCGACTGACCTTCATTTCTTAAAGTAATGACGGCCGCTCGCTTTGTTTTTTCTTCACTTAGCTGCTTTTTTCTTGCCATAATACAAATTCAAACTCTTTGAATGAGAAGGTGTGTCCAAACTTCTGGTCTGTACTGTATATATATTTTTATTTTACTCCAACGTGACACAGATCTGTTATTATTTTCTTAGGGCTGTCTAACTGCACAAATCATGCATTCACACATTTTCCGATCGGATCTGAATCACTGTCGTACGTACTGTATGTGATCCTAGCACAGAAACATATCTGATACATAGTCCTGTGATTTAGGATGAGATCAGAATTCATGTGACTTTGTTCCTCTGTGCATGCGTACGGCGCCGACGTCATCCGCAAGGCATCTGGCTCACAAAATATGACGTTTTAACCCAGTGCTGTTTGTGAGAGAAGATGTGTCGATGTGCGCAGGTCTGCTGTTTCAGAGGAAGCACACGTCCACATCAGAATCAGATTAAAAGTCACTTGTAATTATGAACCTGAACTGTGATGACACGCAAACCTGCTCGGCCCAGAAGAACATCAGAACTGAACAATGTGACTCGAAATGTGAATGTAACCTTTTAGCCTAAACTGCTTCAAATGCTGCTACTGAAAGATTCTTCAGCTCGTCTTGAACGGCCTTCAGAAATAATCCCGGGGTTAACTTTTACAAAATAACTCGAAAAGACTGTCTGAGCATTCCAAAAGAAAAATGATCCATGAGAGGATGTGCAGAACCCTACACCAGAGTGTTTCCCTCCAACTCCACTCTACTGGAAAATAGAAAAGTATATTTAAGTCTATGCGGAACCATAAACATTGTGTTTCACAATAAAATCAATTTTACAATTCCAAGCAGAAGCTCTTAAACAATATCAGACATGTTTTAGTTTGTTGGTGTTTCCCAGGTTTCAGTAGAGGATGTGCAGTAGGAGAAGAGCTGGAACGTCTGGATCGTCTCACTTGTCCTTCTCGGGAAGTTCAGGGATCCAAAGTCTGGAAACACAGAACCAGTAATCTTTTAAAGTCTTTCCTCTTTGTGCGTGAGGGTGAAGAATGCTTCCTTTTACTTATTACACTGTTGATTTGTAAACCCTTTTCTGATTTTATCTTGTGATCATAAATGCATTTTAATGGCAAAACGTTGTAATAAATGTTGACATGGTGATATCTCAATCTGAACAAAACGTTCAAACATTTCCTGCTTTAATAATCAAATAAAAACATCCAGCGGGCGGATTATCCTGAAATGAACATGTGGTTTTGAAAATCCTCTTATATTCCAAGATGATCCTGTAACGGTTATTTTTCGCCCCGACTCGTGGTTTATTGTGACTGTGAGCTTTAAAGTTCAAAAATAACCAGTGAACAGATTTACACTTTGAATTCGAGCAATTACACCCAGCCTCTGCTGCCTTGGCTGCTTTCCCATGATTCTCGATTTTCTCTAATGGCCGGCACTGTGAGATCTCCGGTGATAGAGCAGCGAGAGTTCTCGTGGTCACGGACATGATGGAGCGGAACGCTCACGATACAGCGCGGCTAGACAGATGGAGACGTGGATATTTACTCTGAACCATAGCAGAGTGCATCAGGGAGAACTGTTTATGCAGAATAGGTTTTCCTTTACTTTTATAGATATACACGTGTGTGTGTGTGTGTGTGTGTGTGTGTGTGTGTGTGTGTGTGTGTGTGTGTGTGTGTTTTAATACTGCTTTAAGAGAAATGTGCTGTAAATTTAGAAAACAGTAAGTATATGTGGCACAGTGGCGTAGTGGTTAGCACTGTGGTCTCACACCTCGAGGGTTATGGGTTCGATTCTCCCTGCGCTTGGTGGGTTTCCTCTGGGTGCGCTGGTTTCCTCCCACAGTCCAAAGACAGGCAGATTAGGGTGTTTGTTGTTCACAAATTGTGTGTGTGTGTGTGTGTGTGTGTGTGTGTACTCTGTGATTGATTGGCACCCTGACCTCAAGGTCTCCTGAGACTCCAGGCCCCTGCGACCCTGTACAGTAAACCAGATGACCTATAGATGAATAAAAGCATGAAAATGCCGTGATTGTTCTCCACATTGAAGGGTAAATGATTATTCTGTCATTAAAACCAGCTTGAATACACGCAAATATTTTCTAATGTTTATTTTCTGGACATTTATTTTACAGCGCAGTTGAATTCTTTAACCCTGAAAAAAATCACTTGTATGATTCCTGTAGAAATGTATAGACTCTGCTTTGAGATCATCGCACAGAGTTTGTACTCATTTCTATAGAACTCTGCAGACTTGCAGTCGGACTCTACAGAACCTCTGCTTTCACATAATGATCTTCACCAGAATTCAGAATCTCACCTGAACCCTGAACCATCGCTACAGAACCCTTCTCCTACACAACTGTATTTCTACAGGGAAATGAGAACATTCTATAGAATTTCAATTTCACCTTTATTCTTTTTTTTTTTTTTTTACCAAAATTCAAGAAAACTTTACGTTTCTACAGTACTCTCTCATACAGGGGAACTTGTGACGCAGACAATATAATTAATTTAAGACAGAGAGAAAAATAACAGACCTGTGAGTGTATACTGTATATGCAAACTATAAAGAACAAGAGTGTTTTTTCTTTTTTTTTTTTCTTTTTTCTTCCTCTATACACAAGTGTGTGAAGTTTCCTGGAGGAAGCCAGCACCATAAAGAATTGCTAAAGTTGTGCTTTCAACAGGAAGAACATACACGCTTCACAAGAAACCCTTATGGAGGTCACGCTTTGCATTCAAGCGCACAACCCACACACACACACACACACACACACACACACACACACACACACACACACACACACACTATAGAGCTGACTATACATTATGTATGATGGGAAACAAACACAGAAGCAAAGGAATAAGAAAAGCTGTATTGGTTTAGGACTAAAATTAGGTGCTGACGAAAAAAGCCATAAATACTACCACCACCCCCCCTCCCCCCCCCCCCACACACACACACACACAGAGTATAAAGAATGATCCCATGTCGTGAGACAAACTCGGCTCAAATCAACACACAGCCATCTTTTTTTATTAATATTAAAGCGGCCCAAAGCACTGTGTTTGTTTAATTGGCCGGTCTATAATTTTGTTCTGAGAATTAAAATTCAATGAGTGAGATAACACAGACACCCACTTAACCTTCAGCCCTTGTTTTGAGCGCTTAATGAATGCCTCGCTTCAGTGTTTATACCGCTAACGGCACAAGAGCGGCATCCAGAGACCCGGGACCTAGATCTCATTTATAAACACACGCTGCTCTCACATTTATCTTCCTGGCAAATTACAGACTCGCTGTTGGTTAAAGCAACTCATCTGCATTGAGCGCGGAGTCAGAGGCATGTTGCGCGTGCGTGTGTGTGATTTTGTCTATACTTTGCTGCCATATTGAATCCCAGGAGAAGCAGCACTCCGAGCTCCATGACTCCGGTCTCACATCCACCCGTAATCCGTCTCAGAGTCGGTCTGATAATCTGGTTAAAGCAGGACGTCGTCACCAGACTCTAAACTGCTGCGTCTACAGAATGTGTACAAAAAGTTCAATAATCAGAATTCTCTAATAACCCGGTCAGTCTGTTTACATGCGGCTCAGTAATCTGGTATCACTTGGGAAAGCTGGAACTTCATCTGTTTACTTTAAATGAAATGAATAAATAAATAAATAAACATCCAGCATCACAGAGCTGCTGAATTCTGTTCTCTGATTGGCCGGAAGGAGGTGTTTGTTTAATTTCCTACAACATCAGCAGTGGGGATGCGAATCACAGGTCTATATTAAAGTCATGGTTCCTATGGCAACAACTCAATATAATCAACAGGTTTAAAAACACAAGTTTCTGTTTTATTTTACTGACTCGCGATTTTTATTTCTTATCTTAAAATCTCTTCCTAATAATCTGTTCAGTGATAAAAGCGAGTTATTACATCTGTAGCACATTATTTATTTATTTATTTATTTATTTATATTTAATTTTTTTCTGCCTACTCACTACTGTAGCCATTTTTGTCTTTGAATCTTCATAGAGGTGGGATTCTTGTGATTTTAATAAATTAGTGTTGGTGCTGTGACCAAACACCTTTTTTTTTTTTTTTTAACTGTATCATAATTAATATTCTATTCTGGAAATGTTTCTTCCTCATGTTTGTTGTACCATTGATTTTGATTTATGATTTGTGATGTCATACATGAAATTATAGCAAGATTTTGAGTACGAATCAGTTACTGTATGTTTTAGGAGGAAAATATTTACAGTAGCTCATACAGTAGAAGTTAATTCTGAAATTGGCCCTAAATGTGGTCATCATCGTCATACTGTATGCAAGAAGTTATGTTTCCTTTTACTTTGTAACATTTTCAAGGTTGTGTACGTTTTCTAGAGTGAGATAAATAGCACAGGGGTGGTTCGAAAGTATGTTTTTGTGGATTATGCAAATTAGAATCCGAGAAAGTGTGGAGAAACGGTCAACACTGTGTGATAAAGTACAGAATGTCAGGTTTAACCTGAAGTTTTAGGAATGAAAAACATGAATATGTTAAGCACAAACAGAAGACACACGAGACAGGTGGACGCCGGGTTAAGAATGAGGTCCTGGTCACGTTCCTTCCACTTGAGACGTCCCTGGGCCGTGATTGGCCGGGGGGGGGGGGATTTGGGCATTTGAACTGTTAACAATGATTGGCACTTATTTCATCACTGTCCAGACTTTTTTTTTTTTTTTTCCCCTATGCTAACAAACATGGAGAGAAAGTACCTGTGCAGAACACATCATAATTCTCAACAGCAGACCTCATTCGGAGCAAGATGTGGTCTTATTAACTCCTAATTACTTTTCCTTATTTCCCTCGGTGACACACTGGATGAACTTCTGTTCTCCGCTCGGTTCTTGCCAATTTAGCCGTCATTCAATAGGCACGTCAGGACAAAACGTCTCATCTCCTTGCCAATGAAGAGTCCTATTACGGCTCGGACCTGCTAGCAATTATCCGAAAGGAATTATAAAGGTGTCGTTTTCAATCAAAGCACCCACATAGAGTGCAGCAGACGACACCTCCATCACTCCTCCTGCTTCTCCGTCAAGTCTCTCTCTCTCTCTCTCTCTCTCTCTGTGTCTCTCTCTGTCTCGCTGCGACTGCCGCACGTCCTCTTCTCCGTACTGATTTCTATGATAGCGCTCCAGTCCACCTGCTGTGTGTTAATGATAAATGTAGCACACGTAGAGGAGAGAGATAAGGAAAAATTGAGGGTGACTCAGTCGGGCAGGTTGTCAGCGAACGTAACAGAGATGTAGTGTACACAGACACGAGCAGCCCTCAGGAAATAACGGAGGAGAGAAATTGGTCATTCCCATTGCCATTACACTTTTTAAAGAAGACGGTCATGGTGGGTGTTCGTGAAGCGTGTTTGCATCCTGTGATAAAAAACGATGGCGCTCTGCACCGAGCGCTGATTGAGTTCGACCTTGGGAAGTGTGAGAAAGTTTTACTTCCTGAAAAGCAGCAAAAATAAGCACAGTAATACCTGACAGATAAAAAAAAAAAAAACACACACACACACACACTCAGTAAGATATGTACAGCACTCAGGGACAACCTACAGTTATATAAGACTCGGGAATAAAACACCTGAGGACATGCTGTTATAGAAACACATCCAACACCAGCGTGGTGATGAAGCGGCGCTACAGTTCCACCCTGCAGGTCCACCCTCTGCTCTGCTCCACGTCGACCAGTTTTATTCATTTAAGACCTACTGGACACGTTATACTTTATCCATTTATAGTCACAGGCATATAGTACTGTACTAATTAGTTATTCCTGTTCTCACTCATGTTATAGCAGCTATAAACACTCAGTCCTTCTGTATAAATACATTTTAGGCATTTGGCAGACGCCTTTTATCCAGAGCGACTTTCAAAAGTGCTTCATTCAAGAAACGGATACGTACAAGGCGGCGACAGCGCTAACCACTAATGCACCGCGCCACCGGCTTCAAAACATCTTAAACACAGTTAAGTGAATGGTCATCAAGAATCTTCATGCTGGGGAGCACAGGACCCTCGGCACACAGGGTGACCCACTAACACCAGCTCGGCTTCTAGTCACATTATATTAACAAGCAGCTTGAGCTTTCTGTCTGTATTTAGATGAGGATTTACCATCAACTGTTTAACTGCATGTCAGCTGAACAACACAAAGATTTATAAGAGAACTTTAAATAGCCGGAATCCATTTACTGAGTTGTAAGAAGAAGAACACGCACGCGCACACACACACACACACACACACACATACACACACACACGATATCCTTACACAGCTGGAGCAGGATGAAAAATTCACTAGGTAAAACAAAAACACCTATGTTTTTAGCGCAGCGTCCTCTTTTGTTTCCCCCCGACCGCTACGTCTGAGAGATGAGACAGGAACCAGAGCATCGTCTTCAACACACTGCTTTGTTTAATCCTAAGATTTCCCATCGTGCTTTTTGTCTAAACCGGTCCAGTCCTGCGTGTAGTGGGTGTTTTAAAGGAGGCGTGAGACTGACAGCCGCGTGTCTTCGGATGCTAAGTGGCTTCCTCTGTGCGAACCTCATGAAGACTCTGTGAAAAAGATTCCTGCAGATTCGAAAATGTCAAAGTGTTTCATTGTGCCGATCACGGCGGCAGGAAAACAACACAACGCCGTGAAATCTGCAGAGGCTCGTAGGCTGCAGCTCGTAAACAGCACACAAAGACAATCAGTGTTAAATGGCAGAGCGAGCGTCACACTGAACATCATCCTCATGTACGACGTCTCAAATCCTTCAACTGTTAACACTTTAATTAACACAATTATCACCTTTTACTTCACTTCATAATATCAAAGGAGACACGAGTAAAAAAAAAAAGTTCTTTTCTTTAATGCTATAGAGTATTCTTTATTAAAAGAGTTTAATATTGTTAATTTTATTTAATAGGCCTTACTGTAGAGAAGTAGAGAAGTCTTTATCGCTTCGTTAGCTCTACTTCTGAGTTCTGAACCATTATTACAGTCAGAAACATCAGCGGACATCGTGAATAATGAATATTTTATAGATCTTATTACTTTATTATCTATCTATCTATCTATCTATCTATCTATCTATCTATCTATCTACACACTCACTGCCACTTCATTAAGTACACCTCTTTAACTTCTCACTTGCACAAACATCTCATCAGCCAATCAAATCAAGATGTAGGTGCAGATCATCTTTAATAAACCTTATGGCCACAAAACAGGGACGAAGATGGACTGAGCTGTGTCAGGACCAAACTAAAACACAACTAAAGCAAAACCACACATAACTGAAGCCGTCGTTCGGTGACACGCAGACCGGGTTCATACGTATGACGGATATATTACAGTATATAGGTGTAAGTGTCTTCCAGGGACATGATCGTCTCTCCTAAAGGCTCACGGAGCATTAACCAAGATCTGAAGGGCTCCCAAGACATAAAATATAAAATACATACAGTATGCAGTACGGTAAATTTTGTTAAAGATGTATTTCCCAGAGTGGCCCAAAAGTCTGGATCCAAAATTAAAGTTTAGAGCAAAGTCTCACCCTGGGGATCTCTGACTAGGAGCAGTGAAGACAATAATGCTGAACACTTCCTAATGGATCAGAACTGATGTTTGGATTTCCTCCTTTAGAGGAGCGATTTGTTCTGGACCGGTCCTGATAGACCGCTGCTGCTTCTGTCCGAACCCGTCTGAACCCCCTGAGACAAAAGTACAAATATAACTTCTTCTAAAAGAACAAATGTCTATGGAGGGACATTTTTGTTCCACCCTGTACATTGTATGTATATATATATTTAACATTTCTCATGATATCCTTTTCTTTTTTTTTTTTTTCATTTTACGTGAAAATTGTGTGGTTTTTTTTCTCTTCTTTCCCCCCCCTACATCTTCACCCTGCAATGACACTGACACCGAGCACACAGACCAGTAAATGAGCACTGGAAGTGTCTTTGATCTGCCCGTGATATCTGCTGAAATGGTCGTCCCACAACAAAGGCGAGTGTGAGGAGATTCAGGTAAAGCCTGGCCTTTTGATCTTCAGACCCACACTACGCTCCTCGTGCTTCGGATTGACGCGGGTCATTAAAAATCCCTTGATGGAGAGCCGATAAAAGAACAAGGTTACACGAGAGGACGGCGCTGTCAGGAACGTGAAGGGGGATTTAAAAAAAAAAAAAAAAAAAAAGACCCTCGATCTAGTTCATCCATCTCAGCATGAGACACGTCTTAAAAACAATGTCCACCTGTGACACGAGGGCTCTGTGAAGTCCGACGTCTGTAAAGGTCAGGCGTGAATTCAGCTTCCTGCAATGTCCAGAAAAGCAGTCCTCAGTCTGATAGAAAATACTATTTAGTACTTTTATATAAAATGTCTTATTTAACACTAGAATAAGTAACTGTCATTGCCGGTTAAAAGGTTTATAAAAAAGACTTAAAAAATTAAATCTAATAATAATCTGCTGATCTTTTAATGTAATGAGTGATATTATTATTATTATTATTATTATTATTATTATGATTATTATTTGAGGTTGAAGTCCACGTCCATGTCTGTGTGTCTCTCTGTACAGCAGAACTCTCTGTCTCACTTATTAATACACAGAAATCACATTCTGTAAGGTCGAGTATCTGACGCCTTGTTTACACTAAGTTGTACTTCTTTGGTGCTCAGACAAATACACTCGCTGTTCGGTAATCGGAGAGAGAATCACAGATGAGAAATGGAAAAAGTCGATCAGATAAAGATGAAGTTTCGTCTTAAAGCGACTCCGGCGTGTTAAAATTCACTTATACCACTTCAGCGCTGTTATTTCGGCCAAAGTGACAATATGAACTAATCCCAGTCAAAATATTCACTTTATCTTTTCTCATTAATGTCTATTGCTGCAGGTGTTTGTTTACATCGAGACAGTAGCGCATTAGTAGATTATTTTAAAGTAGATGATTAAATCCCACACATAACTGTTCATAACATCACTTTTTGTTGTGATTAGTTCAAGTATTGAAGAAACAGATGCGTCTTGGGTCATCACTGATGTACGAACATCTAGAGGAAGTTTATTCCACCACTTAGGTGCCAGAACAGAAGAGTCTGGATGAATGTCTTCCTCGATCATGCTGGAACGAGGCGAGCAGTGCTGGAGGATCGGACGGAGCTCAGAACTTCACTTCTACCGAACATTTTGATTTCATTTATTGTTGGAGTCAGGTTTTAAATTAAATTCTGTCCAGACAGACAGTTTTTGTCATGATGTTTATTTTATTGGACTCTAACAATTAAATGTAAATAATGTACAAAGAGTGAAACTGTACACATTCTATCCATTTATAATTACATGTAAGCCTTATGTTGAGAGGAGGTCGTTGACATATTTTCATTAAATAATCCGTCAGACAAAAGGCCTGTTGAACATAAAGTCATATCATGTCATGTGACTCCTGCCGGCTGATGGGAGCTGCAGTCCAGTCCCGGTCTCGCACTTTCCTGACGTAGTCACTATGAAGCCGGAGGGGGGAGGGGGGCATTGTCCCTAATAAGGCAGGAGTGTCAGAGGACATGAGAGGACAATGAGAGGACAGAGTGACGCTCTCAGGAGGATATCGGAGGAGCCTTCTCAGCGGACGGGGAGCAGGAGGGCGGGGAGACGGGGTGGCGATCTCCACTGCAGCGCATGACTCTGTGACATCACTGGCACTGTAGGAGGAACGAATGCTTTCTTTAGAGGCTTTGAGTGAAGCAATGATGTTAGAGGTGAGGAAAAGGGGACAGGGAGACAGGGGGGGGGACATCCTTGGCGGCAGCAGCAGGTGATGTTGAGACAGAGGCAGTGCTGGAAGGCAAGGCTGTGTATTCAGCATCGCAGGAAGTTTGAGCAGTCGGGGCCTGTGTCAGGCTGCACACAGGAGGCCTCCGTGTCACCTTCTGGCACTGGCATGTCGCTGTCAGTCTTCAGGCATGTCACTTTGGCCGACACACACCAGCCCAGCTACATCGGAGAGGCTGCCCCCTGCTGGCCCTGGACTGGGCAGTTAGAGCCCCATGTGACTCGAGTGACTTTCACTGGCGCTTCCCTGATCTAGGGCTCGCAATTCATTTATTATTCTAGCTGAAGGAATAAAATTAGTACGACTGCAAACAGAAAATGCAAACAAAACTCGTTTTGCATTGGAGTGGATAGAAAGTGGGACGTTTCCAATTCAGTTAATTAAAACTCTGTTCTTTTAAGTGCAACATCAAAGTCGAATCAAATGTGAATGAAAATGTGTGTACGCTGCAGTGATGTTCATGCCGGGTGAAACGGTAATGCGTACTCTTTCTACTCATTTAGTGGAATAATACCTGCAATTAGAGGGTAATGGCTCAAACACACACCACACACACACAAATGAACATCACTGCTGAATGAACCAACCCCATGATTATGTTGGATTTTAACTGAGACTCGTATTTATTTAAGCGTTTTATTGAAATTGTGTTTGTCTGATGTGATCTCCAGCATGTCATCTGGGAAACAGAATCAGCACGATCCCGAGGAGAAGCCTTTATTGTTTGATTAAGGAGCCTGAAAACGAGTTAGACATTTTAATGTATAATGTCCATGAATTTCCTGAAAGCGAGCCGCATTCCCAGCAGGCTGATTTCCGATCCGAGCGGACGATGATCGGGCGGCTCTCAGGTGGAGATTTTCCTCCCTGCTTGTGATGAATGGAGACTCGTTTCTCTTTTTTTATTTATTTATTTATTTATTTATTTTGGATGAGGCAGGGGCATGTTTGCTAAGCAATCTGTTTTAGCAGCTCTTTTCCATCTGTAGCGGAAATCCACAGCTAGTCAGCATTTCAGTTCCAACTGTTACATAAAGAATCACTAAACACGTCCCAGATTCCGTGTGGACTTAAAACAACAAAGTGGCACAATGTAGAGCAGATAAATAGGGTGGAAGTACAAATTTGCAAAATTCACACTTTATGCTAATTTTATAATACAGCGGTCCCTTGACAGATGAATTTAATCCGTTCCGGAGGCGAGTTCTTAAGGTGATATTTCGCATTGTACCAAAGGAAATAATGTAAATGCAGATAATCCGTTCCAGCCACCCAAAAATATTACCAATTAACATGTATCACGTATCTTTTATTTATATATATATAAAATATAAATATATATATAAAATATAAATTCCTCTCGGCACCGGCTGCTTTAAAAACCAAACTGAATGCGGCTCCCTTTTCTTCTTGTCACCGTCCTTGATAAAAGTCTTGGGACTCATGCTGCTGTGTCTTCACTAAATGGAAAAAATACCCACTTCATTTGCCTTTCCACTGATGAAAACAAGTTTTGAACTGCTCCTGGATGTAGCTTAACCGTGACTTAGCCGGTGCTCAGTTCACTCGCTCGTATGCTGAAAAACCTTTGCATGCCGAGTCAAATTTCTGGCAAAAGGTCAGTAATTTCAGGCGGGGCATTCGTATGATGAGGTCATACAAAAAAAAAAAAAAAAAAAAGCTAATAATCACACCATGGGATAAGAGTTTCCTAGAGAATTACGGATTCTTCCTGTATCTATATTGGAGACGTTCAGTTCACAACCTTAAAACAAAGTGTTTTACATGCAAGGGATTAAGGTAGAATGGTATAGAAGCTAAGAACCTTGAACATTTTCAAGTGTAAGAACTTGTCAAAATCTAGACTGTAAGACGATCTTTGAATTTTTTTTCTTTTTATTTGAGCAATCATGTACATGAAGAAGCAGCCTTGATTACTGCGCAGTGAATTTCTTTCTCCGCTTGTCCCAACTTGTTAGGGAGCACGCCCTGGAGCAGACAAGGCTAAGGGCCTCACTCAAGGGCCCAACAGTGTCAGCGTGGTGGAGCTGGAGCTTTACTCACTGACCTTCAGATCAGTAACGCGGAGCATGAACACACTGAGCTACCGTTACCACACACACTCTTGAAACGAAACCTTTAAGGGTTCATTAATTAAGGGTACTTTGATTCATGCACTCATCCATTCATCTTATACAGGGTCATGGGGGGCCTGGAGCCTATCCCAGTAGACTTTGGGCACATGACGGGGTACAATCCATCCTGAATGGGGCACCAATCCATCACATGGGCACATAAAACAGGGACACAATTTGAGAACACCAGTTAGTCCAATCTGCATGTCTTTGGACTGTGTGAGGAACCCATAGTACTTGAAAGAACCCACAGGGAGAACATGCAAACTCCACACACACATACAGGAGGCAGCAATCGAACCTGGACCCTGGAGGTGCGAGGCCGCAGTGCTAACCAGTACGCTACCGCGCCACCATCAAGGGTGCTTATGGTACAAACATTTTAAATGTTAAATCTCTGGATTATTTAATTCCTGCACAGAAATAAATCATAACAAGCATAAAGTCTTCTTCAGGGATATGAAGAAATATTATTGCCATTTTACACAAAAGTCTACTGTACATACTACTGCACATGGTCATGAAATGAAAGTCAAAGCTGTAATGAAATAGACTTAATAATTTAGACACATCTTAAATATATATATATATATATATATATATATATATATATATATATATATATATATATATATATATATATATTATTATTATTACTATAACATCATTACATACTATACAAACATGGACATGTTCTTCTTATAACAAAACATATGATTATTAAGGACAGAAAGACAGTTAGTCCTTACTGTAATAAGGTCAGCACCTTATTTAAAGGCAATGCTGTAAGTTTATACATTTCTCAGATTTTGATTTCTTAAATTATCATTTCAGAATGATGTGGCATAAAAGGAATAAAGCACTTAAGGACGTGCTGTTAGAGGGGAAAAAAATAATAATCTGGCATATTTCTCACATAACACACACCTCCCCCGCCCCCCGGACCCTCCTTCACATAGTACAGTATTTCTATGTCACTGCTCTACTTTAAGCACTTTTTGTTTGAGGAATTAAACGTGAGATCTGAATAATGCTCTAATCCGGTTCATGTTTGTATTCTCCAAGTTTAGTTTTAAACTCTTGCCTAATTTCTGGTCTATAAGGACTACTACAGTATAAATACACTTATCAATGAGCATGATGTAATTAGAATGTATTCACGGATAATAATTAAAAACAAAAGCACATCTCAGCCTGCTGTCTGGAGAATATGATGCTTAATAATGTACAGTAAGCTTCAACAGAAGATTGTGCCTGGAGGTTTTGTTGGAGCGGATGACTTTAATAATGACTTCCAGTAAGACTCAAACTAAATGAAGTCAGCATTTACTATGACACTTGAGTGATAATAAAGGCAGCTATCTAGTAAATGTTTTACTGTAATCCATAATGTTCAGTAATAATTCAGTAAGAGCCAGTCATCCAGAGTCCAGTCTAGCCGTTCTGTCTGAGACGAAGCTTTGTTCAGATGTGTTTGAGGCAACATCATTAACCAGACTGGACAGATTTCAGCTTAATCTCCGGCTCAAATACATCTCAAACACATTTCTCTCAGCGTTTTTGTAACGTGGTGCACATGCATTCGAGTGGATGAACCTGATCCACTAATGCTACTTTCCCTTTCCATATGTTTTTTGAATATCTATGCATGTATAATAGCACAAGAAAGTAAGGTTCTGTTCATATTACAAGCCACGTTGCTCAATTCTGATTTTTTATTATTCTTTTTTTTTTTTTTTTGGGTCGAATCAGATTTGCATGTCATGACGGTTCACATTTATAGTTACAAGTGGCTTTTATCTGACTCTAATGTGGATGTGTCTGTGGCACGCATGCAAACAATCTGGGTTAAAACACGTCACATTTGTTGCAAACAATTTTAGCACAGAAATACTTTTGGTTTTGCACAGCGAGCAGTTAGTCAGCCTGTTTTTGTCGAAGGAGGAAGAAAGCCAGACATCTCACTCGACCACTGCGCCGCCGGTGCTGACTGATGAAGTCCCCGCATGCACAGAGGAGCTTCCAGCCTGACCGTGTCACCGCACATCGGATATCTACTTGATCTAGGACCACGTACGAAAATGACTCAGACAGCCCTGAGAATCACATCTGTGTCTGTATTAGATGCTACAAAAGCAAACACACAGCAAGCACGGAGTGTTTTTTTGTTTCTTTTCTTCTTTCATCTGCTTGTTGCAGTTCCAATTTTGACCACTAGGAGCATTAACACTGAAACGCTACTATAGAGGTGCCATAATCTTTCAACAGCTCCAGAAGTGACTAGTGGTGCTATTTCAAAGGAATTAATTACTATTTCAATGTCATTCAAAATGCAAGCAGGTGTAAAAGAGGATTTTATGATAATTGACATTTGTTTAACTTGTTAATTAATGCCAAACATTTACAGGCTACTTCACCACGCTGGATATTTACAAACCGCTGCTCTGAAGCACATCTGCAACTTGTTAAATCATTAAACTTCCCTTACAGAGCATCTCAAGCTTCTTAACAGCATTAAAACCATCTCTGATTCATGACACATATCTAATTAGAGAATTAAAAGAAATGATATTAGAATTTTTTTTTTTTTTTTTTTTTACAAATTTCTGTAATTTTATACATTTGTGCCATCTGGGAGAGGCATCAGCGGCGACGCCGACGGCCTCAGCATCACTCACGGCTTCCAATCTGTTTCATTCGCACATCGTCCATGAAAAATAATAAATATTGGAAGAGCAGAAACGGTGGAAATAGAGATGATGCCCTCTATTTCTGCAGCTCGGATTCCTCTCTTCCCAGCAACAGAGAAGCACAAATATGCAAATGAGGTAAATAGTTTTGGTTGCAGTGGTCTTTTTGTACAATGTGACTCTGAATTCTTCAGTGGCCCTCGGACACGGTGGTGTTTTTATTCTAATAACACGAGGAAACAAATGCTCTCACACAATGCTGGTGCGGAGTTCCTGGAAATGGAGAAAACAGCAGATCATGTCATAACAGGCTGTACAGCATGAAACGGAGACGGAACAATTGCGGTGGAGATGAAATGTTTTGTTTGTTTTTTCCCTCCGTAGTAGCAATGAGGTTTCGCCGCTTGACCGCTTCAAAAAAGCAATAACACGGAGAATTATTTCATTTATTTATGTATTTAAATGCATTTACTTACATTGACTTTCCAAGTAGAAGCCTGTTAGGAGAACTCCACTGAACACAGGGAAGCTGATGCATTTATCATTCCCATTTTAAAAGATTTATTACAATGTTAAGGAGGCGTTACTCCATTCATGATGGAAAAAGTAAGTCTATACAGTAATACCAAAACACCTCCGGAGATCCCTGATTATAAACAGATCCACTCAAAACCCTTCGTATCCAGACAGTTCAGCTGAATGCAAAACTTCAAGCAGGTCCTCGATATTATAGTTTCTATGCAGAACCTAAAACCGTGGAAGAGCTTAGAATCCATAAAAGAACTTAAAGTGAAAAGAAAATTAAAGTACCAGCTAGATGTTAAACGTCTCTCAAGTTCAATACAGTGAGTCTTAATTAAATGAGCAATACTTTGAAGTACGCACACACACACACACACACACACACACACAAGTATCTATTTACTACACACAAAAAAGGGGTATTTAAATGTTTATTATCATTAAAGCTAATTATCTTACAACAAAGTGGTTTTGTCTGATGGGAAACTATTTTGCTGTAAGGGTCAACCAATGAAGTCTTGAAAGCTTTTTAAATAGTAATAATAAAAACAATTATTCACAAAAAAAAAGTGATTTTTCAAAGTTTTTCCAATTTAATTAAAAATCTTCCTTTTTTTTTTTTTTTAAAGAACCCCTACAGTTTTTAGTTCTTTCCATTAGGATTTATTTGTTTATTAAATATTTTGATTTAAATATTAGTTTTGAAAAAATAGCTTACATCATTATTTACTCACTCACTCATCATCTATACCGCTTAATCCTGTATTCAGTGCCACGGGGGCCTGGTGCCTATCCCAGGAGACTTAGGGCACAAGGTGGGGTACACACTGGACAGAGTGCCAATCCATCGCAGGGCACAAACACACACACACACACACACACACACACTCATACATGTCAGTTAACCGAACCTACATGTCTTTGGCCTGTGGGAGGAAACCTGAGAACCCGGAGGAAACCACCAAGCACGTGGAGAACATGCACACACTCCATGCACAGAGATGAGACTCGAACCTGGCCGGGAATCGAACCCGGCCTTGGAAGTGCAAGGCGACAGTGTTAACCAATACACCGCCATGCCACCACATATTTATGAATTATTTTTTAAAGGAAACAAAAATACCCCAGAACGTCTGGGCTCTGAGCAGCACGGTGTCCTGCACTCTTCCCCTTCCGCTTAATTCATTGTGTTCTGACACTTTTCTCTTCAGAACGACCTCACGAACACTTGCACCGAGCTGTTCTGCTCTGCTTTAGTCCCCTGCAAAGCTGTCAATTATTTTGTTCGGGTCGCACGAGCGCTCCGTGAGCTCCACACGCCCCCCTTCTGGGTTGAGCAACAGGGAGCTGATTTTGCTGCTCTAACCTCAACACTTTAGTGGGCGGAATTTTACTCTTGTGGAAATGGCAGCGAGGCGCCGTGAGGTCTGAACCACGGGAATGGAGAGAAACCCGAGAGAAGCCCAGCGGTTCCGTGGCCTTGTGGCCCGTTTCGACTCCATAACTCTGAACGGTTTAAAAGAGCCGGGTCGAGTTAGCACCAGCGTTTCTGGCCGAGACACAAGGACACACATGGTGATATTTTTCGAGTGATCTAGCAGCACATTAGAAATCACCTTCTGTTTTAGAACCGTTTTATTTTATACAGCTGAGGAAGAGAAAAATGGCTTCAGCTGTGTCGACAATCTGATATTCTACAGATTTCTTCATCTCTCTCTCTCTGACACACACAGACACAGCGTTACTTTTTATTCCTCCACTTTGCTTTTCTTTGTTCTGATTTATAAAACATTTAAGAGAGAAACAGTTGAGCTTTACACATTCTGCCAAATAAATCTACATACAAGATCGTATATTCTTATTAAACACAGAACCCTTTAATGTGCTTCAGTTCTCCATTTCACATCACATGGAGCTTTATGTTCCATCAGAAATGTAATTTTAGGAAGTTAAGATCCCTGTACTATCAAGTCATTTTTTTAATAAGAATGCCTGAAGGACCAAGTCATGCCAAACTCTTGACAAGTTCTAGATATCAAGAAGAAAATAATTAACAAAGTGTTCTTTACGAATTCTTAAAGGACTCATTTAGATATTAAATGGTTCATACTGTAGCTTTCTAAAAATGTTTTTCCTAGAAACTATTTCTGATATGAAAAAAAAAATGTTTAATTTTAAATAGTTAATTATTCTTCGTTTCTTAAAATAGTTTGGCTCGGAACACTTTCGATCTTTTGAACCTTTTAAAAAATAGTTTGGTGCTTCCTCTTAGGGAACGCAGGAATGTTCTCTGTAGAAAATTACAAATGAAATCTAGAAGGCTAAGAAATCGTAATTATTTTTTAAACCCTAAAATAACCCACTGAAGGGCACCCAGGAGGTCAACGTGAAACTCTTGGCAAGTTCTAGATATTAAGAAAAAACATACAGTAAGTCACGAAAAGGTTCCTCAAGAATCCGTCAAGGTCTCATTAGATAATTCACAACTTTAAACACTTCATGCAAGTCTTTCACTGTCACATGGGGATCTGAGATGAACATCTTTATTAGGGTTAGAAATATTAATTATCCATTTATCCCATAAAGAACACTTGAAGGTAACAATAATAAAATGATAAACATTGAACACTTCAATATTTTATTTGGGTTATTATAAGAGGAAAATAATGAGCAAAGATTGGACCAGCACGGCCAGTTCGAGTTTCAGGTACTAAACTGGTTTTACTAGATAGAGTTTCTTATAGCAAAACATTTTATTACTTATTTAGTTAAGTTTCTACACTGAATCTGTAAGTGTTCCTTGAGGAAGATGACTGAAGAATCATTGAGGTTCGCAATTCATTCCAGAGCGTGATCGTACAGTACACGTAACACTGGGCTGTTGAGATGAGGAAGAAAGCCGATGATGATGATGATGATGATGATGATGATGATGATGCTCAAGCTTCTGACTGGATAATTGAATTTAACTCCAAACCTGCCCTTTGTTTTTGAAACAAAGGCATGGCTATTATAATTGTAGACTAGCATAAACATTTAGCTAATCTCCACGTTTTGCCTCTCTGATACAACAGGTTCCAGAAGTGGCTCGCTGCACTTCAGGTGGAATTGGCTTGAATAGCGAGGTGGGAAAGGTACTCGTGACTCGGGGGGTTGGAGAGAGAATAATCCAGAGTTGATTCTGTGAATATGTGCTGGTTTGCCGCAGATCCTCGAGCTGTGTCAAGAGCTCTCGTTTAAGCCCTCGAGCTTTGGAACAGCGCGGCTCCCCTGAGAAACGCCACTTCAATATATGCGCGCCGCGGTAGCGTGAATGCTCAACACCATTGTCTGCTTCGCTCACTGGCCCATTTCAGGTTTTTATTTCTTCTTTTAAAAAGGGCTGCTTTAACAGGAAATGGGCCGCGAGTCATCCGTGTTGCTGGGAAACAGCCAAAGGGAAGCTGTTTTAAGTGTTTTGTAGGGCATTTACAGAGGCCATTTTGAGTCATGGCGTCTGAATGAATAATCTGAAGCAGCAGTCATGGCTTTGTGTGTGTGTGTGTGTATGAGAGAGAGAGTAAAGGGGGGGAAAAAAAACAGCCCTCATCTGGAGACAGGGATATTGTAAAGTGAAAAAAGCACACATCATTCGGCGTGATTACACCTTGACAACAAGGGCTGCTATTTGGAAAATCCAGGCGCACAGCGTGGATCCTTTAAGAGCATCATTTCAGAGCGATTATGTTGGAGAGAAAGTTCCCATCTTATTCTGAGAGGATGAATGTGAGATGACATAATGGGTTAGGATGGAAAAAAAGAAAGAAAAAATGCTTATTTGCTAAAGCAACAATATCTGAAAAGTCACAGAGGATCCGGGCTTATTATACGATTAGATCTTTTTATTACTTGCTGAAGTAAAAAAAATGGCTGTTTTTTAAATTCTGGTGAAATTCCTTCAGGTTTGAGCACCAGAGGTGAAAGAAGGCAAACAGTAAAGCTACATCTCAACCCGATCCGGTAAACACCTCCGCTGTCAGGATTAACACCCGGGACAGAGCCAGAAAAAACTGGAAATGAAACACTGGCAACACTTTTGACGGCCTGCTCTGAGTAGCAAAAGGGGCGGAGCCAACGGAAGGTACTGAAACTATAGACAAGAAATGGGAGCTTAAATTAAATCAACATGAAAATAAAACATGCATAAAATCTTGACCCGAAGCAAAATTAACTACACCCATGTTTGAATTTATTTTATTTCTTATTATTCACTGCTCTTTGTGTCCAGGATACACCATTACATTATCACCCACAATGCACTGCA
Organism: Clarias fuscus; assembly: GCA_030347435.1. Classification (NCBI taxonomy): domain Eukaryota; kingdom Metazoa; phylum Chordata; class Actinopteri; order Siluriformes; family Clariidae; genus Clarias; species Clarias fuscus. The sequence goes on from CM059228.1 coordinate 23,089,124, forward strand.
TGCTTATTACTGTACCTATAGTGACCTCAAAAAGCAACTGTATTTTATACTATACAGTATAAGGTGCATAAAAATATAATGCTTATAAACCTTAAAATGAATTACAGTATTAAAACACAACATAAATAAATAAATAAATAAATAATACAAATGAAGCCTGATTTTTTTAATTATTATTATTAATAATTGCATCTAACCTGTCTGCTTATGCTATAAATCACCAAAAATGTTTAATTCACCAGTTTTGCTTTTGTCCACTCCTGACTACTCAATTATTAATTTTACCAACTTCAAAAAAACTTCTCATTTTATTTATTTATCTCATCAAATTGTTCATTCCATAAAAGGAATTCCTCAAAATAAAAATGTCCTTTAACAAATCTTACAATTCACACACATTTACATATTAAACTGTTCTTGAGTATTCTTATAAACCTTGTCTTCCTCTTATTATTACTTTTTTTTTTTCCTTCTCATTGCTGTTTAGAAGCTTATTACTCTCCAAATGTTAAAGTCAGATTCATGATAGATTTGTTTTTGTATATAAAATGCCATTAACGCAGATTATATGGGAGCAATATCTAACAAACTTTTCCATTAAAGTCTTATTTTAGAATGCCTTTACACAACAAGAAACATTGTATGCAAATTGACACATATTTCACTTTGACAACAGCTAATTTGCATAAAAAATATGCAAGTTCTTTTTTTTCAGTTTTTTAAACTTTTCTGCTGGAAAAAGTATAAAATCAGAGAGTCATCACAAGACTTTTCTTTTTATGATCTGATGCTGCACATTTCACACCACTGGACAAGTAAAGTGGGGCAAAGAATGAATGAATGAATGAATGAATGAATGATTATCACTCAAAAACATACAATGAAATTGCACATTCAGAATGATTATGTTGCAGTTGACTTCCTGTTTTGAATGATGGGAGGAAAAAAAGACCAATAACCATGCATTGCACAGTAATTAACAGTAAATAAGTAAAAAACAATTGTGTAAATAACTAAATTACAGGCTGATAAATATAAACAAATATATAGCTGATGAGAATATGATGATTAGTAAGTATATATATATACAATGCATGGTTAATCAAATAGGTGACAAATACTTTTTCTTTTCATATTTGTCACACTTAAATGATTGTGATCATCAACCATTTTTTATATTACACAAGGATAAACTAAGTAAATAAAAATTATTATTAAAATTATTTAAAAACAGTTTTAAAATGATGGTTACATTTATTTAAAAAATAAAAAATGTCCAAAAATGACCTTAAACAGGTTAA
>CM059228.1:23092924-23152924 GCA_030347435.1 Clarias fuscus
GTGGTGGTGGCAGCATCATAATGTCCTTGTGACTGTTTTCATCTCCCTCATGCTGTGTGAGGTCGCTTCTCAGCCAGGGGACTGGACTCACTCACAACTTTGCCTCAGAACACAGCCATGAATAAAGAACGGTACAAAAACATCCCCCACGGGCACCTTCTCCCAGAACAGTTTGGTGATGAACAAAGCCTCTTCCAGCATGATGGAGCTCCTCGCCATGAGGCAAAAGTGATGATAATTAAGTGGCTCAGGGAACAAAACATGGAAATTGTGGTTCCATGTCCAGGAAACTCCCCAGACCTTAATCCCATTGAGAACTTGTGGTAGATCTTCAAGAGGTAGAAGGACAAACACATAAATCCTTACAAACTCCAGTCATTGATTACTGTATGTAAGAATGGGTTGCACCTTCAGTCAGGATGTGGAACAGAAGTTGATTGACAGCATGTCAGGGCGAATTGCAGAAGACTAAAGGAAGAAGGATCAACACTGCAAATACTGACTCTTTACATAAACTTAATGTAATTGTCAATAAAAGCTTTGACTCTTATGAAATGTTTGTAATTATACTTCGGGAGACCAGAGTAACATCTGACACACAGATCTAAACACACTGAAGGACCAGACTTTCTGAAAATTAATATTTGTGTCTGTCTCAAAACTTTTTACAGCCACAGCCGTGCGCGAGAGCCGAGATGAAGAAGACACGACGCCTTCATCATCTCCAACAGCTGAGAAGCTTCGGCATGAACCCTGCGGCCCTCAGAACATTTTCAAACAGCGAATACCGCGAGAGCATCCCGATTACCACCATCACCTGTTGGTTCGAGAGCTGCACTACGCTTGAGCACAGAAGTCTGTGGAGGGTGGAACGAAATGCCTGGGGCATCACTGGAGGTGAGCTTCCCTCGCTCGGAGACATCTACACCATGACATGCATACGGAGGCTCATAAGATACCACAAACTCAGGCTCTTCTCATGACCACCTTCTGCAAGATGATACGCCAGCATCAGGACGCACGGACGCGGGGACACGGACTCGGGGACAAGGACTCGGGGACACACCTCAGCTGCTTAACAACAAACAGGTGAACCAGTAGAGAACATCTGCATTGTCTGTCCCTGAACATGTGACCAGTACAGTGTGTATCGTTTTCTCCACACTATTACACGCTGCACTTTTAATGGACTGCTGAAAACTGATGATTACACACTCAACTGCACAAAGAACATAAATTACACAAATAGTCTTTTGCACCTTTTATCTTTTCTACCACACATTATACGTTTTTGTACTTTAATTTATTTTAACTCTCCTTCCTTTTGTTGGATTTTATCACTTCAATACTTACAGTAGTAACTTTTTAAAAAAACTTTTAAAAACAGATTTCACTTCAGGTGGCACGGTGCGTATTGATTAGCGCTGCGTCCTCTTACTGTACGTCCAGGGTTGAGGGTTCGAGTCCTGCCTTTGGATCTGTGTCTGTGTGTGGAGTTGGGTTTCCTCCGGGTGCTCTGGCTTCCTTCCACAGTCCAAAGACTGGCAGATTAGGCTAACTGGCGTTTCCAGATCGAACATAGTGTGTGTGTGTGTAATGGATTGGCACCCTGTCCAGGGTGTACCCCGCCTCGTGCCCCAAGTCTCCCGGGATGAGCTCCAGGCCCCTGGAACCCTGAACACGGGATAAAGCGGTACTGTGTAGACGATGAGTTGGTGAGTGAGAGAGATTTGACTGCATTGTTGTCGCTGTTTTTTCTCTACACACGGTAATTTCACTCCTTCTGTACTTGAATGATTTTACTAGATTATAGTGAAAACAATAAAACTAAAACTGCAGATGAAGCTGATGGGCCCGATGCGGCCTGGAGCCGTCGTGAGCAGATCTACAGCGGGTCAGCGAGACGGGTCTCGAGGCCGAATGTAGGTCAGGATTGGAAGCGTGTTTTTTATTTGCAGGGTCTGAGGACAGAGAAAGACTTTAAGTCCAATATCGATCTGGAAAATATCTACATCAGTCATGTCGATGCTTCTAACAACTTCAGGCCATGGGAGCGTGCGGTGATTTATCATTATGGATTTATAGTTGTGAAAGCTTTACTAAAAGTAAGTATGGTGATCGATCGTCTGCTGCACGACTGCCAGAGAATCAACAGCAGACCTTCGGGGGCTGATCCGCCAGAGGACAGATGAATTCAAACATCGGATTTTGTGTTTTTATGAAAACTCTTACATTTGGTTTCTAGTGCAATATTCCATCACTTCTCACAAATACAGTAAAAAGCTGGCTCAATAAAAACCTCTGTGTGTGTGTGTGTGTGTGTGTGTGTGTGTGTGAGACATTCTTCTTTTTAGTATGCATCTAATAATATATATAGTGTGTGAGAATTATCACCAGGTAAGTGGTACTTCCTGGTCATGTGACCAATCAACAAATTCTCCTGTAATGAAAATATTCACACTACTCGCTACACTCTGCTTATGGGCGGGGTCTAGTGTGTGCAACATAGTAGCAAAAACAGACAGCCACTCATGGTCAGACTCCACCCCCTGGCCACGCCCTGTGGAGATTTACCCTGCATTCAGAAAAGACGAGAAGCTTATTTGTGTTTTGCTGTTGGTGACCATTTTGACCGTTCATGAATTTTGATTGAAGCTTACCATGGAGTTGCCATGGTTACTCTAGTAGGTTATATTTTTTAAGGCACAACTAATAGCTAGTTAGCAATGGATTAGATTAGCAATTGCTAATAATACAGTAGCTAACTAGAGAACGCAAGCGAAAGCAGCTATTTTGCCACTTAACATAAAACAGACTCATCATCATCATCATCATCATCATCATCATCATCATCATCTTATCTTATCTTGTGTCTGAGATGCTCCAGAGTGGATTACGTTCTCTACCACAAAGATGATAAGAAACATGAGGTCACATCACATGGGCATCGATTGTGTTCTTTAGAGAGAAAGAAGATAATTAGACAGATTTTATTTCTGAAATCTTCTTCTTTCTTTTTTTTCGTCTCATCTCAACCTTCAGCTTGTTTGCATCTCTGTAGCGCTGAACTTTGTCCACTCTGGTCAAGAGCACTTTAAAATCAGAAGCAAAGTCTCTCCTCACACACACACACACACACACACACACACACACACACACACGGTCATCATCTCCAGTGGACTCGAGAGAAATTAGCACTCAGAACATGAACTTGAAGCCAAACAAGCTGCTGCAGAAACACATCTCTCCTCTCCACATTCTGTCCTTCTTACCTCCTACACTCAAGACGTTCCACTAAACGGCTATTTATTTCTCGCATCTTTTATTTCCACCACCTTGACTTTTCAACCTCCATCTAACAAACGGATAAATAAGGCAATTTAGAGAACATATTTATTTTGCCATTGACCTTCTCCTGCTGTAAAGACGAGAAGAGAAACTCTCCAGAGTGTGTGTGTGTGTGTGTGTGTGTGTGTGTGTGTGTGTGCGTGTGTGTGTGTGTGTGTGTGTGTGTGTGTGGAGGAGAAGAGCTCCGCTGGTGATGAGTGCATATTTATTTCCGCCGCACTTTGCAGTCGGTCCACAAGTGGCTCCGGGGCAATTTTTCATTTCAGCAGTTTAAAAAAATGCAGATAATAACAGTCCCAGTTGAAAACTTAATTACCGCAACCTTTCAACGCGACGAAAGGGCGAGTCTACAGCGCTAACTGCTTTCAGAAGGAAAAAATAAAAATGAATAAAAATAATAATAATCAAAACAACTTCCTGGACATTGGCTCTCCGTGATGTGTCTCGTCTTTATAATTTGATTTCCTGGCACAGAAATGCGCATCAACTTTTTACTGATGTTTTAAAGACGGCGATATTAAATAAAGACATGAGAGAAACCGGATAATTAATTGTGTGTTTTCAAATGTTGCTACCTCGCGGTCAAACCGAGGGGCGGATCGGCGGATCTCCTGCAGCTTTAGCTTATCTCAATGAAAAGCCAATTAAACAACTGCTCAGTTATATAAATGTCAAGAATGTACGTCACTTTGGATAAGCGCGTCTCCCAAATGCCAGGATTGTAAATCTATAAACACTCTGCTGAACTTCAGCTTTTATCTTGGACTGTTTTCGCCGTGTTCAGAGACCCCAGGTGTAGCGCGCGGCGCAGGACGCGAGGGCTTGACCTCACGCTGTATTTATGAAAGGAAACTCAATAATGATCGTTACAGTAAACAAACATTAAACGTAAACGGCATGAAAACACGGACAATCCATATTCATGAGATAGGAGTGAGTTATTTAATGAGCAAATCTGTGACATAACGGTCAGGTGACAGGACAAGGTGAGAATTATCACCAGTGTTTAATTCACACTCAGAGTGTTATAGTCTTAATATATATATTTAATTTCTATATATAAAACTCCACGCTCGTTCCTGATCTTTATTTCTCTCCACACTGTAAAACAATACTGAAGGTATTTATATTTTATGAAAAACATACACAATGATCAGTTATAAACAGTTGATATTGAGATGTATATCTGCTCCTTCTGCTCTGTAAAGCTTCATAACGCCTCTAATCTGAGGTGCCGCTTGAGGTTAATTGGTGATTTCTGAGGCTGGTGACTCTAAATGAACTTCTCCTCTGCAGCAGTAAGTTTTGGTCTCGTCTTCATGAGAGACAGTTTTCACAAACGCACTCGACACAATACTGTGCATGAACAGCTGACCTTCATGTCTTAAACTAACAAGTGACTGTCAATGTTGTTGTTGTTGTTGTTGTTGTTGTTGTTGTTGTTACCTGTTTCTGTTGTCACTTAATTATGTAATGCTGTATGTGTTATTTTATAGTTTGAAGAAAATCCATTATTGTTCTAAATTGTTCCCCTCGTTTCTTCATATTAAATGAAATTAAATGATGTAGATTAAATGAAGACAAAGAATGGGAGTAAAAATGAGAGCCAGAAAAATGTCCAAATTAGAAAGCGTGGAGAAGAATTCCTCAGGATTCTGTTAAAACAAACGTTGTACTTTACTGCATGATGACGCACATGTGCTAATAATAAGAAAATTATAAAAAAAATTTTTTTTAAATCCACCACATCAAAAGCAATCCTTTTTACCCACCTTTAGTTCTGCCTTGTAGTTTTCACGGGGTCAAAGTTCACCTAAACCTAATGATCATCAAGCTGAAAGACTCCAGCACCAGAAATAAAGCGCGTCTCTTACGTCACGCGTCCTTCCCCCTCCGGTGAATCGGCTTTTCCGCCGGGTGAATTTTATTGACAGGAGTACTATCAGGGGTCTCCCTTAGGGTATCGCCATAGCAACGGTTCAGACATCATAAATTTTGGCACCTTTGCAAGATAGACAAACATTATTTGACCTTTGGTGTCATGTTTGCAGGAGCTTCGCCAAGTAAAGCGTGTTTCACACTCGAAGGTTTCATTTAAATCATTCTCCGTATATTCTCTCCTTCCAGCTGTTTCACAATCTCAACACAATGGTTTCAAAGCACAGTGTTGATTTTTTTGTTTGTTTGTTTGTTTGTTTGTTTGTGTTAATGCGATACTGTATCCTACTTTACTGTACCTGACAAAGCAGGAAATCTGAAGAAGCTTCGTGCGGCTGCCTCTGGACAGCCGCGTTTTAGCCTCAAGGACGAAAAGAGAAATCTTCAGAAAGGAGAATCAAATGTCTCGCAGGTTCTCATCTTTAGAATTTTCCATGTTCCAAGTTGTAGTTCACTTATTTTTAGTTTAGCCTCTGTACCAAGTACACAAGGTCCGTTTGAGTCGTGCACTTCACACCCACACCTGCTTTAGGGGTCAACCAGGTACATTTTTTATTTCCTTTTATTACTTCTGCTGCAAACTTTTCAAAAGACAGCAACTTCAGTGTATCTTTCAGGCTGAATTATTATAATCCACAAGCTCTTTTTATTTGTTGTCTTGGCTTCTCCCTCCAAACTCCCCGAGCAGTCAGACTTCAGAGTGAGACGGATCATCATTCAGACGGCTTTATTCCTCGCCGAGCTTTGCTTCATTCTGCTTTTAAACTCCACACTAAAGATACGACGTGAGCGGGTTGCCGATCTATCGCTTTTTTTTTTTTTTTTGTTGTTGTTTTTTTTTCACGTCGTCGCCGTTTCCCACGTTCTTGTGGAGGAGGAGCGTGTATTGACGATCTCATTCATCGGTTTATCAGCAGAATCCTCAGCATGAGGCATCAAATGAAATCGATAAAGTCTTTTAACAATAAGAGGCTCTGGGAAAGGAAATTGACTGATGAGGCGAGGTGAAGAGTCGCAGCTCGCGATTGACTGCCGTGTTTTGTGTCGTTACTGAGAGTTGATGTGGCTCAGGCCTCCGGCGTTTCACTTCCCACAATTCAATTTATCTAAACGACCAGCACTGTGGGTTGCATTCTGGATCCCTGGATTTCAGCGCGGCTGCAAATCACAGGTTTATATTAATGTGTGAGTGTTCTAGCGGGTTATCGTTTCTATAGGGTCCTTTTACAGGTGACTATATACTCTGTGTGTGTGTGTGTGTGTGTGTGTGTGTGTAACTGATCATTTTTGGAAAAGGACTTGTTTAAGTTACCTTTACATCTTCCAACATGTTAGCACTGGCGGAGTTTACACTTTGTTGCATTTCATTGTGTAACTTCCTTTTTTTTTTTTTTTTTAATATAACAAGATAACTTATAATCGCGAGACGGCTGTTAAGAGGAAACACACGCAGCTGTGTCAGAATGCTGATTATCGACCCGACCGCTAATGGCACTCGGCCTCATTGACGATCTGGTGGCCACTCGAGCTGCTCAGATGGTTGGATCCTCAAAGTGATGTTAGTATCAATAGACAGCTCTTTCCATTAATCCCAGATTCAAGAGAAACGACTCGTCTAAATATTTCTGTAACAGAGCTGAGAAATGCTTATAGCTACTATAACAAACATACACACATAATATCAGGAAGTAACTTGTTTTGTCGATGTTTTAGCATTAAATGTAACTATAAACAGATGTGAAAGTGTGTCTTTTTGCTTTTATTCATTATTAGCACAACACACACACACACACACACACACGCACACACACACAGGAACATTAAAGGTCCCATATGTTGTAGACAGAGTTATTGCCCCAGCTGAAATAACTTTCACATAATACACATTTTCAAACGTCACAAGTTTCTCTGTTTCTGTATCTGTAAATGTAAATGAGCTACTGTTAAGCCACGCCCCCCAGAGAACTGAGCAACAAGCCAGGGGAGGGGCTTCTTACAGTATATGAGGACACATTATATATTAGGAGGAAAATCGAATTGGCTTAGGTGATTAGGTTTTCTGTAAATTCATGCCAGAATGTAAACCTAGTAAAACAAATTCAATAGCACAAATAAATAATTAACTGAAAATACCTGGTTACAATTGCCTAATAATCATTAATTTTGTTTATTTTTTATTGATTTTGTTAATTATTAGTTAAAATTCTATAAAATAATTATTCAAAGGTTCCATATTCTGCTTCATCAGAACAACAGGTTAACACAGGTCTCAGAGCTCCCGTGTGTGTGTGTGTGTGTGTGTGTGTGTGTGTGTGTGTGTGTCTGCATGTGTGTGTGTGTTAATGCCCCAGCTGGAGTAAACTTGCCGTTTCACTCCTCTTCTGAACATGCCATTTTAGTGTTCATGTAAATGAGCTCCTGTTGAGCCACGCCCCAACACACCCACCCCCCCCCACCCCCCTCCACAGAGCCACATGTCGGGGGAGGGGCTCTTCACACAAAAAATGTGACCTCATATGAGAAGATATACACTGCAGCCCCATTTAAAATGTCTAAACATGACTAAAAAGTGAATTTTAATAATAATAATAAGAAGAAGAAGAAGAAGAAGAATGATAACAGTAATAATATTTATCGCCTTACAGCTCCAGGATCGAAGGTTCGAGTCCCATCTCGGGTCTGTGTGCATGGGGTTTGCATGTTCTCCCCACGCTTGGTGGAGTTCCTCCGGGTTCTCCGGTTTCCTCCTACAGTCCAAAAACAGTGTCCCTGCCTAGTGACCCATGACCCCTGAAATAGACTCCAGACCCCCCCCATCACCCTGTACTGGATAAGCGCTATGTAGAATGGATGAGCGAGTGATGAGGGTTAAACCGTACTGTACACTTCAGCAGGTGTTTTATAGTGAGCGAAACCTCTCTGCTTTAACAAGAGCTTGTTTTTAAGCTATGGCAGGCTATTTACAATATTATATTATATCATTTGATTTTATAATTTCTTATATATTTCTTATGTACAGGTTACTTTGTGTTAGCAAGCTAGCTGGCTAATCCGGAAAGTAATGCTAGTTAAACCAAAACATCATATTAATAATAAATGGACTTTATCTGTACAAAAGCCACATATTAATAATAAATGGACTTTATCTGTACAAAAGCCACAACAGAAATTCACAAACAAAATAATAAAATCCAGGCTTTGGTCTTGGCTGCGCTTCTGTCAGGGCAGGAAATGTAGAACAATTAAAAAAAAAAAATAGAAATGATGATTAAACATGCAGTAAATAAAACTATTAAAAATAAAACAGTATAGAATAGTTCGAGCTGTATTTATATTCATCTCACACTTGTTCTCATTCCTGGTCAAACAGTGAATAGTCAGATTTGTTTTGAGGCAGCAGAACACATACACACACACACACACACACACACACACACACACACACACACACACACACACACACACAGTAGTGTGTATTATATGAAGAGTAACAATCACTTACACTTCTGCCCTCTGTAGCTGGTTCTCGCTCTGAGGCTTTTAATGCAGATTTTGTATCCAATAACGGCGCGCGGGCCACTGGGAAATAAACGACAACAGCTCGAGAATGCGGGACGAGAAAATTAAAACGAGGTCAATTAAATTCAAGCTAATCAATATGCAAAAGTGTTCATTCATTTTTAATAAGTGTGAGGAGATGTTGTGGGCTGGAACGGGCTCGAGCATGTCGGAAGTAGACACACACACACACACACACACACACACACACACACACACACACACACACAGCCTCAAACATCAGGGCACAAACAGCCACCCACACACACTCGCATGCGACACACACACACACACACACACACACACACACACACACACACAAAGCCTGACAACATCGTGATGTCCAGCGGTATACATGCGCTCCACACACATCACCAGGCTTTGATTCAGCAAGTGTGTATTTTTAGTCTGTTTTCGTGCCGTGATTACAGAGAGCTGCAAACTACAGGCTCTGAAACTCGCGGACGCAAAACTACACGCTTTCTGTTCACAAACACGCCGGTTTATATATTCAGACTGCTGCGACGAGATAGGACCGAGCTCGTTATTCAAATCACGTTAACGTTACAGTTTAATTCCCTGCTGTCACTGTACAGTTTGTGAACTGATCACCAGAATACTGCGTGTCTCAGCAAATACAAACAACCAATTCATTACAGACACTGCATGCCCAACCCCCACGGCAGTCAAAGCTTTACTTAATCGTGATAATTCCGCCTCCGAGCTCCGGATGTACAGTAGGTGGTTTTTTGTTGTAGCCCAGCAAAGTGTTGTAACTGGTTTTTCTGTCTTTGTGCCGGTGCTTTGGCCGTCTGAAAACAAAGAACTGGTTCAAAATTGGGCAACGACTCCAAACCAGCATGTACACAAATTATGGAAAAAAACTGACCTGATTATAATAGTCATAACATTTAATTTGGTCTAATTTACTTAAATAATTCGTTTGTTGAATATTACATTAAATCATTGTTTAAGGGTCGGTGGTCTGAGACGTTGTTTTTGTTGTTTGTTTAGATATGAAATGGTGTTATTATTGTTATCATTATTATTATTATTGTGTGTGTGTGTGTGTGTGTGTGTGTGTGTGTGTGTGTGTGTGTGTGTTAATGCCCCAGCTGAAATACCCCTCGGATTTCCCACACTTTAAACTCCCTCCGTTTCACTCCTTCTCTAAATGTGCCATTTCAGTGTCTATATGTAAATGAGCTGGTGCTGAGCCACGCCCTTGAGCGAACATCAGAGACGGGGGGAGGAGATCTTCTTATATCAGGTCACATCTAATTGGCATGTTTAATCCCTGATTAAAACAAAAATGGAAAAAAGCAAAGAAAAAAGAAAGAAAATAAGGGATGATTTTTTTCGTCTCATGTTGTTGTTTGTACTCACACAATGGACGTCTAATTACGACTAAAAAATGAATTTTGCATAATAGTTTCCCTCTTATACGTGCCATATAGGATATAATGTGAAGTTTTATGGTGTTCGGGTGTTTGTTCGTTCCTACCTTCGGAATCTTGCCTCATTTCCTCCACGCGGCACTTTGAGAGCTGTTCTACTAATTAGCTCCTAAAAGCTGACATTTTCATTAGCAAGCCATTTTTTCTGTCCTGCAAATAACAAAAAAAAAAAAAAAAAAAAGTAACTTCATTATATTCTCGTTTGAGGACCATTTGTTCCAGCGTGAGAAGGCTTTATGATGGGTAATAACTCAGAATTAATTAAGCTCTGCGTGTCCTTTGCTACTGATTTTGTAAACACGTCGTGTCACGGAGCTTTTGAGATGTTTTGGACTTAAAGCGTTAAACATTGCTCTAATTAATCGATAAATTACAACAACGACTCTTTGAATGCAGCCCCTCGAGCGCAATGGGCGGGGTCAAACCCACAGACTGACCAGAATGACCAGAATGAGCAGCGCTATCAGTGTGCAGAAGAAGAGAGCTCATCTCAACACACAGGTCATTTACAAGGTGAAAGCAGTGATGAGGAGATAATAAAGGGGCGGAGCCAGAGATCACAGAGAGCTGGGGAGCAAAAGGGGGCGGGGTTATGACATTATTATTACTTTGTTCATATTTCAGGGTCATTAATGTTTCCAGGGAGCGAGCGAAACTGTTTAATAAGATAACACCTAGTTTGCAATGAGGAGCAGTAATTCAATTAACTTAGCTAGGTGTGTGTGTGTGTGTGTGTGTGTGTGTGTGTGTGTGTGTGTGTACATGGTCTGTCCATGTGCAATCAGGCACATCAGGTGACAAGCACTTCCCTCCCTGGAGAGAGATCCGTCATTCCAGTGGCAGGTTCTTACTCACCAGCTCGATGCCTGATGGGAGCTGAGCAGTTGAGGGTGAAGGACTTTGCTCAAGGGCCAACAGTGGCAGCTCGGCTGAACCGGGAACCACCTAATCAGGAGTCCGACACCGTAACCACCAGCATACTGACTTCTGCATCCTGATTGGTCAGAAAGTGTTGATTAAAGTCACTATACAAATCACAGGATTACGTTAAAGCACACACACACTCAATCAGGCCCATGCGGTATACATGTGCAGATATCTACTTATAGTGTATGATGAGTGACATCGATCATTTCATTATTTACACAACGTTGACGGGAAAAGAGTTTGTATAATTATTTAACAGGTTAAAGCTAAAAATAATCTGATGATCTTTAATGTAATCGGTGATATTATTATTTCAGGCTGAAGCCCACATACAGTACATGTCTGTCTGCAACATAGATGATGTGACGACATTAGATGTTGGTTTCCACAGGATTGGTGAATAAATATTCGGAAACTGGCCAAAATTCACAGAAAGATCTACTGTCATCTAATTTTATTACAATCAATGAGAAGGAGAGAGGAGATAGAAAAGATTATATTTACACCTTTAAGTTGAAGTCTTTACTTTGAAGCGCCACTAAGTTGTACTTCTTTGGTGCTCAGACAAATACACTCGCTGTTCGGTAATCGGAGAGAGAATCACAGATGAGAAATGGAAAAAGTCGATCAGATAAAGATGAAGTTTTGTCTTAAAACGACTCCGGCGTGTTAAAATTCACTTATACCACTTCAGCGCTGTTATTTCAGCCAAAGTGAGAATATGAACTAATCCCAGTCAAAATATTCACTTTATCTTTTCTCATTAATATCTATTGCTGCAGGTGTTTGTTTACATTGAGACAGTAGCGCATTAGTAGATTATTTTAAAGTAGATTATTAAATCCCACACATAACTGTTCATAACGTCACTTTTACTCCACATTTAGATTCACTGATGGTGCAGATTAAACTTCAGCCAGAGATCTGAGTGCTGCTAGTCTTAATTCTGTCCAGACAATTTTACGTGATGCTGTGGCCAAATCTAGACAGACAGACAGACAATTTTTCCTGTCATTGAAATCGTTCTGACCAATGTACAGACAAGACCTTTCTTTTATTTATATAGATTCCTAAAGAAAGCAGTTTGTATATACGACTAGAATCAGTCTGAAATGTAAATGTGCACAGTCCGTCACCTATCTTGTGTGCTTTAATGAAGATCTAACCAATAACAAGGTTTCAGATCCTACTGGATTTTCTGATTTCTCCCATTTTAAACGAGCTCTAAGTCATTTAATACAATTCATTTTTTTTTTTTTTGTAAAGCACTTTTAGCAGCTTCACAGAATTTAAGAAAGTATAGACTATAAATCTCAGTTGGTCCCTGATGATCAAGCCGAGGGCGACGGTATCAAAGAAGAAACTCGCTGAGATGAGAATAGAATAAACATTGAAAGAAACCAGACTCAGGGCAGGGAACACATTCTCATTTAGGTGATATCATGAAGCCATCATAAATCAGTTCCTGTTATATCTGTGTGCTATAAGACTGAAAGTTCAATGTAGCAGGGAAGGTGTTTACTGTACATTTAATATGAAGTCACGTTCTGAAATATTCTAAACAAGCCAACCGTGCGTTGACCTCGAACACACACCAGTACACCGACATTGGTTCATGGCAAGCGCGCGGCTCCCCTCAGGCCTGAGTGAAACTCGATCTTTCTTTACCCAACGCTTTACAATCCTCAGGTGCATAAATAATAATAAACTCTGTTTCTCGAGCAGAATGCAGCGGCGCTGGTCTGTGAACAGAAACACAGCCATTTAATCGAGAAACACGTCTCGACCTTTTTGTGTCCTTAAATGACGACAACTTGTTAACAACAACAACAACAGAGTGCAGTTTGGGAAATCAAAAGAGGAGTTCCTCAAGGTTCTGCCTCAGGCCCAGTGAAACTGAGTCACTTCCCAGGGGCTTTGTGATCCCCATAGAATTATTATTTTTTGTTTAAGTGCCACTCTGTCACATTATTATAATAAATTTACATTATATACACTTGCATACTGTACATAAATATTTAGGAATTAACTCAATCCATATTTAGGCACCTCCTCTGAACTGCCTATAGCCCCGCCTCTTACTCAGTAGCCCTCAGCCATGCGTGCACAATGCCTTCCATTGCAAAAATTTCTATTTTAAATATATCCTCTATTATATTCAACAATTGACCTTAGTGAATCAGCGAGGACTGCATACATATTTAAAAATTATCCTCACACTGCGCTGGCTCTCAGAGGGATTTATTTTTAGTCCTATAACTAAAGATATGCTTTTGTCCAGTAAATAATATCTTCAGCCTTGAGTACAAGCTCCTCGTGCACTTTCAGACCTGACTGTACGCTGCCATTACGCCTCCACTCCTGGAGTAAACCAGAGAATGCAGAGTCCTTCGCGTATCGTCCACCGTGGCTACTAACAAGCCGCAGGAGGTCAGAAACAGTCGGAATTGCTGATTCCCATCACTTTTACTTTCCTAATTTTTATGAAATTAACTTCTGGATCGTGTCCCAGTTCGCCATGAGTCTGTAAGTATATACCGCCCCCCCCTCGGGAGGCCGCGAT
This sequence comes from Clarias fuscus, assembly GCA_030347435.1. NCBI lineage: Eukaryota > Metazoa > Chordata > Actinopteri > Siluriformes > Clariidae > Clarias > Clarias fuscus. The sequence goes on from CM059228.1 coordinate 23,106,716, forward strand.
GCTCATCAGCTAATAATCGGCCTGTGTGCTGATAATACAGCAGCAGAGGAATTTGGTCAGCAGGTAATTAGAAGTAATCATGGGAATGATGAATTCTACAAAATGATCCATGTGAGGTTGGGGGGGAGCACAGTCGTCTGCACAAAATCCCCCTCCGAAGGGACGCCCATATCGAGAGAAAAGCAAGTTATTTCCCCAGAGTGGAAAACATCTCAAACTTCATCTGCTTTTCCTGTAAGTAGCAAAGAAGCCTGGCATGCTGCTTTAAACATGTGAGCGCGAACACACACACACACACACACACACACACACACACACACACACACACACGCACACATGCGACTCTGTATACTGCTCAAAAAATGAAGGGATTACTTTGTCCCGGTTTGACTTGAACATCCCTCAAGCCAAACCACGGCATGTTTCCAATACTAAAAAGTGTATATAAAGTGTATTGAATACTAAATAATAATAAAAAATACTGAATAATAATAAAATACTCAACATAATGAAAGGTGAGCAAAACTACATTGTATTGAAAACTGAAGTGTATAAAGTAAAGCATGGACAGAATTCTGAACAATACTGGAATACTGAATACACTACTGACGTGTACAGAATAATACATTGTACAGCGAATACTGAAGGTAGCAGAGAACTACACATTCATAACATTAAACTACATTAAAAAAGCATGAGAGTATAAACACTGATAAGATGCTAGAAGTCATAAGCAATACTGACATACGTAACTACTGTATAAAATATCTTTAAAAATACTGTACTTTGAATGACATAATTGGGAAATATAAGAAACTGAACATTACAGACATATGAAGTAAATGACTTTCATCTCTTTCCTGAGAACAACCATAAAGCCCTGAGTGCTAGTGGAATAAGTGTGTGAATCCTTGAGTTAATGACCTCAATACACTTACAGTATTGTATGTAAGCCAAGCCTCGCCAAAAAGAGCTTTCAGAGGATCTACGATCAAGAACTGATGATTTATATGAAGCTGGAAAGGGTTTCAAAGAGATTTCAAAGACTTTAGAAATTCACCAGTCTACAGTTAGACAAATGGAGACACTTTGGGATTGTGAGGACTCTAACGAAAAGTGGACGCCCAGTCAAACTGCCCCGGAGAACACGACATAGACTCATCATTGAAGAAACAACCTCGAGTGACAGCTACAGACTTGAAGGCATCATCCAAGGGTGCACTTACTTTTTCCACTTCCATTTTGAATGTTGAATGAGTGTGTTCAATAAAGACCTGAAAGATCAGAATATTTTTTTGTGTTATTTTTTCAGCCACATTATATCATTCAGTACCCTTGACTTCGATCAGATCACATTTTATGACAAATGAATGCAGAAAACCATGAAATTCCAAAAGGTTCACATACTTTTTCTTGCCCCTGTAGTAAATTGTACAGAATACAATAGTGCATGAAATACTGAAATATATGGAACGCCGTGTGGTTCACACTACTGAACTGTATGACCTTCTGAAGGACGCAGTGAAATACTGAAATAAAAAGTCCATGTCTTGCAAGAAATACCAAACTTTATTAAATAGAATAATAAAGAATAATAAATAGAACAGCATGTTTATGAAACTATAATCACACTGCAGTTGGATTTTTATGGTGTGGGTGTTTCTCTCCAGTGCTCCGTGAGTTATTGATAAACAAGTTACTGGTTTTGAGGAGGAGGTGCAGCCAAATCATTAGTGCTACACCTGAAACTTCTGAAAAGGTGAACACCTGAGGAGCAAATCGAAACGTACAGCAGATTTTAAGCCTGAAGCATTGAATATGAGAAGGTGTGAGGAATGAAACTGTGTGAAAGAGTGGGACGGAGCGAGCAGGATTTCTGTGCCGCACGTTTTAATGCTTCCGACTCTCACGCTTCCGATTTAAACGATCAGCTCATTAACACGTTAGTGTGCAGTAGAGACTGTTTTAGTGTGGGTTAGGGAGCGTGTTTGATCAGTGTGTGTGGGGGGGGTGCAGGAAAACACATTAAAATGTGGAGTGTAAAGGGATCAAAGGGCTTAAAGATGCCATAAAATGCTCTCTAACCCACTCAAACACAAACACACACCGACACTTGGGTTTAACTTCAGGACCAGCGCGCTCAGAGCTGAATCAGGTTAAACACTACCATGTGCTCTGGGTATTGACAACTTCTTGGAAAATCCAATACTGAAGGTCCTTCTAAGATGCGTTTCTACTTCCATTTTGCACATTCCTATTTCCAGAAGCCAGAATAAAGCCCTAAATGAATACACTTCCTCACATCTAAAGTGAATGTGAACATGTATTGTGATGTGAATACTTGACACAGAACATTTTCTGTACTTCATCTTGAAATTTTACTGGATTGGAAAAGGTTAAAGTGTCCAGAATACTACAGGAAAGTGTACAGAAGACCAAAGACTGCAGAATACCTCTGTGTATGGAATACTGAGATGTATGAAATATTGGAAGGCATGGAATACTGAATCATATTACGTGTGAGAAATACTGACATTTACAGAACATTAAAGAATGAACAGAATGCATGGAAGACTGGGGTGTACAGAATATTGAAATGCATGGAATGCTGAATTGTATGAAAGACTGAAATACATGGAATACTGGTAAGGAATACTGTTCTAATTTAAATAACTTCTGTTATATCGGCCTTTCATCTGCATAACACACATGATGTTCTACAATTTCTGCTCTCCGTTATCACCCAGATGAGGATGGGTTCCCTGTTGAGTCTGGTTCCTCTCAAGGTTTCTTCCTATTGCCATCTCAGGGAGTTTTTCCTTGCCACTGTCGCCGTCACCCTTGGCTTGCTCATCAGGGACAATCTCATTATCTAGACACATTTTTCTTACACATATATACATTTCCATAAGTCTTCTTTTCATTTTCTTTTCATTTCTGTGAAGCTGCTTTGAGACAATGACCATTGTTAAAAGCGCTATAGAAATAAAATTGAATTGAATTGAATTGAATTGTTCACAATACTGAAGTGCACAGCAAAGACTATTACTGTGTATGTACAGTACTGTACACGGCTTCCTCTATGCAACAACCGATAAAGCACTTGATGTCCAAAACACTTGTGTAGTTTTGTTCTTTTTATTGCTCACCTTTTATTTATGTTTTTTTTTTTTTTTTTTTTTTTCTGTAATTAACCAGCATGACCAGCATCAAGCAACTCGCTTTACAGTATTAAAAAATATATCTCCTAGACTTTTGGAGATTCCACCTTCAAGGTTTTCAGCAGACCGGCGACATGTACTGTACTGTACTGTACTTGGACTAAGACAAGGTCTACCTACTATATAGTCCTAATTTGGAGATGGTTGAGAAACACCAGTCCTAAGAGATTCCAACTCAATTTGCATCCTCACAAATATAGTAATACTTCCGGCCTAATCTACTTCCAGCAAAAAATTGCATGGAATTATTAATAGCCAGGCTCAAAGGATTTCAACAATGTATTTTAAAGAAAACATTTGTAGAACTGTTGATTCTTACTGCTTTCTGGTTTTAATTCACCCGTGTAGCTCTGCCACACTATGAGAACACTTAAAGGCAGAAATTTGCTGCTCTCAAAAAAAACAAACAGAAAAAAAAAAACTCAATTAGATCGTACTAATAAGGACACTAGCAGTCCTTCATCTCTACGTCAGCAGAAAACTTGTGCCGAGAGGTCTGTCTTATCTCAGGGTCTGAAATTTGCTAGCGCACTAACGTAATTCCTAATGAATTTAATTGAGTTAATGAGACTGAAGAGTTCTAACAACGTCTCAGAGGACATGCTACTTTAGTTACTCTGTCTCATCCTCCCAATATGAGTGACAACACTACTGACGTTTCTAAGCATGCCTGCAGTTAGTCTTCTGGATGCCTCACGCTGGAGAACTGTGAGCACGTGGGTCTTTATCATGAAGGGAAACACACAGAAAGGGAATCTTCATTTGGAAGAAACAGTAACTAAAAATTCTAAATTTGACAGTGAAATGATTCTCCAGTTACCATCCACAGCCTAGTCTGTAGTCTATACTGTAGGTAGCAGAAGTACACAAACACAGTCCTCATGCAAAGTACTAAGTACTGTACCTAAGGTTAAGTTAAGTTAAGTTTAAGTTAGTTAAGTTAAGTACCTGCTCTAAATTGTACTTTATGTACAAAAGAACAAAGAATAAAGAAACAGATTTTTCTGACCATCAATGTGAATAAGTTACTGATAATAAAAAATAGTACTTTAAACCCAGTTGAAGTTGATACTGTTTCATTAAGATGAATGAATGTGCAATTCTAGTAGAGACTGATAGCGAGTACATTTGGCGAGTGGCATTATTAGCATCTTTAATTACTTTAGTAGTTCTTTGCTGGTTATTTGAAACCATTGCTACAGTGTATTATGTAAGAAGTCTTTACAATGGAACCTGAGCCTAATGGCCAAAACATTATAATTATTAACCTGTTTAAAAAAGTGTTGTTATTGCATTGGAACACAAACCAAGCAAGAGTGCTCAGTGTTTTAGATAGTTAGCTGGATCATGTCTAATGTCCATTCGAGATGCTTGAAAAAGAAGTCAGAAGAATCTGCGGTCCAGAGTCCAAGGAATCTGTTGCCCAGGTAACCGGCAAGCACTTTGGTGTGCTCATCAATCTGCGCTTTCATACTGACCTGCCAGTCATTTCTCCTATCCCAGGAGACTTAGACACCGTGGACAGGGTGCCATCCATCGCGGGGCACACACAGACTCACACACTCACTACACAATTTGGAGACACCACTTAGCCTACCCTGCATGCCTTTGGAGTGTGGGAGGAAACCCACCAACAATGGGAAGAACATGCTCAAACTCCATAGACCCAGACCTGAGGCAGGAATCGAACCCTTGACCCTTCAAGCACTAATCACTACACCTCTGCGCCACCAAGTAAAGTACAGATAGAGTACATGGGAAAATGTACTTAAGTACAGTAATGGAGTAGGTGTATCTCGTCACCTGTCACCTCCGATTGTTCGTGCTCCAGTATCTCAGTAACAAACCTCGTGACTCCCTGATGATGCTAAATATCTCATTGTACAAAATCCTCACTCTTCCATTGTTTCCTCCTGCTCTTATCACACCGAACTCGTATCTCAGTTCTTAGATGACGTCCTCCAGCCTTTAGCTAGTTATATTACAGACTCTACTCACTGCCTACAGCTCATTAAAAACTTTCAGATACAGTATCTTACCTTCTGCACTGACCCCCTACTGTTTGCTGTGGATGTCAAAAGCCTAAGCATGGTCATATCTAATGAAGAGGAGTTAAAAGAAGTGTGAAAGACCCTTCAACAGAGGCAGTTCTGAAATCAGCAGAGCTTGTGTTAATCCCACACTGCTGTAGATTTAAATATTACAGACAAGTAAGAGGAGGTTAATATGGGATCATCTTGTGCAAATATTTTGTAGGATTCGTAGAAGATGATAATTTCTTTCAGCAATTTTGATGGATAAAAGTTCAGACTGTTCCTCAGAGATATTGGTGATATTTTTGGCCGAGCCACATGCACACACGAGGAACTACAAGTACTCATGCCCTCCTTTTTCTACTGTTCACCCAGCCCTGTACACCTCTACCGTAATCTCTCTAGACACTGTATGTCCATCATCTCAGAGGACTGCCTGAACTCTGTGGTGAGTGAAGTATTCAGTACAAACCCACACAGCCCCATTACAGTACTAACCATACTGTATGATTCCTTGCAGACTAAACATTGTAAAGATTTAATACTGTACTTAATAGAATCTGCAGTGAAACTGAAACTCTTAAATATGTCGCCATCACCTCTGTCACACCTATGGACAGACAACACACCCTTTTTTTAATGCCACCAGACAACCAGTGACTAGTAGTACTGCTTACCTAACATATGGCAAACAATAACGGTGCTAATTCCATTGTGAAAAACTTCTAAATTATGATGATCCAGAGACAGTTTTCCATAAATGTGACAGTAATATAGAATATGTGATTTAAACAGTGAACCCCGGCACAGCCATATGCAACAGATCCAGATGTGGCACTTGCAAGTTCTCGGGACCTAAACCCTCTTTTATTATCAAACACTATGCTTCCTGTATTACTCCACAAGTTGTTTATTGCATCTCCTATAAGGAATGTGGCCAGCTATTCACTGGAGAGAAGAAAATAAGTTTTGTAGAAACACCTACGCTCCACTAAAACCTCCCAATATAAGACACTTTAATTCCAGCTGCCAAGTAAGTGACATCACTGTCAATATCCTAAGCATCTGCTATGGCAACAGTGATATAAGAAAACTAAGAGAAAAGCAACTCATCTACACCTTAGGAACTGTAGATCCACCAGGGGAGGGAGTTTACTTCAAACCCCCTGACTGATATTGTTTAGACACCCTGATGCCGTCCTCTTCACACTGAACATCTGCAACAACTGATGAAGGACTTGAAGTCTAAAACATCTTGTGTAGATTTGCCTAAACACTACTTCTTAAATTTCTCAGTTTCTGACGTATGCATGCTTTGTAAAGATAATGGAAGGATTAGGAAAAAGCCACTTTTCCTTGAAGTAGCTTCATTTCACACTGAAAAAAAAAGAGAAAATGTGAATTGAAATAAATATATTGAATATTTTTTTTTAAATTTATTTTAATCATAGAGATCGTACATCACACATACTGGCACTCAGAGCGGCACTGTTTAAGATTCAAGATTCAAAGAACTGTGAGGGAAATTGTGTTTATAGCGTCTGAGAAGCATGAGCACATGTACATCTGGACAATAACGACCTGATAGATAACGTTACATTAGGAAAATGTAGTTCAGAGAGCATTTGCATAACCAGTTCAGACTGAGTAATCTGATTGGACAATAGATGTACCACAAGTGATGATAATGGACTGTAACAGCACTGCGACGTTTTACACTTTACAGTACATATCACTCCAGGTCCTACTGTATGTGTTCTATAAACCATTAATTAACAACATAAAATAACAATTAAACACTAACTGTGTGTCTCGGCGTGGGTGAGAGTGGGTCTGTACGGTCCGCAGTACTGAGGAGAGAGAGAGCAGCTGCCTGACCACGCCCACATTCACACCCAGTCACAGAAGCACTTTCAGCAACAACACGCATCTGATAACGTCATGTCGTCTTACACAACACGCCTCACGTCTCTGCACTAATCACTTCTGAGTCCTTCTGAATCGCCTCTGAACTGTTTGTGTTGTTATATGTACGCCGAACCCAAGGTTCAAGTCTAACTAGATTCTAACACAAGACTGAATCCCAAATCCCTCTCTAACCCCTGATCAAGGGCACTACTCTGTGTTTGGAACAATTGTCCACCTACACAGTGCACTAACTTTCCATTTAATGCTATTTGCAATTCGACCAGAACCCGGAAGTTTCTGTAACTGAGCTGATATTCTAAAGTGGAAATATAAAGTAAACCTCGTAAATTTCTCAGGACTGTCCATCTCCTCCATGGTTTATTCTTCTCACCTTTTGGCTACACTCTACCCCGTTCCCATGGACCATCCATTACATCGGTCCATTTCCCTTCACGATGCTGATGGGGCATCTTGTCTGGTGGCAATCCAGCAGTATCTTGACCCCGTGACCCTCTCATGAGCCTCAGCTGACTGAGCCACCACTGCCCTTCAAGCTGTTATCCATGACTCCTTGATTAACTGGGGAACAAATATAAAGTGACACAGAGACTAAATAATAAATGATTATTATTATTATTATTATTAGGAGTAGTAATAGTATAATAATAATAATAATAATAATAATAATAATAATAATAATAATAATAATAACTGGACATCAACTGTAACTTTTACAAACTTGCCTAGAAAAGCGTCCAAGTTTATTTTGCCTTGACATACAGTGAGGAGGCTGGTAAGAGGGACAAATAAATCCTCAAAGGATCACTGTTGGTAACCTCAAGATTTTACTTGTTCTTGTTATTCACCAAGTCTCCAAAACCCACCATCTGACACCAGCTCCGTGCCAACAGACTATTTGGAAAGTATGGCAGAAAAAAAGCCTTTTCTGTCAGTTATCCACAAGCAGACATTGCTGGAGTCTGCAAAACTCTCCTACAGCTTTGACTGGACCCGTGTTGTATGGTCTGATGAAATAAATACTGTATGGATCTTTCTTGCAATAAACTCTGAAGCTGGGCTTTCCATTAAAAGACAGACGACTATAATGGGAAGGACTTTAGCGCAAGTGTTTAATACAGTGGAGTTTCTGTGAGGTTCTGTTGTGGGGCGGTTTTTCCTCCAAAGGCCCTGGAAACCTCATTAGGGCACATGGACGTCTAGTCCCCGGACATATTAAATCTGGCTGCCTCTGGCAGGAAACTGAGACCGAATTGTCATTGGATCTTCCAGCAGCACAATGAACCTTAGGGCCAAATCAACACAAAATTGTTATCTGAGCACAGAATAAAGTTTCTGCCACGGCCATCTCAGACCCCTGACCTGAAACCCAATGAAGACATGTGGGGAGTGCTGAAGAGGAGAGTGCGCAGGTGGGAGGCACTAGGACCCTGGATGTCTTGGAGAGATTCTGTAAAGTGGAACAGTCATGCACTCCAAACTTCTAACAAGTTATAGGAAAAGCCTGAGTGCTGTTTTACAGGCAAAGCGCGGTTATATAAAGTATTAAATGCAGGCGTGTCAATAATTGTGGCTCATGTGTGTTTTTGTTGAAAACACTGTGTTTAAATCTATAAATAAAATCTAGAAGAATACAGAATGCTTAGGGACATGAAAGAACGCAGAAGCCTGAGGAATCGTGAGCTCTTCAGGACACTACACGCTTCACAAAAGGAGTTTCAGACAGAAAACATCATAGAGTGTTAGAATACATACGAGATATCAACAGTTCTTTCACCCAAATCTGTCCTACATGCGAAAACAGATGTAGAGCGTGAAACACTGATCCTCTCTCATATGGTTGTCTTTGAACGGCTCAAAAACTACTTGCCAATTTCTACCACTGAAGGTCTGTTTTTTTTGTCTGAATGAACCTTGGACGGGACATGATACACTGAAAATGTGAAGATGGATTTGGATGGAATGCCGCGCTCACACATTAACTAGCCTTCATTCTTAGAAACACTGCCACATCTGGATTTCCAGGGGACACCGATCTGAATCCATCTCAGACATCACAGCGTACAAATCAACACACATGATCTCTAACAGGCCGGTTTCCTGTTAATCACTCTGTCTCCTCTAACAGCTCACTCGCGTGCGCGTCCTGCAAATGTTTTCCATCTTCCCTGTGCAATTCCAAACAGTCTTAACATAAGGCTTGGTCCAGTTTTGTTCTATTTCACAATGTCTGTCTGAACCTTTAATCATATAACTTGGACATTTAAAAATAAGTAAGTACGTAAAAAATAAAGTAATTAAGCTCACACTTCTGTCTGGTATTTTTATTATTGTATCTGTCCTAGAGATTTTCCCTTTTTTTTTGTTACTTTACAACTTCACAGCTTTAATATCACTGCTGAAGTATAAAAAAAAAATGTTTGCATGTTTGTGTTTTTTATTTATTTATAATTAGAATGTATCTATTTACAACAAACACCAGAAATACAGTGTAAACCTTGCCCTAATGATAATAATAATAATAATAATAATATACTATATAGTTATTTTTTTGCTTGTTTTCAAAGTTTTACATTAATACTACATCTAGGCATTTGGCAGACGTCCTTATGTTATCTAAGGATGCAGTTTTTATCTCATTATACATCCGAGGTTGAGGGTTAAGGGGCTTGCGCAAGGGCCCAAACGGGCCAACTTGTTGGTTGTGGGGTTTGAACCTGAGAACCTCAAACCCCCATGATTTTTTTTTTTTTTTTGTGTGTGTGTTGGGCTGGGACCTTAACGCCGGAGCAAGCAGGTTGCAGAAAAGATTTTCTCCCAGTGGGGCCCCTCTGCTATGCCCTTGTGTGGTCGAGCATTCTGTCATGACCTGGGCCCACTTAACAATAATAATGCTCGACCCAGTTTCCCAGAACTACCAGCTTTTTATAGCGTATCTAATTCAGCCACCTCGGTTCAGGTGAGCTTCCTCATCATCTGACCGAGGTGCCTTCTGGGAAACAAACACAAAACTACAAACAATAAACTTATCGGGCACACGGTGCCCTCTAGGGGCGAACCCTTACAGATGGTATCTTAATTGGATGTTGAAATATGTCCGCTGCTCTGAGAAGCATTTATATGGCCTCTAACCTGAGGTTTCTGAGGCTGGTTGTTCTAATAAACTTATCCTCTGCAGCAGAAGTAGCTCTTGGTCTTCCTTTCCTGGGACGGTCCTTTTCCGGTTTGAATGACCCTCATGTATTAATGTAATAATTCTTGCTATAATTTGTATAGTACTTTTAGTAGGACTATTGCTATCCACCATTCCTACTGTAGGTATAAAAATATCTTATTTTTGTATTATAATATAATAATTGTATGTTATGTAATAATATGAATGATTAGATATTGTTTGCTCTTAATCAGTACAAATAGACCGAGCAGGCAGCTGTACATTTCCTGTCCTGTTGCTATGCCGTTAATCACTTCCTGTGCACACCCCCATCATAAACCGTCTCTCTGTACCATGTGACATATTGACAGTATTAAAGCAGCCTTTCAGCAGTCGAATTCTGGTTATAACAAAGTCCCAGTTTATCGACATCTAAAGCGACATTCATCTTTCAGGACGAGAGCCGTTATTGACCAAACACTATACACTCTCATCCATCACCGCTGACGGCGTGCAGGCCACATTACCAGTTTAAAACACACATTTACACACGGCTGTAAGATAGATCGCCGTCACGTTATGTTGATGTACATGAGATGTTTTTTTGTGGCCCGGGAGTCTCGAAGCCGCGTTCACGGGGCCGTATTTAAAACGCCGCTCGGACACTTATTACCCGTTTGAACGGCGAATTATACCAATGACTAAAGCCACGCAGTAAAGTTAACGTTGGCGGTGGAGAGAAGCCAAGGTGCCGGGTGATGGATTGCACCGAGTTCTTCTCAGAGATGTTGGGGACCATTTTTCCTCCCGACAGGTCACTTCCTGCGGGCATGCGCTTGTTTTAATGCTCCGTACCGAGCGGCTGCTCTTGTTCAGAGCTTGTGCCTTCGAGCCAAAGCAAATAAATTGCACAGGCTTCTTACTTAATGGATAACATTCCTGAGTGCACAAATATAAATTTTTATCATGTTAGTGCTCACGTCCTGAAGCTGCCACATAACCCTTTTCTTTCTGTTGCTGCTAACAGATTGTTAACGTGTCACTCATGGAGGTTTATTTCAGATTTAAAATGTTGCACCGATACACAGTTACTCCTCTATAATCGCCATGAATGACTTTACGAAGTGTACGCCGCGTTGTTCCTGTTCTGATGGACTCGTTGCAGTGACTACGCTTTAACCGTTTCTTTGACTCATTGTGAAATTATTACATTTATTCAATTCATACTGTGTACATGCTTTCATCCAAAGCGGCTGACTGTGTCGCTCCAGCGCGCTCGTCCCTCTGAGGCGTTCCTCCACACTCTGGCCTCTGGCGTTCCCATTAGAAACATAATAATAAATCTATATACATAGTCCTGACACAATGTCTATTGTTTAACCATTTAAATAAAAAGCAAACTCATTGTTTCTCATTGTTTATTAGGCATTACATGGGCTAGGGTTAGAAGATTTCAAATAATCCAACAACTGTTACTCGCTCTTTATGTCCAAGGGGATTTTTTTTTTTTCTTTTCTGTTTTTTTTTTTTTTTTTCCCCACTTGAAAGTAAAAATCTTTCCAACTTAATTTCTGACTCGGAAACTCAAAGTCTCTCGAGAGCTCCAGAAATTTCCAGACATCGTTTCAACACGCTGAAGCAACACACAATCAAATGTTAGAACTTTGCTGGACTTTTTACTTCTGTTTAGTGTGTAAATGCTCTTTATGCTCCCAGAACTCTTCTCAATAATCATCATCTGCTTTTATTCTACAGCAATCAACAAACAACTTGTATTTTATTTCTCTTTTTCATATCCATTGTTATTAGAAATCTGTATATATCATAGAACGTTCTAGGTTTTATACACGTCTTCATTAAGTTGCAATTAATTAATTAATCACCTTTGAAAGAAGGTCGCTCCTGTTGTCACTTCTGTTATAGCAGCTACAAACCGTCGCTCCCTCAACAGCGGCTCTTTATTCTTTACTCACAGATTCAAACTCGTCTAACCTGAAAAGGACAGAGCACTGACACTGGAGACTCCTTCCATGAATGTTATACAAACATTCGATCTCTTTACCAAAGAAGAAAGTAAATATTTGCTCTGGTTCACAGTTGTATCTGATACATATTTGGCATTTTGCTTTATAAACCCACCGAAGTGGAAAAGAAAATCCCCGACTGACTTTTCTGCTGATGTTCGTAATGTAAGGACTCGCAGGCACCTGGAAGAGATTAGATCATGATCGCTGGCTTCACATGAAGCGCTCCTGGATTAGTTCAAGACGTCGGTCTTTCCTTCTTAACACCGAAAATCATTTCAGTCATTAATATAAATTTAGAAACACACACGCAGGCGTTCTTTCTCAGAGTGATAAATGGCTGAAACGGTGGTGCCAGAGAAGGAGGTGCTCTGATCCCAGGGCATAAAACACACCAAGATCTGGACACACACACACACACACACACACACACACACACACACACACACACACATTGGTCTGGAGAGCCGTCAAATCTCCCAGAAGATAAATGTTCTTTATTGACCGCAGACCCAGCCGAGAAGACAATCGCTCATGATTAAATGTTTAGAAAGCTTAAGGAAATGGGCCGTTAAAAATAATTTCCAGACGCTTGTACACACACCCTGCCAAAAAAAGGAGAAAAAAAGAAAGAAGATCTTTGACCTTAGTCAAAGTTCTCTTCACTGAAATGCAGATCCAGCTCGGATACCACCACTCTGTCGTCTCATCGAGCCAAAGTTCTGATGGTCGAATATTCTGGCACCCGTCAATGCTCAATGTTCCGAATGAATCCAGAACGGGTAGCTGGTTTACATCACACTCATGGTCGACCATTAAAGATGATGGAGGCTCAGTGCAAATGGGGCGAGTTACTACAAATTACAGCTCATTCCCGGTTTCAGCTTTATTCCCAGAAGATATTTCTCAAATCAGAGAGCAAGGCTTTGTAAAAATCTTATGAAAAGACAATCTTGCAAGAACTGTGCTGTGATTCGAATAAGAGATTAGATTGTAGTTCTGCATGAATGAGCCAGATAATGACATCTCCTCATTAAACATGTGCTCCTTGATTTGCTCCTCTGGTTCTGCTTAGAACTGGCAAACACCGCTGTAGAGTTCTACACAGGAACCTTAATGGTTCCGCTGAAAATCCTTTACAATGTGTAAAGTACAGCAGAAAGCTGAACATAGAGATGTGCATATAGGCAATAAATACAGTAAACTTTAAAGAAGAAATATTATACAGTAACTATAGAGTTAAATGTTCTTGAAAACCTTTTTTCTTCTTACTATTTCTCACAATGCAGCCAGTTTCAGAATTATTGGCTACTTTCATCTACTTAATGAAGATAAGAAACTGTTAAAAGCAGATTAAAGAAAAAAAACTTTTTAATGGAATTGACATAAGTTTATTATAATCATTTGTTTAAATGGTTAAGAAATATGAACTGAAAAAAAAAACATAAAAAAAAGTTTCAAAACATACAAAATAGTAACTGTTTATTATCGTTTGGAAATTCTAGGGCGCCAATAATTGTGAGATGGGATTTTGTGTGATGTCTGTCTTTAACCGTGTCATGGGTTTGAGTACAGTGCCTTGCAAAAGTATTTACACCCCTTGAACTGTTCCACATTTTATCATGTTACAACCAGAAAACGTGAAAATTGCTGCTCACAGACATTCGCTCTCCAGTTCACTCATCCAACCCGACTGAGTCAGAGCTATTTTGCAAAAATGAATGGGTAAAGATTTCACTCTTCAGATGTGCAAAGTTGGTAGAGACACACCCCAAAAGACCTACAGTACAGCTGTAATTACAGAGAAATGTGGTTCTACCAGGTGATGACTCCGGGGGGTGAATACACAATTCCACTTCACTTCCACTTCACAATTTTGTGCCACTTTGTTTTGTTGTGTCACATAAAATCCCAATAAAACACATTTACGTTCGTGGTTGTAACGTGACAAAATGCGGAAAAGTTCAAGGGGTACGAATACTTTTGCAACGCACTGTATTTCTGTTCCTGCTGGTCTCCTGGGAAGTGGCGTGGAAAACGGAAAACATGCCGGAGTGAAGGTTCTTTGGGTCGGAGCACCTCGGTGATGAGAGAGATCGGAGGAAAAGAGCCAGACTGGTTTGAGCTTTCAGGAAGGATGCAGTGAAGAAAGTCGTATAATCATGTGGTGAGCAGAAAAACATCTCGGAATACACAACATACAGTACTGTACAGTATCAAACCCTGAGGTGGATGAGCTACATGAGCAGAAGACCACATCAGGAACCGCAGGCTATCGTGGTGAGGACTCGCCGACCCTGGGAAGGTAAAAAGTAGGACATCACAGAAAAAAAAAAAAGCTTAAAAGGTGAAGACTTTGGTGTGTCCTGATCACACAGTTTATAGCGTACCTGTACTTGCTCACGGTGTTTACACATCAGTTAATATTGTAATGTTTTCCTTGACGGTTCCACAGTGACTGTTTACCATTCTGGTGTTGAGGCTCAGGATCACTGGAGGTCACCGTGGAGTCACCGCGGGGTCACGGCAAGCTCACCGTGGGGTCGCCCTGATGCACAGACAGACTTGCAGATGTGAGATTATGTTAATAAGCAGAGTGACATTATTGCACTCGACATCTCAAACTGAATGAATATTCTGCTTGTGTTTTGGGGAAATTCTGCGAGCAGGTGCTGCGAAATCAATCCGACGGATTTAGTGTCACTGTTAATTATCGGCTTCGGCTGTTTCCAAAGCGCAGATGAATTTAAAGGTAGAAATCCAACGCGGCCCTGAAAATGTCTCCGGGTTCATGATAAACCTGCAGATATAGACGCTTTGAACGTGTCATGTTGTTCTGTCTCTTCAATCTGCTTTATCACTTTTCATCACGTCTATCAGTTAATTCACTCCCAATGATTCAGCTGCTGTTTGATCTGAAAGCGGCACCATTTGTTCCCAAACGTGTCCCCGTTTTATCCAAATCTTCATCAGTGGGTAATAAAGGAATCCTGTTAGTTTACACACTAACGCGATTTCTCCCGCTGCTTTTATATTAGCTTTGGTGCTAAAACTCCAGGAGTCATTAAAGGAGTTCAGGCAGATGGGCGTTCCCAAAACACCAGTTACTACAGATGCTAAAAATTCTAC
Organism: Clarias fuscus; assembly: GCA_030347435.1. NCBI lineage: Eukaryota > Metazoa > Chordata > Actinopteri > Siluriformes > Clariidae > Clarias > Clarias fuscus. The sequence continues at coordinate 23,122,203 of CM059228.1, forward strand.
TTTATTTATACTTACTGATTGTAATGAGAATAAAAACAATGTTTATTTTAATTTAAAAACATGTTTAGACAAAAAAATATACATATTCAGGGTTATACTGTAGATTTATAACTTATTTATGAAATAATCTTTTAAAGTTGTCAATTAAAGAAAGTTTAAATATTACCATATTATATCTTAATCCCCCCAAAAATATTTAATATTCCTTTCATAGCTTTTATGGAATTAACAAAAAATAATGAAATAAAAAGTGAAAATAAATAACTGATGAGAAAAACAATCATGAACAATTTCAGAATTTCAGAAAACATTTTACAAAAAGTAAAAAAAAAAATCTATTAACTATTTAACTATTAAAAATGTAAATACATTTGATGTCATTTTATATACTTAAAATATATTAAAAATACATTAATTAATTCTAACACATTTTACAATTTATTTACAATAAATGTAATAATTTAAAATTGGGGGCGGCTTCAATTTTAGCATTTCAGTTTTTTTTATGCAAAAGAATTTTATGAAAAACCCTAAATAATTATTTACAGATATTTTATTCATTGTTTTTCCCTCTAATTGTAAGTTTTCTTTTCAGGTCTAAGCACTCTATTTTAAAGGAAGTTTTAATTATGCTTTTTTTATGCAGACAATAAAGTTGAGAATGAACTCAGGTACACAGTTCTTCCTTCCCCTTTTGTTTGTAGAGGTGCTTTCAGCACAGAATTGCATTGATCAGTGGCATCATTATCCCAGTTTTATATATTTAAGCTGAATAAATTAACTGTGTTCCCTTTCAAAGCTACACTCGATGCTGTGTGAAAACGCTATGGGAACATCTCTTTGTTTCCGGTTGTGAAGCCTGTGCATGTCAAAACCGCCGAATACTTCGGCTTATAACCTGTGCCAGGCATGACGTCACCGAATAAGGAGCACCTGCAGGTTATAAATAGGAGTGAACCGGAAACATCCTCAGATCTTTTTGTCTTCAGGACCGCTTTGTGTTTGCGTGTGTGTGTGTGTGTGTGCAACAGAATCACAGTAGGAAAGAAAAACTTTACTTACCGATAAAGGCACTTCGCGCGAGGCTCGCTTTCTTTAAAGAGAAACCGTGAGCCGCGGCGCATTCCTGGGGCTCGCGTGCGTATGAGACGGGATTTCCCCCTTTCAGGAAGTTTTAGTGTCCGCTTCTCAAGCGCGCTCTGCCGCTTTTTGTGAAGGGGCCGAATAGATTTCCTCTCTCGCCACAAAAATAAATAAATAAAAGAATACAAATAAATAAATAAATAAATTTTTTTTTTTTTTTAAATCCCCAAGCGCTCAAAGACAGGTTTCTGTCGGGTGGCCAGGGGAGGAGCCTCAACGACGGTCCCCCCACCCCCCCCCTTTTTTTTGGCGACCTCCATGACGAGTTAACTTTTTCATGGAATAAGCCTTAATCATCCCCTGTTTTATGATGATACCCCAGATTGAAGAGACGCTTGCGAGCTATCTCTCTCCTGGGAGCTCATCCTCCCTGAAAAAGCCCACATTGCCCACCAAGCCGTGTAGACTAACATCTTCGTTGGTGGGGAAAGCTTTCCAGGCAGCGGGTCAGGCTGGTGCTGCCCTGCACACCATCGCAGTTATGCAGGCATACCAAGCTCACCTGTTAAGAGTTCTGAGCACTGGCGGGTCTATTAATGGCGCTGAGCCACAGATTTATTTCTCTGTGCCACTAAGCAAGACGACCCGTGCTATCGGCCGTTCTATGGCTGCCGCTGTCGCCACGGAGAGACATCTGTGATTTAACCTCACGGGCATCGAGGTCAGGGATCGTGTTTTCCTCCTTGATGCCCCCCCTCTCGCCTTCTGGCTTCTTTGGCGATGCTGTAAACACCGCCGCCACTAGGTTCGGGAGGCGAAGCTCTACAAGCAGACCTCTGTGAGGTTTCTCCCCTGCTGTGCTCAGGAGTCGGGACTGTCGGTCACCCAGTCCCGACCAGGTCTGGTCCCCATGAGGCGTGAGGCGCAGAAGGAGAGTGTGCCGAGCCAGCTACCCCCTCGTAGAGACAGGGGAAGGACTCATCGCACTTCGCAATCCGCCTCAAAGAAAAAAGAAAAAAAAAGCACCAGACCTGAGGAGCATTATCTCCGCCAAAAAGGAAGTCCTGAGGTTGACGTGCCCAGGACCACGGGGGTGTCTCCCCCTGGGGAGGGACGTGTAAAATTCCAATAAGGGATAAAGACTCCTCCCTGGCACCCTATGGGGGCCATTGTCTAATCTCCGCCACCACTGGTGTTTCGGGAAACAGCGGTCTCCAGCGAAATGTTAGGTGTCCGGCATCCTGAAACAAGGCAGGAAGGAACCGAGCACCTAACACCCCTCCTCCGTTGCACATCGTTCTCCGCGTTTTTAATGGCGTGGTCTTGACTTCCATGAAACCGGAGCGAGCGCATCTGCTGACTTGGCAGTTACAGAATGAGTTTGCTGGTAAAAGGGGCCATAGAGCATGTTCCCCTCCCAGACCAGAGATGGGGGGTTGCGTCCAATTTTCTTCAATCTTCTTGGGCTGAACATCAAAATGTTAACAGCCAAAATGATTGTTTCTCAAATTCAACCAGAGGTTTGGTTTGTGACGGTCAACCTGAATGACGCATATTTTCATGTAGAAATATTGCCACAACACAGGAGGTTCCTGAGGTTTGCTTTCGGGGGCGGAGCTTACCAGTATCGGGTCCTTCTATCTGGCCTAGCCCTGTCACCCTGCACATATAAAATGCACGGATGCAGCTCTGGCTCTATGATTCCAGGGCATCCGTATTCTGAATTGCATAGACGACTGGCTGATCCTAGCTCAGTTTTAATAGCTAGCGCTTTGACATCGGGATGTCATCCTAGCTCATCTCCATTCTTTAGGATTGAGACTCAACGCCACGACAGGCTCTTTCCTGTTCAGAGGACAACATATTTGGGTGTCACATGGGATTCGATCACAAGGTGGGCACAGCTGTTTCCCATCCTCCAACACCCTGAAGGAAATCAAGCTAGGCCAGAAAGTGACTCCATCACTTTCAAAGATCTTTAGGTCTCATGGCAGCTGCATCCACGGTGATACCTTTGGGCCTTCTGCACATGAGGGCGTTTTCAGTTGTGGCTAAGAGCCAGGGGATTTCACTCAAGGGCCAATCCCCAGAGGCTAATAAGGGTTACGCGCCGGGGCTTCGTACCCTTTCTATGTGGTTCAGACCCCGGTTTCTGACTTTGGGTCCCACTTTAGGTCCGTCTTGTCGTCGCAAGATGCTAATGACAGACGCTTCCCTTACGGGCTGGGGTGAGGTCTTGGATGGCCGTCCAGCACAAGGGAGCTGGAGAGGTCATCTTCTCGCATGGCACACCAATTGCCTTGGATTGATGGCTCTGTTTCTGGCCCTGAAACACTTCCTCCAGCAGTTGAGAGGCTACCATGTCCTAGTGCGGGTGGACAACACTGTGGTAGTCTTGTACATAAATCGCAAGGGTGGACTGTGCTCGCGCCGCTTGAACAAGCTAGCGCACCAGGTTCTGCTTCGGGCACAGATCAAGTTCCTGTCCCTCAGAGCGATTTACATTCCGGGGCACATGAATGTAGAAGCGGACTTGCTATCCAGACAAGCTGTGACACATGGGGACTGGAAACTCCACCCCCTTTACTACTCTGACTCCTCCAGCTCCCCTGGGTCTGGACACCATGGCCCACACGTGGCCCAGATTACACCTTTATGCGTTTCCTCTGATAGTTCTGCTCCCAGGAGTCCTGGCGAGGATCCGTCAACAGGGTTTGCGCCTCTTATCGATAGCGCCCCAGTGGCCGACCAGAGTGTGGTTCTCGGATCTAATATATCTCCTCGATGGCTCACCCTGGGTGACTCCAGTGAGGAGGGATCTTCTGTCTCAGGCACAGGGGACAATATTTCATCCCCGGCCCGAGCTCTGGAACCTCCACGTTTGGCCCCTGAAGGGGACCAACTAAGACATGCTGGTCTTCCAGCCAGCATAATTGAAACCATTTCAAGTGCCAGGGCTCCCTCCACTAGAAGAACTTATGCCCTCAAATGGAGTGTATTTGAAAGTTGGTGCATGGTAAGACATGTAGACCCAGTCCACTGCCAGATTGTTTCAGTGCTGGAGTTTCTGCAAGAAAAGTTGTCCTCTGGCTTATGCCCTAGTACTCTCAGAACATACATAGCCGCTATTTCGGCTTGTCACGCTCTGACCGATGGGGTTTCTGTGGAAAAGCACCATTTAGTTGCCCGTTTTATTTGTGGAGCTAAACGGTTGAGGCCGCCCACTAGAGCAATGGTCCCTTCATGGAACTTAGCTATCGTATTCGAAGGTCTGGCTGACTAGCCCTTTCGAACCACTAGAGTCAGCACCTGTCAGGCTTCTGTCTCTTAAGATGGTTTTTCTTATGGCTTGGTGAGCTGCAGGCTCTGTCAGTCTCCCCATTCTGCCTAGATTTTGCCCCTGGGCTAGTCAAAGCTATTCTGCATCCTCACCCGAACTATCTTCCCAAGGTTCCATTCTCGACTATGCACCCAGTCGATCTCCAAGCCTTTTGTCCTCCGCCTTTCACAGCTCCGGAGCAGGAAAGTCTGTCTCCAGAATGTGCTCTTCGGATTTACGTCCATCGCACTAGCCAGTGGCGTAAGTCAGAGCAGCTCTTTATTTGCCATGGGGGGTCGCATCCGGGGGGCGGCCGTCACTAGACAGACTCTGTCATACTGGGTGAGAGATGCTATTGCCGTAGCCTATGAGGCGCGTGGTCACACTTCGCCTCTGGGAATCAGGGCTCATTCAACCAGGTGGATTGCCTCATCAATTGCTCTGGCAAGAGGTGTCCCCCTGCAGCAGGTGTGTGATGTGGCAGGCTGGTCCTCTCCACACACGTTTGTTAGATTTTATGGTCCGGATGTCAATGCTACTCCGGACTCGTGGATCCTTGAGTCAGCATCCCAGAGCTATGTCTGAGACCTCCTTGGCTATTGTGCGCACACGCTACACAACCTGGGGGTTCCAGACACTTGCAATGCGGCGGCGGTGGTATTCTCGTTCCCATAGCGTTTTCACGCAGCATCGAGTGTAGCTTTTGAAAGGGAACGTCTCGGGTTACTTAGCTGTAACCCTGTTCCCTGATAAAGCGGGAACGAGATGCTGCGTTCCGATGCCGCACTGCTGGCGTGCCTGGACGTCCTTCAGACAAAATTGACCTGAGGATGTTTCCGGTTCACTCCTATTTATAACCTGCAGGTGCACCTTATTCGGTGACGTCATGCCTGGCAGAGGTTATAAGCCGAAGTATTCGGCGGTTTTGACATGCACAGGCTTCACAAGCGGAAACAAAGAGATGTTCCCATAGCGTTTTCACGCAGCATCTCGTTCCCGCTTTGTCAGGGAACAGGGTTACAGCTAAGTAACCCGAGACGTTTTCCCTAGAAAAAGCTTCCAGCAGGTGTGGTGCATTATGCAAATCAATTATTTGCTTCAGCTGCCTTGAAAGAGTGGATAAGGGAGAAAAAGCTGAGGAGGAATGCACTGCAAGCATTCAGTCTTCTAAAAGAGGAAGAAGAAGTGGACAAAGAAGAAGAAGAAGGAAGAAAACAGCAGGATGTCTTTAAAAAAAAAGAAGGAATAAAGAAAAGGATGAATGACAGCATGCTAGGTTTATCATGTATAAATGTTCAAGCACAAATCCCTCTGTCAAAATTTGCAGAGCAGAAGTGTGTGTGTGTGTGTGTGTGTGAGAGAGAGAGAGAGAGAGAGAGAGAGAGAGAGAGAACACTCTATTAGCAATTTTTTCCTTGCGTTTTTTCTCCTTCTTTTTCAGTATAAAGGGATTAGCTCTTTTCTTGCTAAGGTGCAGAGACACAAAAGCGGCTCGTCTCATTAGGAATAGACGACTGCTTTCCAATTTCAGATGGAATAAAGAATCTGCTCCAGTGCTCGCTGTGAGAGCGCTAATCACTTTAACCCTGAGAAAGCACAAGCAGCATGAATACAGAAATGAGGTCACGGCCCGTCGTAATTACAAACACTGGTAGGGTTTTTTTACACCGTGTGTCAGGAAGGTTCCCCATGACGTCCCGTCAACACAGAGTGAGATTACTGCACGGCGCTCTGTCACTGTGTCCTCAACCTCTTCTGTTACAGCAGAGCAACAAGCTGTCGATGGCTCCGTCGCAACGGCTCTGACAAACACTCGACACACAGAAATATTTGAGAATATCTAATTTTTTTTTTTAATTGCTCTTTTTTTTTTTTCTTGTAAAAAATAAATACACATCTCAGCAGGCTTTGGGTCTCTATTTTTGAACATTTGAAAACAATAAATAGAAACAAACAAATAAATAAAAGCGTCATCAGTTTTTAACTCTTGAGAACTAAAGACAAATAAAAAATGAAATTTAAATAAAAACGAAATTTTCAGTAACTGCACATGCACGCGTGATTTCCACTCAGGAATGAGGCACAAATATCAGACTGTATATCAGCCGGGCAGTATGTTAGTGATGTTAGGGTAATGTTTCAGGTCCACAATAACAGACACTAGATTGTCGATCTGTTTTGCTAAAAGAGAACACTAAGCTTAAATTAAGACCAAAATCAGAACTCAATAAGAAAACTAAAACTGCAGGATGTGATCTTCAAGGAAGTGGAATTCGTAGTGGCCATGAAGGCCAAACAGAAATGAGACGGTCTGGTCTACAGGGGACTTCCTAATTGCATCACCAGCTGTTTTTGTCCTTACCCTCATGTCAATGTAATATGGAGTATAAATTATACATAAAATCACAATGATCATGGTAAAAAGTGAAAAAAAAAAAAAAAAAGGTGTGGTTGGGGTTAACATGATGCGGTGACACTCTTTTTTTTTTTTTGCAGTGTTTGCACTAAAGGAACAGAGCAGTGTGAAGGTAATTCACAGCTACATACGGCTCTGTGTTTTGGCCAAGGAAGGCTTATAAAGTTCAATACCGGGCTTTAAAACTCCACCATTGTTGCTTCTCTGTAAAACTCGTTATTGGACTTTGTTCTTGCAGTAATAAACGACACGTTGAAGTTCGGAATCTTCACCAGTTCCTCCTGCGGCGTTTATTAGCTTTGCTGCTCCTAAAACTCCAGGAGTCATTAATGAACTTCAGACTTTTTGTTTCTCCTAGACCTCCACCATTTCATTAGGTTTATCGGCTCCTTAGTGTCCAGTTTCAGACTAATGTTTAGGTATTTAAGGCGTTTTGTATCTCGCTTGATGCGATCACGACTCCTGAATTAGCAGCCAGTGAAATCTGCAGCCACTGGAACCCGTTAAAGGAATGTAACAGGGGGAAATCGGCTGAGAAGAATGCTGCTCATGGCGGTAACGATTTCCAGAAGAACAAACATGTTGCAGGCTGTGAAAGACCATCTGCAGCCTGCAATTAAAGTGTCGCTCCTATACAGCACTGAGCCAAAAATATGGAAATAAAAGCAGAGGATTTTCTCTCAGTCACAGAATCGATGTTTACAACAACACGAGCAGCTTGTCCCTTCTGACGCTCGCCGTTTCAGTGGAGAAAAATAGCTCACGCACAAGACTTTTATGGATGGCTGCTCGTTTGTTTCTGTCTCGAGCTGACAAAAAACATTTACAAAAAAGAAGCATTTAGATGACCAGGTCAGCGCTCGGTCCCGGGCAAGTGGCCCTCGGTGAAATAAAAGTAATATAACAGTAAATAATGCAAAAATATAATCATGAAATAAAATCCTGTCAACTAATGAAGGACAAAAAGAAAAATCAGTTACGCCAAAATCAATCAAAAATAAATAAAAGTAATTAATTATTTTTTTATTCAAACTTTTCAAGATGGGTGGTGACCATGGTGGCCATTTGGAAGTCGGCCATCTTGGATCCAACTTTTGTTTTTTCAATAGGAAGAGGGTCATGTGACACATCAAACTTATTGGGAATTTCGCAAGAAAAACAATGGTGTGCTTGGTTTTAACGTAACTTTATTCTGTCATGAGTTATTTACAAGTTTCTGACCACTTATAAAATGTGTTCAATGTGCTGCCCATTGTGATGGATTGTCAATGCAACCCTCTTCTCCCACTCTTCACACACTGATAGCAACACCGCAGGAGAAATGCCAGCACAGGCTTCCAGTATCCGTAGTCTCAGGTGCTGCATATCTTCACACCATAAACAATTGCCTTCAGATGACCCCAAAGGTAAAAGTCTAAGGGGGTCAGATCGGGAGACCTAATGTGCCGACCATTCCCATTTTATTAAGGTGTATCCATATAAATATATACAGTAAATGACAGATGATTTTTTGTCCTTGTGTTTTTTGAAGGACCAGAAAATGAAGAAAGGGAGGGGGGGGGGGGGGGGGAACCTGTATAGTTGCACAGAAGATAATTTTTCCATTCTCACGTCAGATCATTAAGTAAGAAAGCATCATGCACCCAGTGTTTACAAATATTTTTAGACTCTTTTCTCACCCCGATGTCCCCAAAATCCAGGCGAGGTGTTTTTGCTTCATCGAGCCGAGTCTCGCGGTCCTGAAAGTGTAACGAGGTTTAATGACACATGAAACGATGCTGAATTGTGGACAGATGTTCAAAATGGAGCCTCGGTCATGATTATAGCTCACACAATCCCTGAGAAGTGGAGCGTAAACAGAAGAGAGAATAAGTTTCTCAATAAGCTTTTCATAAAACCAAAACACGTACTGAAGCGCAACAAACAGTTATTAGCATTAGCAATGCGATTTTATCATTATATTGTATATTTCGTCACTTTTAAACTTTTGCACATTTTACATACAGTATATGCAGATCAGTCAAGACGCTATGGACTTACTACAGAGTTAACAAGTAGCTTCTGTAGCTACAACAACATACCATGATGCTATAGCTAGGTTTCAGCTTTGTAGCTTAGCTACGTTCAAAATAATGTATCTTGTCCTGTAAGACGATTTACTGATAAATCAAAACATACAAGTTATTAATGTCCAGAATAATGATCAAGTTCCCTGCAGAATATTAGGACATCTATTAATGTTTACAAATGTGCGAGATAGGAAATGTATATAATCTCAACATGCTGAAATAAAAATACAGCCAAAACCAAGAAAACAACATTTTATTTAAACCTAAACATCCAATCATTTCTTTGTTAGCTAGCCAGTTAAGGAGGGCGGTCATGAGTTATGATTACCTGTTATGGTTAACGACCCAGATCGCACACATACGTACCGCTCCTTTCGGCCTCCTATTTATGAGGTCTGACAGTTTCCAGCGGATATCTTCTGACGCCTAGTGCTCTTCATTCCCAGCTCATCAAACATACGAGGTGATATTAAAAAGTTTGGAGTCTAGTTTTGTAACATGCCAACAGATGGCAGCACAAGGCTGCAGGCACAGTCACGGGGGCACCGACCTTCATAAGTCAGTGTGTCAAAAGACATCGCACTGTGTCCATCAGGAGCCGTGTGACTGGGACGATTCTGACCACATATAACACATATGTCCACTATTTCATCATGGACAGAAAGTTAGTACAAAGAACAAATGTAGAGTTCTGCATGAAACTGGAAAAATCTGCCACAAATCTACCATTCAGCACATTTACTGCAATGCAGCAACGACTCATTTGAGGCGTTTTGAGCGGTATGTGCGCTTCAAGAGTGGAAGAACACTCAAAGACGACACGAGATCTGGAAGGTGAGCTAAACCCTGAAAATGTTTGTGACGTGTGATTTGAATATGCACCGTGTTGCTCCCAGGTTTGTCCCCAGGCTGCTGACTGAGGAAGAGAAGGAACATCACGTCGAAGTCTCCCAAGAACTCCGTCAATGAATCATCCATCAAGTCAAGGATTATTACCAGTGACCAAACTTTGGTGTACTGGTACGACAGTGGAAGACACCGTCCTCTCCACGACCAAGAAAAGACACGACCAGTCCGCCGCTCGACCGGGTGCATGCTCATTGTCTTTTGTGATATTTGTGGCATTGTGCATCGAGAATTCGTCCCCAGGGGGCGGACCATTTATCGCCAATTCTACTGCCAGGTTTTTAAGCATCTGAGGAAGAACATACAATAAAAAGCAAAGATGATAGACAGAGCAAATCTTGAAACTTTTGATGCCCCCTGGTATCAGCTGGGTCGGCTTTGGGTCAGCGCTTACGTATCAGTCGTATATACATCTGATTGGGAGAAAACTCAACTCACAGGTGCAAGAAAAGTTCATGGGCTGCTTCAATGCAAAATAGTAATTTTCTGGCATTCAATCAAAGCAGGAGAGCATCTGTTAACCAGCCGGGGCAGTGGTGGCTCAGGGGACTGCGACTCTGGGTTGTTGAGCAGAAGGTTGGGGGTTTGAGCCCCTCCACCACCGGGTTGCCACTGTTAAGCAACAACCAGCCAATGGAGATGCAGCGTGTCCAAGAGGAATGGGTGGGTTGGGACAGGAATGGCTTCTGGTATAAAACCTGCAGCAATCTGTGGATCAAATGATCCAATGTGGTGATTCATAGGAAAGGGAAAAGCCTGAGGGGGGAAAATCGATTAAACAGCCACAACCATTTAGCCGGAGTTCTTTTTGATGGCATTCAGTCTGACATTAAAGTTTCATAAGCTGAATCATGTCTCTTCGTTATACACACTCAGAATTAGGAAACTATTTTTGGATGTCAGGATTATTTTTCACCGTCTGAAAGATCCGGCCTAAATAAATAAAGCTTGTAGTTAACAAAGTGCAAACATTGTAATAAATGATTAACTTGTTGCTCAACACGTTATAATTAGAGTTGTAGAGATTGTAGCTGATGTTTTACTGTAGAACACACACACTGCTTCAAATATATAGCATTAAATAGTCTGAAGGATTTTTTTTTTATTATTATTATTAAATCCCGACAAATAAATGATTTTATTAAAAAGAAAAAGCCTGTGCCAGGTTTCATGGTCACAGGCCTGTACCAAAATAGTCATGATTTATGAATCTTTTACCTGACTAAATAAACACCCATCAGCTGTGTTTTATTGTCTTGTTGAACACACTTATTTACTTATTTTACAGTAAAAGTCTTCGGGCTGTGATGTGTCTTCGGTCTGTACTTGGCCGAGTTACTCTGAGTTCCTGCAGGCGCTAAACACATCTCGAGGAGTCACATCTGCTCAGTTAGCGAGCATTAGAGAGAAACTCAAACTTCATACGTGGGTGGATTATTTATTATTTTAAAAGACGACATGCAGCTTCTGTTGACAGCTTCATTATTATATTTATACAACGTTCTGTTTGCACACTAATCAGACTGTAGGCGCCGGTGTCTATACCTCTAGGGGGCCATCAACATATTTGAGTCTATTTACGGACCAATAAAGTTTAACTCCAATTGCAATCACTGATAATTATACATTCAGACCGTCAACTAATAACATGACAACAAACCCACCTGCTTACAGTAATATTGGCTATGTCCCTTTGTGCCACTAAACCAGCTCGAGGCCTGGACTCCACTGGCCCTCTGGACGTGTGTGTGGGGTATCGATGGGTACGGTGTGAGCCGTATCTCAGTATCAGATCACACATCAAGTGAGTGAGTGGAGCCTTTGTGGATCGGACTGGTTTCCACAGGAAACACGACTCCTCAGACTAGATCCCCATCTCCACATCGCTCCCTGATCCAGTTCTGATGCCCATTGTAGGAGCTTTCAGTGGTGGACACGAGGGTCAGAATGGGCATCCTGACCGCGCTGCAGCTCCATACAGTATGGAACAAATTGCAACGCACTGACTCGTTTATTTCAAAACCAGAATTCACCGTTTCAGCAGTTCGTGCTCCATTAGCTCTTCTGTGGGATCGAACCAGACGGAGTCGACTTCAGTCACCATGTGCTTTACAGAACCTTGTGCCCCACGACTCTGTCACCGGGTCATTGGTTGTCATTTCTTGGCGCACTTTCGGTACGCACAGACCACTGCGTACTGGGACCGCCTCTCGAGACCTGCTGTTCTGGAGTTGCTCTGATCCAGTCGTCTAGACATCACACTGTGGCGCACACACCTTCCGCCAAATAATTCATACATTTTACTACTTTCTAAAAGTTGCGGTGTTATTGCAGATGGACTAAAATTATAATAATAATATATTATTATTATTATTATTATTATTATTATTATTATTATTATTGGTGTTGTTGTAAAAGACATGTAACATATCATCCGTTCTTGTGTAAAGGTGTTGCAGTTTTAATTGTTGTGCAGCTCTGACAGAAGCGTCTGACCGAAGTGTCGCCCGCAGGCGGATCAAGTCACATTAAAAAATTCAATAGGAAACTCATATAATAAATCACCAGGCAGGACGGAGGAGACGTATAAATCAATCTTCATTCTGATGGAAAGGAACGGAAAAGCCGGCGGTGCTGTTTGTGGAAACGAAACTGGCGCCGTGGGGGGAATTTTAAATCTCTTCTGAGGATTTGTGGCGTGAGCACGTGGACCGGTGGAACACTTCACACGTCGAAATGAATTCAGGTTTATTTCTAAATTATTTGAAATAATAAATTCATTAACTATGCAACGATAAAATTATATTCACCTGTTTGAACTTTTTGTAATCAAACTGCAACCATGGGATAATAATTAATTTATTATGAGCCTTTTTTCTCTTAAAATTGAATGTTATTTCTATATAATTCGCTTCACAAGACCTGCAGTTTTGGAGTTGCTCTGATCCAGTCGTCTAGACATCACTCTGTGGCACACACACCTTCAGCAAAATAATTCATACATTTTACTACTTTCTACAAATGATATTTATGGTTTTTATATTATGGATTTTCATTCTTCTTCTTATGAATTATTACTATGATTATTATTATGGTCTTTACACAGCAATGTGAATTTTTCTCAGTTTTAGGTTAAACAGTTGATCACTGGTGTAAAGCGACTAGAACTCTCAGGGACGTGCTGTTATTGGGGAAACAATCCATACTGCTACCCGGAAGTGGATTATTTTTCTTTCACATCAAATCCCTGAGTGTTTTATTCCTTTTATTACTGCAAAATGTTTTACTGTTATTAAACTGACACGTGATGCTTTTTATACATTTTTAGGTGCATATAATGTTTGCGAAACAAGCCGCACTACTGTCAGAGCTGCTGATATAGAAAATGAATCAACATCTTCGCAATCCAGATCTCAAAAGCCGTGATTTTTTTTATTTATTTAAATAATATAGATTTATTTTAGATTTCCTGTGTTAGCTATACTAGGTGAAAAAAATCTGTATGTTTTGTCTTTTTTTTTTTTTTTTTTTTTTTTTTTTTTTTTTCACCATCTGGGAGCAGCCCCTTTTTTTAATGAGCGCTGAATAATTTGAGTCTAAAATGGAGCCGAAGTGGAGCAACACACTATGGATTTTAAAAACGCTCGATATATCCCGCTGCCTCACGTGGTGTGATCTCTGCTCTAAATTATCTGGAGTATTAAGACACAGATTTACCTCTGCAAACGTATAAATTATTGATAGTCACAGGAGGAGACGCGTCTACTTTCTTCTGACCTTCATTCTGCTAAAATTGGGTTTTAAGGACCCACACGTCTGCTTTTTCTCTTTTCCTTGTGAAAAGAGGGTCAGCAGAACCAAAATGGAGTAATTAGTAAAATCCTGTGCCCTTCTGAAGGTCATTCTTTCATCTCGATCCGCGTAATAAGCAGCTGGTCAGACGAACGAGGAGTTAATCACGCCGGATTGTCCGTCCCATCCAGACTCCAAACGCTAATATGATTTCATTTGGTGTTTTTAATTCGGCATGTGGAATAAAAATCATCCAATAACATGGCGCAAAATGTCATTTTCAGGATTTTTTTAATTAAGGATGTCTTTCCAGCATCTTACATCGACCACGTGTCTCTTGTACACCCGTCTCATCTGGGTTTTAAAAATCGATTCAATCCAAAATCAATAACTCGAGGGTCACCATACAGATTTGCTTAATCAACGTGACAAAGAAATAAAGAATAGAAAAATCCACTTCATTTAGCTTTAAAAAGAAAAAAAAAAAAGTAGAATCCTAAACAGAAATATTCAGAATAATCAGAACTCTTCACTCAGGTGCTTTTCACCGTAATAAGACTTCAGCTCAGCCTGTACTGCATAAATTAAATGAAATTGAAATTGTCTTCTCAAACTTTTGCCATTTTCATTTGAAACACTTTTGGATTTGCATTGCTTAAAGTTTTATAAAACATTGATGCTTGTTTTGGATTTGTGATGTGGCGTTAAAGGCACGTACAGTACAGTGAAATTAAAGCCCGTGAACATTAAAGCGTAAACACACAGCTTGAGGAAGTCAGGAATGCCGTCGCCGGTGTAACGACTACCAACATGGTGGATTATTTCCTCCAGCACTGCTCTGGGTGTAAAACTCTAGAGAACACATAACACAATACATCTTGTTGTCTTTTAAAGTGAAATTCTTGTGCTACGGCAGAGCGAGTTCTGTGTCCGTGTGACGAGAGCTTCCAGAGCCGCGGGTTGCACGTCTCCAGCCGACGCGACTCCGCTAGATTAGACTCAGATCAGTGACGCGCACCGGCTCAAAGACACCAATTCAGACTGGATTTCAGATGCTGCTGAGACATGAGGGACTTTAACAGGGTGGGAAAATTCCTCCCACAGGCTGGTGCAGGCGTCACATCCTCCGTCCATCATTACGCTATAAAGCCGTTACAGAAATCTCAGCCGCTTCGGAGCAGTTCGTCAGTACGTCTCAAATGAAATACAAATGATGATGTTGGAAAAGTCTTTCTGTGCAAACCATGAACAGTGATGACTTTATTTAAGCTATATTTGGCTACCAACAATTTGCAGCCCAGTACCTCTTCTTTTTTCTTTTTTTTTCTCTTCAATATAAAAAATAATCACTATTTAACGTGTATTATAATATTCTGCTCAGCTCTATGGTTAACAGGGAGTCAAGTCAGGGAACAGAACTGCACTTGAAGGTGATTTTGAAAATCAGACAGACGAGGCAGAGTCATTAGCAACTCAGACAGTGAATCATCAGCGTTTTAGCTAATGACTAATCTGAGTCGATACCTCATTAGCTACAGCAGGTGGAGAAAACGCTCCCGCTATTATCACCGAGCATGGAGGCGATCAGAATGAGATCAGCTTTACAAAGCATGAACAGTCGAGTGACTCGGAGAGGAATCGTTTCACCGCCGATTCATTAACGCCCGGGTCAAGTGAGGGAACCTGAAATCAATCACTCCGTCTCCTAAAGCCGCTTTCCTTATCTATGATGGATGGATTTCATCCTCCGAATGCTCATAAATGCATTACTGAGTCTAATCACAGAGCGTCTGATTATTAGTCAGGAAGCTGAATAGCAGCCGCCGTGTCTAATAAACACGCTTCATTCTTCTGCTTTTAAACTGGGAACGTCATTACTCCGTCTTTTGTGGTGTTTTTCACCCAACCCGTCTCCTGCCTTTACACATCGATCTGTATTTAAACACAACTAAGCAAATGTTACGGATTTTTCGAGCCTGGTGTTAGACCTGCTGGATCCCATTTTAGCCCTGATGATGTAAGGGAGAAGAAATCAGTCAATTTTCCCCATTTCACTCTCAGATTGGTGAAGATGTCGATATGTGTACACGTTCTATTCATTCATCTTCTTCTATACCTACGACCTGGTGCCTAGCCCAGGAGACTTTGGGTTCGGGGCAGGGTACACCCAATCCTCCGCAGGACACACACACACACACACTATACGTAACCTAATCTGCATGTCTTCGGACTGCGGAGGAAACTGGAGTACCCAGAGAAAAAACATACACACTCCATGCACACAGACCCCATGCGGAAACCAAACCCTCGACCCTGCAGACGCGAGGCCACAGCGCTGACCATTACATCACCATTTTGTAAGGATTTAGAACCATGTGGTGTGAAACTCAGCAATGTGATCAATGATAAACCTCCAATAAAGACTAAGAGGATTTAAAAAATGTAACATTGGGGAATAGATGTCCAAGAAAGGACATACAGTACATAATGTAAAAAAAAGTAAAAATAGCTGAATTTGCACCAGATCACAGATTATCTGATTTTTTAATCAGCATTGTTATGACAAAAAGATCATCTGGAAAAGACAAAAAGGCCAAACTGTCTGCCAGAAATCATTCTTTTTAAAGTAGTAGTTTTATGCAAATACTGTAAGAAGTGAAGAGGTGGGAGTGACGTTTTTAAAGGTGTACAAACTTTTGCATTCTTCCATAGAATTTAGGCTCAGTCCAAAGCAAGAGTATATCGAGTTTATAAGAGCTCAGCCTGTAACTTATAATATTACTACACATACACCGAAAATAATAATAATAATAATAATAATAATAATAATAATAATAATAATAATAATAATCTCTTTCACTTGTAGATTTTGAAACCTCTTGGTTTTCAGGTCGCTACAGAACACGTGACCCTCAGCGCTGCGTTTTTATCTCCCTAAATATCCAAATGTTAGATACATGTCCACGTATCTCACTATTTTAATGCTTTATAAATCATTTCTAATATCTCATTTTTGTTTGCAGAAGTAATTCCCTTTAAGCTCGTTGTAGAGCCGCTGGTTTAATTTTCATCCGAGTCTCGACAGGAATAAAAATGGATTGACAGCAGCTGATGAATCATCAGGGCTTGCAGTGGATTAACCCGGCGCTTCTGCAGCGTACGAGGTATTTACTCGGAGGAAAATGATAAAAAAAAAAATGTAAAAAAGAGAGAGAAAGAAATCCACACAAGCGTATCTCATCGAGGGAGTGCAGGATGCTGGGTAATTTCAGGGGTCACAACGGAGGGTCAGGTTCTGGATAGAGAGGCAGAGCGGGTCTGAGACAGTTATTACTTCATGAGATTTTAAATTTAGTCAATAAAATGTTCAGGGTCAAAAAAAAAAAAAAAAAAACGTTGCAGACGTAAAGTAAAGGCCAAACAGGATGAGGTTTACAGTAAATGTAGCCGTACCTGTTTGGAAAATCCTGATGTCAATCTGAAATCATTTTTTTCTCTGTAACATTTCACCTTTAATAGCTCTGTGCTGCTGCTGAGTTCGAGACTCTGATTGGTCAGATCAAAAGGTTCAGCTGCAGTCAGACTGTGGTCCTTTTAATCTGTTAAAAAGTTCAGATAAAACAAAAAAGTGTGATTTTTGTATAGGGTGATTTTTTTTTTCTCAGTGAAGAGACCTTTCTGTCGCAGCACGTCTGGAAGGAGTCTCCAGTGTCAATGCTTTGTAACAGTCAAAAGGTAAAACTGTCACTGGTGTTGAATCGCATGCTTCAGGTTCTGCCTGGTTTCAGTTTCAGTTTTATGGCTTGCCGTGTCAGCAGGAGGCTGAGATCCACCGGTCCCTCCTGCCGTGAACATGAGATCAGGCTCTCCAGCTCTTCCACTTGTTGCACCTCAGTGCCAGGACTTCTGCTTTCGTCTGACTGACTCCTTCAGCGGGTTTCCATGGTAAGTCTGCTGGTTTTTACCTCTATCTGTGTGATGGACTTTGCAGGTTACCCGCCCAAGGTTACCAATCCGTCATGTCAGGGTATATGGTCCTTGCCACGTAGCGAGAAGTTTGCTAGCAGACGATGATGGGAGTAATAGCAACGTCTTCTGTCCAGGGTTAAATTCCCGATGCCGGGCATGCTGCTGTGTTCACCTTGGCCTCTTCTCTATACATCTTCAGCCATTCCCACATTTCCAGGACAGAACTTACAATCCCTTACGCCGGGGTTTCAGATGGTGGTGTCGTCCCCCCCAGGAGCAGGTCTGTAGTGCCCTGAATACAGCAACTCAAAAGAGAGTGAGAAGCCTGTAGACACCTGAGGTACCTCTCGGTATGCAAAGACAAAGGGTAGCCACTTATCCCAGTCCTTTCCAGTGTCTGTAACTAATTTTAGTGATACTGTAAAAAGCGACTCTGTGTCACTGATGTTACTGTCCTTAGTGTTGTTGTTGTTGTTGTTGTTGTTGTTGTTGGTGTACAGTTCCAGTTAAAAGTTTGATCTCACACTATTTAAGACACAGAGGTTAGCCTTCCTCGAAAGCCAGACCAAAACTTACTGCTGCAGAGGAGAAGTTCATTTAGAGTCACCAGCCTCAGAAATCACCAATTAACCTCAACCAGCCCCTCAGATTAGAGCCGTTATGAAGCTTTACAGAGCAGAAGGAGCAGATATACATCTCGATATCGACTGTTCAGAGGAGATTATTGTGTGTTTTGGATAAACGCCTTCAGTGTCGTTTTACAGTGTAGAGAGAAATAAACATCAGGAGCGAGCGTGGAGTTAGAGAGGGGTGCATAAACTTTTGAGCGGTAGTGCAGCTCTGTCACTAGTGCTTCTGTTGTTGTCGATGTTTCTTATTATTCCCAGTGGTGTTACTGCCTGTATTAATAACGTAATGACTAAATGAATAATTACTAACTGTAGTGACTTTACATGAGATCACAGCATTAAATATCGAGAGCGTTTCGCTCCGTCAGAAAATCAACATGTTGAAATGCTGCTGCTGGAACAGAACGACAATAACGACATGAACTGTAACTGTAAACAGATCGAATGACACAATCACGCGATCCTTCAGTTTGGGATGAGAAGCGTTGAGGACGTGCCGGTCTCTGAGACGCTGTGAAATGGAGTGTAGTAATGAGATGTTGCTTTTCTGTCCCTGATAGAATAAACGCCGCGCTAAGTGTCGACGCGAGACCGTATCAGCTGGCGATTTGGACGCAGCAGTGAACTTTAGACTTGGTTTTTATCTGTAACTGAAAATATCTCTTTACTGCTCGATGTTTTACTGTCGGTTAAAATCAAGTTTCCTTTTTTTTTTTTTTTTTTTTTTCACTGCTGAAACTTTTTACACATCCATTTCAGCGTGTTCTCTACTGAACAAACTAACAACTAATCTTTAGTTTCTTTCTTTATTTTTCCCATCTAAATGCAAATTTCCATTAAGGATGTGCGCAGTGCAAAGCTTCTTAATGTCAGAGGTGAAGATTAATCCCAATGACTGCGACAGCAGCAGGCGGTGATGTGCATGTGAGCTTAAACAGAGTAAATATCAGATTTATTAAGTGTTCTCCAAGTCGGGTTCGAGCGGCTTCTCGGGGTGTTGTGGTAAATTTATTGCGACAGTTATCTCAAATCTGAGAGAGTGTGATGGAGCGCTACACAGCTGCCAGTGACAAAATGGTGAAGTGTTATAAATAAATAGGCTCCGTTTGTCAACCTGGTCACAAATATTGCTTTTTTTTTATGTCTTAAACGATACCAAAAAAAAAGTCATAATAAAAAAATAATAACAAAGACAAATCCTGAGTCTTATTTTAAGTTGCCAACTCTTTATTACATCCGTCCTGAATTATGACTCTTTATGCAGTGAAACGATCGCGCAGAGGTTTCATACAGTATGTAGCATTACAACCATCTCTTTTTCATACTTTGTTTGTTTGATGTTAAGACTCAAAAAAGACATTTTTAGGATTGATGGAGTTTCTGTTTTAACTCCTGATTATTTTTCTATAATCTGTTCTCACTTCCACGACCAGTCAAAAGTTTGTACCCCCGTCTAACTCCATGCTCGTTCCTTTTTTTTTTCTACACTTGAAGGCGTTCATCCAAAACACACAATCATCTCCTCTGAACAGTCGATATTGAGATGTATATCTGCTCCTTCTGCTCTGTAAAGCTTCATAACGGCTCTAATCTGAGGTGCTGGTTGGTGGTTAATTGGTGATTTCTGAGGCTGGTGACTCTAAATGAACTTCTCCTCTGCAGCAGTAAGTTTTGGTCTCGCTTTCCTGGGAAGGTCTTCATGAGAGACAGTTTCATCATGGAGCTCGATGGGGTTTCCACTCGCACTCGACAGTGATGTTCTTATAAGTTGTTATTTCTAGACTGGACTCCTGCAGCTCATTTCTGGACCTGGACCTGCATCTGTCCACCATTTGTCTTCTGCAGATGATCCAGAATGCAGCTTCATGACTTGTTTTCAACCTTCCTACAGTAAGTTCTCCCACACCACCCCATGTTTTTGCTCCCTCCACTGGATCCCTGTAGCTCAAAAACAACACAGAACCCGTTTATATATCAGCTCTAATTACACCTCGCACCGCATCACGTTTCCTCCGATTCTGCAGCACTGCTCGTCTGGTCCCACCGTCTCTCAGGAATTGAGGAAGACGTGCATCTAGACGGTTTTCTGTTCTGGCTCCCAAGTGATGGAAAGAACGTCTTCTAACTGTCCGTAGAGCCGAGTCCAGGGCAATCTTTAAGCTGCGACTAAAGACCGATCTGATCCTTAGGTATCCGGGTTAACCCCCTCCCCCACCCCACCCTGATCACACTGAGCCACATTCCCACTACATTCCCCCCCAAAAAAATAGGATAAATGCAGCAAGAACTTCTGCTACTACAGGAATGCAGTAGAAACCATTAAGGACAATGTAGTGTCTCCCTTGATGTAGAGCTGCCACACTTTTTTTGTCCATAAATAGCCTGGTGAGGATGTGGTCGAAGTAAGACGCAGTAATCAGGGCATAGTAACAATAAAATCGAGCAGTTAACAGCTTAACTCACACTTAACTTAGTGATTCATTGACATACCACAAGCATGGCGCAGACGGGAAAGACTGGACGGCGTCCTGACTGGATCGTTATTGGGACGTCACGCCGATGTTGCTCCGTTAACGGAGCTGTCACAGCGCCCTCTTCAGGTTTGTGGTATGACCGAGGTAAGTTCATGCCACTTTGCAGTAGACTGCATTAAGGATTTACAAAGCACTGATACTGGAGACTCCTTCTATACATTTTGCATGTTTTGAAATTATAATGTATTTGAAGGACAAACCCTGTCTGTCCAATCAGAATCCAGAATTCAGCACCAGTGTAATTTAATTCACGCCACAGATTTTACTTTAAACATTTAATAGTGTTACGGAGTGTCGTACTAACACACAGCATTATGTAACAAATCATTCATTTAAGTCCTGATGAACAAGAGAACAATAGTGTTGTTTCAAGTTCAATTAAATGCACAGCAAATATTTTCGCATAAACAGCGCGACAGCTAACGGTGTGGTTGTTTCCTCTCAGCCTGACAGACGCGCTGTGTTTTCTTCCTGTCACGTTTACAGAGTCGCCGCACAACACTGACGCGCGACTGTTTGAGGAGATCAACCTGCTCGTGCTCTTTTGTTGTTCTCATTTTGCCTCTGCGCTTGTCAAACAACTCGAGGGTCTCAACAAATCCCAAAAATGCAAAAAAGAAATGAAGGAAACAAAATGGAGGAGAAATAATAAAGCGTGAGGATGAGACGGCTGCGGCGGGTGAGACGGGGATTAGAGAGCCTCGACTCGCCCCAGGAATCTGACAACGGCGTCAGCAGCAGTCTCTCCTAACTCCGTAAAAAACCCTCGGAATCGGGAGAAGTTGGTGCGCCGGGCGTTAACCTGCTGCTGTCTGTCTAATTGGGTCTTCATCACAGTCAGCAGGGAGCCGTGCTACTAATTACAACAGCTGGGGCGCAGGAGCAAAGCATGATGGGAAATGCACCTGAGAGCCTCCTGAGACAAGTTCTATGTAAATGAATAAGATGTAAGAAAAAAAAAAAGGAAAAAGAAAAAAATAATAATAATAATAGAGAGATTGTATGGTTCTGAGCACTCCACCCACTACAGCTGTGTGCAAAAGTTTGTGCACCCCACACTGCTTAAAAGTTTCTGGAACATTTTAATCTAATAATACAGTTTAGATTTTTTTAATTGCAAATAAATGATATTGGATCGGTTTGGGATCTGAGGAGTTTGGAGACGGGGTCAGGGGCCTTGGGCTCTTTGCCTGCCTTGGCCCGTGTGCCGTGAGCTGTGGTGCACTGGGTGTTCTGGTGCCTTTCTATCGTGGCCAGCATTGACTTTTCTCAGTGATTTGTGCTGCATTGGATTTTCTGTGGAATCAGATCGGACAGACCGGCCTTTGGTTCCCGCGGGCACGAATGAGCCTCGGGTGCTCGGGATCCTGTCACCAGTTTACTCTGATACAACTGATAATCAGTGTTAATGTGTTAGTGTTACTGTAGGGCTGATTGGTGTATACACTCTATACATTGTACATTTTCTAGTGTTTTAGGTCTGACATGCTAAATGGGTTCATACTTTCGTGTAATAATGTTAAAATGTTTTCAGAAATATATTTGAATTGATTGTGCAATTATAGCAGATTACTAAGTGGTCTACCTGAAATATGTCCAAAGAAAACTGCCACTGAGTGTGAAACGGCTTTAGCTTTACTTCACATGCCGACGTGTGAATATAATATCAGTGAAACTGACCTTCAGGTGATTTATTTCCAGATTTGATGATTGTTCCTGTCACCATGAATCTCGATACTGGACCCCGGACTGCCGCCATGAACGAACCATGAAACAGTATTAAAGAAATTGTATGAGCTAGTTATATTTCTTTAAATAAATGAAAGTGCATAAAGGTTAAAAATGTGTCCGGCGCTGCTTATTTGTTTGTGTCTCTACATGAAGCGAATGTTTCTTTTAGATTGAAACAATCTGTAATCAAACGCTCGGCAGCACATGGAGTAGAACACGGCGTGCGCGCTGGCGCCGGTGGCAGGCTTCACGCCGGCTCCTTCATCTTGTTTATTGTTCATCCACTCGATGGAGCGCCGTGATCTGAAGCCACAACTGCTAATTCACATTACACATTACACACTTCTGTAATAAACAGCTTAATGACATCGGCGTCGGCCGCGACTGGGTTTCGCTTGACGCCGAGCACGGCCACCTTCTCCTGTGCTGTGGAATTGCTCCATAACTTACTAGAAGATGATGAAGATCACGAGTGAGGTTTTTTTTCTGAAACAGCGTCTCTCTCTCTTTCTCTCCCTTTCTCTCTCTCACACACACAAACACACACAATGGGCAAAATACTTATTCTTAATTAAACTGGCGGTGTGTGACCGGCCGGAGGGAACGTGATAAGTGTAATAAACTTTGCAGAAGAGATGGACAATAAACACAGTCAGGTTTACAGGAGCAGCTGTTTATCAGCCACGCTGTGCTGTTTTTCATTCCAGAAAGATCACGCATTTTCTCCTTTGCATAATGCGTTGTTACTTTTTGATGTTTATCATTTGCGTATGCCTCGTATCATTCGTCATGTAGAACTGGATCCAGCTGAGCAGGGTTTGAGATTTAAGATCTTTTATATAAAACGTAATAATAAATGAACACACAGGGGAACAGAAACACTTCATGAGAAGTGACACTGATCCCACTGTAGAGCTTAATTACAAATTCTTTTAATCACCAGCTTTAATGTTCGGACGTATATCTGGACGTGTAATTGTTATCACTGAGGTGGGCGTGTCTTTGTGATGCACATGCATGGACATTTAAAACACTTTACAATGCAAGAGCATTTCTTTTACACTTGCACCAATCAGCCACACACTAACACCACGGCCCGGTGAACTGAATAACACTGATGTTCAGTTAAACCCCAGGGAAGTGAACTGGTCACAGGATCCCGGGCACCCGAGGCTCACCCATGCCCCGACCCCGCCTCCAAACTCCCCTGATCCCAATCCGACCCAGCTCCCATGGGTCACACCGAACAAACAAATCTGATCCACGGAGTCCCTGACCCACAACCCAAAACACACCACAGCGCCCCCCAGAGGTCATGCAAAGCCACTCCCTGAGGGTCCAGAGCCACGCCAGTGGACAAACCATTAACATTAAAACCACCTATGTTTTGGGTTCCCCTTCAACTGTAGACAGATCGGGACTTCAATGCCAGCGATACTTACTACTGCACAGTACATCACACACCTCCGATTAAAAAAGATCCAGTCTGAATTGAGGAGGGGTTTAGTCAGATGCAGGTCCATAGTACTAGTCCACCTGTAGTCCAGTTCATACATTATATCAGCTGATCTCACCTGTCTGCTGATGTCACCTGTCTGCTGATCTCACCTGTCTGCTGATCACATCTGTCTGCTGATCTCACCTGTCTGCTGATCACATCTGTCTACTGATCACATCTGGCTGCTGATCTCACCTGTCTGCTGATCACATCTGTCTACTGATCACACCTGTCTGCTGATCTCACCTGGCTGCTGATCTCACCTGTCTGCTGATCACATCTGTCTACTGATCACACCTGTCTGCTGATCTCACCTGTCTGCTGATCAGATCTGTCTGCTGATCTCACCTGTCTGCTGATCTCACCTGTCTGCTGATCACATCTGTCTGCTGATCACATCTGTCTGCTGATCTCACCTGTCTGCTGATCTCACCTGTCTGCTGATCTCACCTGGCTGCTGATCTCTGCTGATCTCACCTGATCTCACCTGTCTGCTGATCTCACCTGTCTGCTGATCTCACCTGTCTGCTGATCACACCTGTCTGTCACACACCTGCACGTTTGTGTAGATATAGGATGTGAACACATTTCACTTCTCTCAAGCATCTTACAACAAAACTGCCTCATTACACAAGACTAAATTCGCATTGGGAGCACGCTGGCTCAGTGGTTAGCGCTGTCTCCTGCACCTCCAGGGTTTGGGTTCAATTACCGCATCGGGTCTGTGTGTGTGCATGAAGTTAGCATTTTCTCCCCATGCTTGGTGGGTTTCCTCCGAGTACTCCAGTTTCCTCCAACAGTCCACAGACCTGCAGATTGAGCTAATTGGTGTTCCCAAATTGGCTGGTGGTCCAGAGGTTCTACGGTCATAAAAATGTGAATAAATACACTGCTCACCATTAGCCTCCACGGTTCCTAGATAGATGGATGGAAACTTGGATGGCTTTTTAACAGTAAGAAATTACGACTTCCTCTGATTAAATGATTAAATGCAGCTAGTAAAGAAGACAGAAATCACATTTCTTGTGTTACTAAATCTACTGTATATTTATTTCTTAATATAACATCTACAATAAATGCAACATATGATTATGACTATTTCCATTGATTTGGATTTGTTATTAACAGGGATATACTCACAACTCCATCCGCAATCATTCTAGTCCGTTTGAACTAGCAGTGTGTATCTGCTATAAAAGAGCGCTGACAATTAGCACTGTGATTTCTGAGCGTTCAAGGCAACATGAGGGAAAATAACAGAGCTTCAAAGACGATGAATAGAGAACTGTGAAAAAAAAACAACAACTGGGAAATTATTTCATTTTCTCAAATTATCTAAAATAAGAAGTCATGCTTGTAATAATCAAAGGGGTTCAGCAAAAGCGCTTTGACTTTATATCAAGAGTTTTCAGTTGAAATTTGTACAAAAAAAAATCCTCAGAATAATTACCTTAATATGACAGAACAGCAAAAAAAAAAAAAAAAAAAAAGATTCATTTTAACGCTTAACCATTAATCATGGCTATAATTAAGACACATCAATCCGAAAAGGTTATGTTATTTTTTTTCTTCTTCTTCTTCTTCTTCGCTCTGGCGCGTCACATTACGGCTTTGACAAGCTCTATAGCTGAGTCTGATGTGAGGAGAATAAACTCCAGTCATCTGTAGACATTCAGAGAGAGAGAGAGAGAGAGAGTGTGTGTTAAATATTTGTGAAAATTCTGAAATTCTTCAAGACCAGAAGTGATTAAAAGTTTGTGAACCCTACAGAATGATTTATCGTTTTCCATAAATGTGACTTAAAGCAGCGTCTGAACTTCATACAAATCCTAAACATAGGTAAGGAGATCGCCATTAAGCAAATGAAACTAAAAGATTACACTTGGTCCCTTTTTTATTGGGGAAAATAATCCAATATATGTAGCAGAAGTATGTGACGGTATCTGGTGGGACCCTCACTTTACCATCCTGATTTTTGACCCCATTGTATTCCCGCTGTTATTCAGATCAGACCTGAGTCACTTTTGTGTTTCCTAGATCAGATAAATATCGACACATTTAAATTTAGCCATTTGGCCGACTCTTATCCAGAGCGACTTACAAAAGTGCTTTGAAGTTTCCATCATTCGAGAGATATTTACACTGGGTTACTGGACACGTGGCTAAACCACTGAGGCTAAAATGGCTAAAGCGAGGCGTCTGACTTTCTTCCTTCTTCTGTACCTCGAGAGCGTCTTCTAGAGTAAAACCACGGGTGGATATTTTGCTAAAATTGCGTTCGTTGTTTGAAGTGAATGAGCTCTTACACAAATATGACGTGTTATGTGGGGGCTTATCATGACTAAAAGTTTGTGACCACCATTGTTAAAAAAATGGACTCAGTATGCAATGGGCAGCTCAAATGCTTTGATAACATCAGGGGAACTGTTCACAAAGTCATGATGAACCTCACCACTGACCTTTGACATGATGTTGTTGTGCTTGTTGCTAGCATTGTTATTGCCACTAGCATTGCTGCTAGCATCGGTGAGAAAATAAAGACGTACATGAACATAAAAAGTGAAACTCTTAAATTATACAGATTCCCTATAAGTCTCTGATACTGAACTTTTTCACAATATAAAAATTTTCTGAGATCCTGAAAATACTGATGATTTTGGATTTTCATTAGCTGTAAGCCACAATCATCAAAATGAAAAGAAATAAATACTTGGAATATATCAGTCTGTGTCTAATGAATCTACATAATATATTATTTTCACGTTTTTGAATTGAACTACTGAAATAAATCAACGTTTTTTTTATGATATTCTAATTTATTGACATGCACCTGTATATGCTGTATTGATTGTGTAGCCTCGCGATTCTCTTTCTCATGGAAAAACAAAGCTAGTTATTAAGAGGTTCACTATTGAAGCGGCTCTGGACCGGCAACCAGTGCCTGGTTCACTTTTGTGAAGAAGACGTACCATGCACAAACCTAGACATTTCCAAAGGGTTCACAAACTTTTGATCACCGCAGTAAATAATTAGCACGAATACACGTGACTGGATAAACCTTCACACGGGATCTCAACTCCATTCTGAATACGCAGAACTTTCCCTTGCATAATGTTTATTTTCCCTTCCCTTATTTTTCTGTGTGTGTGTGTGTGTGTGTGTGTGTGTGTGTGTGTGTGTGTGTGTATGTGAGAATCAGCATGACATCTGCGACTGTACTCAGCTCATCGATTTACAATCAGCAGCAGAAGTTAAACCCAGTGGCTTCATCCTCATCCAGACACACAGCTTACACTCCTCCGCTCGTCTTCTCTCCAGGTAAATGTTCCAGTCAAGAGAGAAAAAAAATCTTTAGAAACAAGGATTTAAGCTTCACATCTTTTGACATTGAAGTTTAAAGCAAATGAGGGAGAGGAAAAGGATTTGGAATTCCTCCAAAGGCTTTCGCCCCGTGGCGTGGATAAAGTGATTTCTCCGTCTGTCTATCTGCAAATCAAAAAAAAAAAAAAAAAGCTTATCTACCAGCGCGGGCTTAGGGCAGTGATTGGATCGACTGGAACAAAGGAAACGTTTGAGGGGAAACTCAGGTATCATCCAATCCCAGATAAAATATTCCTCCATCAGTTTTTTTTTTCTTTCTTTCTTTCTTTCTCCACTGACTAAACTCACAGCTTGAAATCAGATGAGTTAAGAATTAGTCCAGACTTTGAGACAGTGCGGCTGAACGTAACCCATTTCCCCCTAAAGCATGTCTGTGCTTTGTATCGCATGATCTATCTATCTATCTATCTATCTATCTATCTATCTATCTATCTATCTATCTATCAATTCCTTCATCCAGAGAGATGCTGTGGGTCCAGATGTGGCAAGGAAAATTCCAGATGTTAACACGCACCATCACAGAACCACAGGACGTGAACGCTAAATAAATCCAATACACTGATAAAGATATTAAAGGCATGACTATTTGCAGGAACAGCTTGCTTCTTGTAATCGCCAGCGAGCAGATCTTCCCTACGAGGCACGTCAATCATGTCTAACGGTTTAACATCTTCCCTTCTGCTTTATCTCTCATAATTATACCTTTTTTGTGCGCTATCTGAGAAAAGAACGACACATTTTCCAACACATAACCTCCACTTGCGCTGCTCTTAAGCACAGCTTTGATACTTTTATCAGCACATTTCCAAGATCAAACATCTAACAATCATGCGACACACTCGTGCTTTTGTTGTCGAACAGAACGCCTGATATTTACACTCCACAATCTTCTTTCCTTTTCTTCGCTCTCGGAATAATCTACGCGATGTCAGATGGCTCGTGTGCGTTTAAACTTGAGAGATGAAAGACGAGTCGGTTCTCACGCCTCTCCGTGTTTACTGCAGGCCAGGAATTCGACTGAAGAAGAAAGAATGAGAAATGATATTCTAAAATATTTTTTGAATTTCCTTTGGGCATTCATGCAACGATTTCCACACATCAGTATTCCGGCCTCTGATGTAACTACAGCCGAAAGGGGGCGGAGTTTATCTAAAACAGGGTGTGTCTCAGTTAATCTAGCGTCTGATTTCGAGCTTAAGCCCGTGTTTCTCGCGTGATCTCGGCTCGAGTGAGGAGGATTGCTAATACCAGCGCCATTAGAATGCTAATGTTTAATATAACTATAACCTGTCACGGGGAAATTTGTGTTTTATCTCTTACACACACACACACACACACACACACGCGCACCATATGGACATAATATTAAATACATAAATAAAAAATAAATACCACACTGTTCATTAATTACTCAATGTCAGTACAGCTGTTGATACCGTCAGTACTCCTGCTGTGCCCTTGTGACCTCATCACAGCCGTGCTGATATTCAGTGCAACAGCACGATCTCCAGTGTGATATTGCTTTTATACTGCAGTTCCACAAACACCATTTATTATTGACAGATTATCGTTTGTTTTTTTCTTTGGCCAGTTATTTTGCTCCACACACACATATTCTTCCGTGCCTGGTCGAACTAACCAACAGTGACTGGTGGAGCTGCTGAGTGACAGTTAGTGATCTACAGTGAAAGTAATTAACAGGAGGTGAGAGTCGTGTTAAACTCTTAGCGGTACTCTGTAGCCAAACGGTGAGGAGAATAAACCATGGAGGTGGTGGACAGTCCTGAGAAACTCACTAGATTTACTTTATATTTCCACTTACAGTGGAACCTTGGATTACGAATGTAAGTTGTTCCAGAAGCGGGTTCATATATCAAAACACTCATAAACCAAATCATATGTTCCCTCAAGAAATAATGGAAATTCAAATGATTTGTTCCACAGCCCAAAAAAATTAATACATAAAAATAATTAATACAAAATATAAAGTAAAAATAAAACAAATTAACCTGCACTTTACCGTAAAAAAAAAAAAAAGTACAAATAAATCCCGACAGACAAGTGTTTCCATTTGGGCGCGTAGGCACTGTGTGTGTGTTTTAATTAGCCCCTCCCCTCTCTCTCTTCTCGTCTTACACAGGAAAACTTCCCCCCTGCTTTTTAAGTTTCACAACACAAACACACACACACACACACACACACACACACACACAACCGAAACACTTATTTTACGGGGAAAAAAAAGAAATCTCTCCAATGTCACTCGACTGAGCGCAAACTAACGGAATTACGCTAACGGTTTTACACACACATACACATGGTCACAGTGTTATAGTAAACAGAACACTTGTGCACGGATGTTGATTAAACCACTGAGAGACGAGGCTACTCCCATACTAAGACCGAGCAGGGGAGACGATAACCCACAATTCCACAAAGCCAGAGAGAGAAAAACCATTGGCTCAGTTGTGATCATGTGATGCTCGGCATCAAAACAATAAGTGCAGGCGTGCTACATGATACTCGGTACTCGTAAACAAAGACTTGTTAATTTTTCAAGTCAAAATTTATTAACAGTCATTGCTTGTCTTGTGGAACACTTGCAAACTGGGTTGCTCGCAATCCAAGTTTTCACTTATTACACATTAGAATATCAGCTCCGTTAACTTCAGGGTTCTGGGGTCGAATCACAAATAGTGTTAAATATAAAGCTAGTGCACTATGTAGGGGGTACAATCCCTTGTTCCACACTCCAAGTAGTGCCCCTGATCAGGGGTTAGAGGGATTTGTGATTCTGCCTCGTGTTAGAAGCTAGTTAGCTTTGTAGCTAAGCATTAGCTGTGAACAGAATGACACGGACGGTTCAGAGGCGATTCAGAAGAACTTAAAAGCGATTACTGCAGAGACGGCGTGTTGTTTAAGACGACATAACGTTATCAGATGTGTGAAGTGCTTCTGTGACTGGGTGTGAATGTGGGTGTGGTCAGGCTCCTCAGTACTGCGGACCGTACAGACCGACTCTCACCCACGCTGAGACACACAGTTAGTGTCATTAACCACTGGACAACATCTGGGATGCCTCTCTAACAATCTTCCAATCGGTCAGGACTAACTGCTGTATAATTAATAATGTCCTCACTTTTTTTCATGTGAAAAAGTGTAGAATAAGAGCGTGCTGGATCATGTGCTATTCTCTGTGCTGCTGACTAACGAAGCTGTTTAGTTCAATTAAATAATTAATCAGATTAGTGATTTATTTATTTACTTATTAATTTTTGCATTTATGCTACATCATATTTTTACACTTCTTTTTTTGATTGTTTCCCATTTGGATAGAAACTTCTACACAAGAAAGATCCAACGCAAGTCCAGAGGTGTTAACTGCATTTTAATAA
>CM059228.1:23160424-23185424 GCA_030347435.1 Clarias fuscus
CTTATCCTTATCATCCGTTCTGTTATCTTGTCACTTCATTCCAGCGTGGCTTATTAATCACTACACTGAGTGAGCGTTTCTCTGATCCTCGCGCCCACACACACACACACACACACACACACACACAGCAAGGGTTAAAGAAAAAAAAAAAAAAAGGAATTAAATGCTAAATGAATGTAGTTTTAATCGTTTCCAGAGCTCTTGACACGCAGGAAAGTTTTCTGTAGTGGTTTAAATTTAGAGCTTCATAGGAATTCATTAAAACAATTTATTCAAGATTATCATTTCAAACTGTGCACTATGAGCTAACATTCCTTCAAATAAATAAACCCATGATGGACCAGACGGACTCGCCTTCAATCCCCACGAGCACCAATCAACCCCGCGTGCCCATAACCCTGTCGCCGGGTCACTGGTCCTCACCCAGGTACTCAGCACCAGTACAGCCCGGATCCGGCTGGCACTGTGCCACGTCTGGCTTCTCCCAACACTCTGACGGTGACTCAAAAATGAAAGAAACAGTTGGCTGCACTGTCGTATCAGCGCTTTCCGTTCAAGGCTCCGGTCTCTCCAGTCACTGCTGTGTACGATACTGTGAGGAAGGTGAAAGTGTCTTAAAGAGAATCGTTACCGGTGACGAGACACGGATTCATCACTACGAGTCTGAGAGTAAACGGCAGAGTGTGTAACGGAAACATCCTCAATCGCCGACCGAGAAAAAAGTCGATCATCAGCTGGAAAATTAGAGTTTACTGGGATTCTCAAGGGCCAGAAGTATTGGAACACCATCAGGAAAAAGGTTCACCAATCGACAGAGCTCGTTACAGAGAGACGTGTATTGAAGAGCTGAAGACTGAACTTCAGATTAAACACACAGGACTGATATCCGAGGGCGTCGTGACCTCACGTGACGATACACGTCCGCGCACTTCTGCACACACTGTCGACACACTGAGGTGGTAAAGCGTCCTCACTATAGTCCTGATCTCACTCCGTCAGACTCTCACCTGTTTGATCCCTGATACGAGGATGAAGGTTCACTTCTGATGAAGAGCTGAAGACAGCGGCGCATTCGTGACTCAGAGCTCAGACGTAAACATTTTTAATAGAGGGAATGCGAAAGCTTGTGGACAGACGGACAAAGTGTATTAAAAAGTAACGAGATTATGTCAAAAAATAAAGTATGTATTTGTTTTTTCTAAAAGTTCATTTAAATAAATTCTAGTGTGTGTGTGTTTTTTTTTTTTTTTTTTATCCGTCTGTGTGTTTAATTTATTCCGTATGATGGACAGTTCAGCCGCAGCCGATATTTAATAAATGGCTCAAAAATAAAGCCACAGTGCGGATAATTTTTGACTCACCCTTTCATAAAATCATCAAGAGATTTCAGGCGTTCAATGAGATTTTCCGTCTGAAATTAGGACGAGGCAGCAGATGGCGAGTGTTTAGAGGAGTGTAAGAGTCCCAAGGCGTCTACTTTGAAATGGACAAACCGTCATTGTCCTACAGAACGTACGATACAATGTTTCTTGAATCTTTTCCAATAATGTCTCTATTTTCCACATTACACGGCTGGATAGTTCCCAGACGGACCTCGTGTATGTAACTAGAAATATGTACACCCTTTCGAAATATAGACATTAAAATTTATACCCCAATATTAACATAAAATATACAGACATTTTCATTTTTATCCAGGAATCAGTGCACGGTTTATTGAATTAATGCTACAATGCCGCTTCAGGCCCCGTAACGCACACACGCTGTGTATTAATGACTGAATCTCACTCCTGAGCGCCGCACATGTTACTGCAAGCTTTAAAAAATCTTAATATTCCGGTTCTCCGGAGACAGGCGGCTTCTGGAGCCTAAAATTGGACTCGCAGCAGGAAAAGTGTCTGATACGGGCTCAGGTTCAGGCTTTTCTCCCCCTCCATCTCACACTTGCGACAGTGTCGAGTGTTCGGTATGAATCTGGAAGGAGAAACGTCTGATCCGCGCTGGAGATTTATCCTTTCCTCCACGGCTGAGGGACAGAAAAGCAATACGGCCCTGAAGCTTCGCAAGGTTTCTGCTGTGAATTATGGACGCTAAGCTACTGCTGCTCTGCTCTGACACGCCATAAATCACACACCAAGCTGAACTTTCCTATTCTTTATTTATTTATTTTCTAACTCCTCACTTTTTTTTTTTTTGTCCTCTAGCAACTGAGAAAAAAAAAATACCGAACTATAGCCGTGGAGAGAAAAAAAGAGGAAGGGCGGGGAGAGGGTGTTTTTATCCGTCTGTGTGTTTGAACTTGAATGATGGCTGTTATTTATCCTGGATGATGGACGTTCGGCTGCATCCGATTTTTAATAAATGACTCAAAAATAAAAGAATCGGTAAGGTGACAAGACACCGGCTTGGAATTTCTTCAAAGTCCTTCTGAGAACCGAGTCGGTCTTTTAAATCTTTATGTCATTTTCTGAAACAAATAAACAACAAAAAGGCGTTCTCTCCTGGGGATGTTTGACTAAATTTCGATTTCCCGTTTCAGCGTATTTGTACTGTATACGTCACTGTCGCAAAGCAGCTCTACAGAATCCACTTACAGAATTGTATATTTCCTCACGTTCGGAAATAGAGACGAACTGTTTTTCATACCTCATCTGTATTATATGGTGTTTAGACGTTATGTTTAAGCCCCGCCCCTCAGGGGTGTGTCGCAGTAACGTTCCTTTAGCAGTAAACATTTCAGTTTTGTTGGTGTGTTTTTTTTTTTTTTGGTCTGCATCATCTCACAAATCATTCCTTTCCCCCTTTTCACTGCCGGATGAAGAATAAATCATTAGAGTTCATTCATTTGTGCCAGAGCGTGAAACGTCTAAAAGTGATCAGCAAATCAACACCTTCTGCTAGTTAGTACTTTTTAACACAAAAAAAGGAAGTATGCTATTTCTGTTCAAGAAATAAAAATATCTCATGTGCCTGTTTATTCGAAATTGAAGCCAAACAGTTAGCGATATCTCACCGGTAAGAGTCACAGTTAGAGTGGAGCAGCAGCAGCACAGCGCCCCGTCGGATGTAGGCGTGAGGCTGCACGGAGTCACAGGCTGATTTTGGGCTTTTTCCCCTTACTCAGGGTCGACACAATGAATCATTTGATCTGCAAGTTATTGGCACGGGTTTTACTCTGGATTCTCACCCATTTCTCCAGGATTGAGACTGGCACAGAGGATGCCCTGCCTCTGCACTGGCTCGGTATCATACACTGGTCAGCCAAAATATTACATCACAAAACAATAAGCACGGTATTGTGTAGGACCTTCTTGTGCCACTGGGGCGGTTCTGATCCCTCAAGGGGCGTGGCTCCACAGGGCATATGGGTGGGTGCTGTGGTGACGTTGGCAGTGGATCCTCTGGGTGCCGTGGGTGGAGTGGCGGAGCTTCCATGGATTGCATCCCATTGGGCTAGATCAGATTGGGATCTGGGAGTTTGGAGGCTCTTGGCTTCTTTGGCAGCTCAGCCGTGTGCGTGGTCGGCTGTGGTGCACTGGGTGTCCTGGTGCCTTTTAATCACAACAATTGACTTTTTTTTTTGGAGATTTGTGCCGCCTTTTCTTTTTCTTTGGAATCGGACTGGACAGGATGGTACAGTATGCTCTGGGTGCCCATGATCCTGTCACTAGTTGGTCCCTGGTGCATAATTGATAGCCTCCACTGCTCCTAAAGGTGATCTCAGGTAATCACATGGAATCGCATGGAATCACAGACGATTTCATATAATTAAATGTTTTTGCATATATTCACATGTAAATTTATGTAATTACAGCCAACACCTGGTTCCTGTGTGTAATCTTATGTAATTGCATCTAATCACACGTAATTGCTGACAGTCGCAGGTAATCACAGCCGAGCTGATATTCAGTACAGCAGCACCTTCATCGGTGTGATATTTCTCTCGCACATCAGGCCTTCTAATAAAAGATTTAAATCAAGACCCTGACATTTCAGACACAACATGTCTCTGTATTTTTCCCTCTGTCAGTGAAAACAGTTCCCAAAGAAGACACATCTGGATAGAGCACGGCATGTTGCCACGGTAACCAAGAGACAGGCTGAAGGCCTGTAATAAGCGTCCAACCGGATTAATGGACCAATTTATAGCTGTTGTTATAAAGTCACTGAAGGAAAACAAAAAAAGGTTATTAATAATATTTATAAATATATATTTATGGAAGATGGCGGCACGGTGGTGTAGTGGTTAGCACCGTCGCCTTGTACCTCCAGGGTTCCGGTTCGATTCCCGTCTCTGTGTGCGTGGAGTTTGCATGTTCTCCCCGTGCTTGGTGGGTTTCCTCTGGGTTCTCCGGTTTCCTCCCACAGTCCAAGGACATGCAGATAAGGGTAATTGGCGTTCCCAATTTCCTGTAGTGTGTGTGTGTGTGTGTGTGTGTGTGTGTGTGTGCCCTGTGATGGACGATGAGTGAGTATTGGATTATGTTATGAATGTTTTTACACTGTAGTGGGTGAGAAACATACAGCTGACACTGGAGACTCCTTCTGTAAGTATTAAACAAACACATTCCAAATAAATACACTACAGTATATCAGTGGCTACACACAGATACTCAAGACCTTTTGACCAATCACAATTCAGAATTCAACAGCAGGGAAGAACAAAAGAATAAAAAGCATAAGGTCATGGTGTTTATTTATTTATTTATTTATTTAAATAGCCTTCAAAGTGCTAAAGTAAAATTCAGTGGAGAAGAAGAAAAGGAAAAGAGGAAGGACAGGAAGATGAGCGGAATTGATGTGGGAAAGTGACAGTGCTATTTAAAGAGCTGATCCGCAGTGTTAATGCACTATTAGCACGATCCGGTTTCAGCCGGCGGTTTGCTGGAGCCATTTGGGCTTCGGTCGGATTTCATGTAGCTGTCATGTCGCTTCTGCACAATTTACTCAGCGGTGGAGGGGAGGAGGAGGAGAGGTGGTGAAGGAGAGATAAACGATGGGAATGTGTGGTCAGTGCACATGTACACAGATATCAGTTACACAACGGCCTTCATGACACACACACACACATTAAACACTGAGGATAAACACACACTGAGCCTCTCACAGGGACGTTCAAGGGTTTTGCTTTTATATTCAGTCTGTAAACAGGAAGTGGAGAGTCTGCTTGTGTCACTTCCTGTCTCTTATTCTCTTCGTGTTAATCCTAATTTACACATTTCACACTAAAGGTACAGTTATTTAGATAAAAATGTGTTTTGTACTATAGAAACAGTGTAAAAAGTGAGAGCAGGGCTGCGTTACATTCCAAAGTGTATTTCACAGGGTGCTCCCTACTCCCTACTCCCTACTCCCTGCTCCGTGTAGAGGGAATGCTGGTTAAGGGACGTTCCTTCAATAAAATCCAACCATCCGGAACACCCTGCGACATCATCACTAGCGCAGACGTCACTTCCTCCAGGTGTTACCATGGTAACAGATGCACCTCAGGTACCTGTCGCTGCTGCGGAAATTAAATATTGAATATTTATTAAAACAAAAGTCCTTTTTCAAGCTCCAGTTTTTTTGGAGCAATGACTGATGGTGGATTTTTTTTTTTCCTTTTTTGCTGCAGTGAAGACGTTGTTCACGTGTTCCCTAAACTGTTCGTTGTTCCCGATTAACCTGCGTAAGTCTGGTATGTATGCGGCTAAATTCCCACTGGACAGAAAGGACGATTTTAATTGAGATATTTAACACCATAAAATATTTATCAATTGTATAAAATAATGAATTGAATATTTAATACTGAATTATAATTCACCAAATCCTGACTGTGTTCTGTGATGCCCCTGTTTGAATATTTGTAATTGTTCGCTTCTCTATTTGTTCATTAAACCTTTTAACTCCAGTTGCATCCAGCTCAGCCTCGGTTCCAAGCACACATTTAAATATTGAATATTTATAATACATATTTAAATATTACTGTTTAAGATGTGGAATCTGCCTTTAAATATAAATATAATAATTAAATATAACATATTTAATTCATTAGGCAGCACTGTGGCATGTGGGGTCGAGGGTTCGAGTCCCGCCTCAGGTCTGTTGCGAGTGGAGTTTGCATGTTCTCCCTGTGTTTGGTGAGTTTCCTCCCCTTCGTTAGGTACGTCTGTTCAACTGCTCATTAGCTCAAAAATCAGTGCATTTAGGCTTGTAGACCTGATCAAGACGGTCTGCTGAAGTTCAATCTGAGCATCAGAATAAGGAAGTAAGGGGATTTACGTGACTGAGTGTGGCACGGAGTATTTCCCAAACAGCTGATCTACTGGGACTTTTACACACAAACATCTCTAGGGTTTACAGAGAATGGTGTGGAAAAGAGAGAATAAAATGCCTTGCTGATGTGGAAGGTCAGACAAGAATGGACAGACTGGCTCGAGCTGATAGAAAGGCAACAGGAACTCATATAGGATCTATGCTGAAGAGCATCTCTGAACACACAACACATGGAACCTTGATGCAGACCACACCGGGTGTCGCTACTGTCAGCTAAAAACAGGGAGCTAAGGCTAAAGGTCACATGGCCTCACCAAAATTGCACAGTAGAAGATTGGGAGAACATCACCTGGTCTGATGAGTCTCAATTTCTGCTGCGACATTCGGCTGGTCGGGTCAGAATTTGGCATAAACAACATGAAAGCATCGATCCATCCGGCCGTGTTCTCATCCCTGAGTATCGTTGCTGCCCGTTTCCACCCCTTTATGAGCACAGGATAACATTCCATGTCACAAAGCTAAAATCATCTCAAACGTTTGTTCAGTATGACAGTGAGGTCACTGGACTCACACAGCCTCCACAGTCACCTGATCTCACTCTCACTCCAATAGAGCACCTTTCTGACGTGGTGAAACGGGAAATTCAGATCCTGGACGTGCAGCCGATAAATCTGCAGCTCTTATGTCAATATGGAGCGAAATCTCGAAAGAATGTTTCCAGCACCTTCCAGAACCAATGTCATGAAGGACTAAAACAGTTCTGTGGGCAGAAGGGGTCCAACCCACAGCCCTTGTCACAGTAGGTACAGTTAGAAGATCTCGTTACAGTGGCAGCTGAATGTAGGTGGGACAGTTTAGACACCTAGTGAACATTTTGTCCCTGAAGTTGACGTGTTGGAATGCAGGAGTAACGAGTTGGGTGACTTTGACACGTATCAAATTGTGATGTGATGTGATGTGATGTATAGACAACTGGATCAGAGCATCTCCAAAACTAAAGCTGTTATGAGATGTTCCTGGTCTGCAGTGGTCAGGACAGATCAAAAGTGCTCCATGGAAGCAGAACCAGTGAGCCAGTGACCGGGTCCTGGGTGGCCAAGGCTCACTGATGGGAGTGAAGGCTGGCCCGTGTGGAGCTGATCCAATAGAAGAGCCCGTTTAGCTCACACTGGTTCCACTAGGAGGGTGTCAGAACACACAGCGCATCGCTGTTTTGGGGGCAAAAAGTCGACCTGCTCAACATGAGACAGGTGGTCATAATGTTATGGCTGATTTGGTATATAAATATTTATATACCGCATATTTTGTAACTTTATATTAAGAATGTAAAGCTTGTAGAAAGTGTCATGTGTGTATTCTTCTGCTGAAGCCTCAGAGTCTGGGAGCTGGATGTTGAATTTTTTATTCGCTCTGTATCTCTATCCCCTCCTCAGACTCTGGAGTGTCCTCGAGCCCACGCTGTAATGTCTGCAGCGCCGGTGTTAAGCAGGAATGATCGATTCCACATTCCTGGGGAAGAATATGACACTTTCTTATGGATCCCTGAGAGGAGAAGAGACAGACCTGCTGCCCGCTGTTTCTCTTCTCCGTCTTTCACAACGCCGAGGTCAAACGAGTCTGGGTCGAGAGAGAGAGAGAGAGAGAGAGAGAGAGAGACGGGGCTGTAAAAGCGACTCGAGGGACTTCAGAGAGCTGGATAATCACATCATCAGATTGGGAGTCAGAAAGCGAGTCAGGACACTCAGTGCTGAATAAAATCAGCTACTTATAGAGATTCGGGGCTTCAGGAAACTACAGTGAGGATTAAATTAGAAAATCTGATTAAACAAACAACTAACATCAAATAACAACTAGTGACAAAGAACAGCTGGTGTCAAATACCAACTAGCATCAAAAACTCTGCTAGCTTCTCAAACAACTAGCATTAAATAGCAACCAGTGACAAATAACAGCTAGCGTCAAAGAACTAGCATCAAAAGACAACTACTTTCAAACAACTAGCATCAAATAACAGCTAACGTCAAATAACTAGCATCAAAGATGACTAGTTTCAAATGACTGACATTAAATAACAACTAGTTCCAAACAATTAGCATCAAATAACAATTAGCGTCAAAGAACTAGCATCAAAGTACAACTATTTTCAAACAACTAGCATTAAATAACAACTAGCGTCAAATAACAACTAGCAACGGCTGCATAAATACAACATTTAAAAAAATGAAATACAGATTTATTTAAAAGTAGCATCAACTAGCAAACAGTAACTAGCATCCAATTAGAATTAGCGTCAGCTGCACCAGTGCTTTTGGAAACTCAGCAGCATCAACTAAGTAATAATGACTAGCATTACATAGCAATTAGCATCAAATAGCACTTGACACTAATGAGCATAACTAAATTCAGCAGCTGAAGAAATTTTGCAAACAACTAGCATCCAATCATGATTAGCATCTGCTGCACATTTGTATTATTTTCCGTTTTTGGACTTTTCATAGTACAGGGTAGGTGCTGTGTGGGTATCGAGGTAGTACTAAGAGTTTTACTACTGTAACTTGGGCAAACACCAGGGTACTTACTGAGTACCACAGTGAATACCAAAGTTCAGCAGGCGTCTAATATGGTATAATTGTACGTACTGGACTGTATTAGATATATAAGAAGCTACTTTGATGGTATAAGCACACTTATAGCTACCATATTAGTTATTAGAAAGGAAGATTCCTGATGGTAAGATATTTACGTACTGTATGTGACTGAGCATCTTGACTTGAAATGTTAGTCCTGGATCAACACCATGTTAAGACATTTTATTTATATTTATATATTTTATTTTATTTTTCTATACAAGTTTATTTTTCATAAGTTTACATTTGTATGTACTTTATAAAACGTTACATGAATAAACATGTGTTTGCTTCCATAAACAGACTAAATTTATGTTGGTATTTTGTGTAATTTGAATATGTGTTAATAATTTCAATGTGTTTATTTTGCTTTACCTTTTTTTTCTTTTAAATGTTATATGCACACAAGTCACTTTAACATTTAACATGTCACTTTACTGCATATTTGCACACCCCTGGACATTCCGTCCCCATTTCAATATTTTTATTTTCCACTTGTACAATTACAATTTTTCATTGCAATATTTTCCATTTGTACACTTAATGTATAGTATAATGTATAGTCTTTACTTACTTACATTTTATATTTTATATTCTTACATTTTACATTTTATATTCTATATTTTATATTTTATTTAATTTTATTCTCTTAGGTCAGGGCAGTTGCCTAAGCATTTCACTGCATATCGTACTGTGTAGGATTGTGTATGTGACAAATAAAATTTGAATT
Organism: Clarias fuscus; assembly: GCA_030347435.1. Taxonomy (NCBI): domain Eukaryota; kingdom Metazoa; phylum Chordata; class Actinopteri; order Siluriformes; family Clariidae; genus Clarias; species Clarias fuscus. The sequence continues at coordinate 23,170,037 of CM059228.1, forward strand.
AGATTTTTGAATTTGATACTTATGTATTGTAAGCTTCTGGAAATTTTTACGGAAAATATATTTAATATTAGTTTAAATGATTTAAAACTATGCAAGCTGTTTGGTAAAGTTTTCTTTAAACAAATGAATAATGTAATTACTTAATTTATCATAAAATCATAATTATATTACATATAAATGTACAAATAAAATAACATTTATTAATTTATTTACACTTCTTTTTTTTTTTCCTTTAAAAAATCAAAACAAAAATTCTTATTTCTGATGACAACAAAAACCTAAATGGAGCCCAGGGGAGTTTTAAACTCTACGCTACAGTGGCACTGCGTCACTATAATGTCTAAAGCAATGACCTTGAGTGAGAAGATTAATCAGAAATAAACAGCAGAGGAAGCTGGAGAGGCGCTAACGGCTACGCTAGCTCCTCATCAGAGGCCACTTCATGGCCTTCACTTAGCACACAGATGGAGTCGTGCAGGAGCAGGAAGTAATCGAGCAGAGCCCGTGGCGACACTCGTCTGTTTACCACCAGATGTCCGGCGGGAAATCAGCGCCCGGGTTCAATTCTCTCCATCTCGGCTGTTGGGTTTTTTTTTTTCTTTCTTAACAAAGTGCATGCTGACCTTTCAACATGCAGCGTCCCTCCGAGAGAGTCGATGTGGAACTCCCCGGTGACGGACAAAGGACAGACCCACTGCTGCACTGCCACTCTAAAACACTACTGTGTGTGTGTGTGTGTGTGTGTGTGTGTGTGTGTGTGTGTGTGTGTTGCATTTCCCAAACCCTGCACATACTCTCAAACCTCCAGCTTTTCTTTTCTTTTCTTTCTGTCAGTAACACAGGAGACACGCTGTGGAGAAACAGCAGGAGAATTGCCGTACTTTCTGGGCTAAATGGCACTTTTTTTTCTTTCTTCCTTTTTTACATTTTTAGTCAAACAGCAGAAAAAAGCAAATGTATTATTAATATAATGTAAAGTGCGCCATTTAAAATGTAGCGTTTCTTTCTATTAGTGTACTTATAGTAAGACCTTTACTATAATATTTACAGTAACTTAAACTATGTGTAGAATTGCCTAACATAGTGTGTGTGTGTGTGTGTGTGTGTGTGGTGATTGTGTGTGGGATAAACAAAGCATTTCTGAGCTCATCTGTCTTTCTGCACGATTGTTCATAAAGGAGATTTTTTCCTATTTTGTACGGATGTTTTTTTCTCCTTATTTCTGTTTAATGTAACAGAGGAAAAGCCAAAAAAAAAATACAAAGTTGAAAAAAAAAGAAAATTTTTGGGTCGTTCCTGCAATGTCCTGATGGAGGCGCTTAGGGCATGAGGTACACCCAGGACAGGGTGCCAATCGCGGGGCACACACACACATACACACACCCTCATTCACACACTGTGGGTAATTTAATAACGCCAGTTAACCTAACCTACATGTCTTTGGACTGAGGGAGAAAACCAGATTACCCAGAGGAAACCCACCAAGCACGGGGAGAACATGCAAACTCCTTGCACACAGAGACGGGAATTGAACCTGGCCGTGGAGGTGCAAGGCAATAAAAGTGCTAGGCAATAAACAAACAAACAATAAATAGAACAATTGGTGATTCAAATAAACATTAAAAAGCAACTTATTTTTTTATTTGCAATTATTTAGATTTTTTTTCATTTCTTCATAAATTGCATTTATTCTCATTTCCAATTAATCATTTTCTCCTATATTGCTCTTTTTCTTATACTGTATAACTACAAAATATTCATTGAAAAAATGTATGTAAAAAATTTAATATTAAAATGTTTTATTTATTAATTCTAACATGATCTTCCTAGAAGTTTGAATACATTTAGTAATATTTTATATGTATATTATATTTACATTATTATTATTATAACATGTTGGATATTTTTTATCATAAAATTATTCTTTGATCAATACACTTTCTCTCAGACACTAAGAAACAATTTATTATTATTATTATTTACATTTCTTTAATTAAAACAATGATGTATGCTTGGCATGCTTCGTTATAATGACTTTTTTAGAATTTATTTAAATTATTTTACAATTTCTTAAACTTTATTTAACAGATAATTTTATTTTTTAAAAATTAAGTAAAAATTTTTACTTGATAATTTATGTATTAAATTTTGCAAAACAAAATGCAAAAATTGAAAATGATTTAATGTTTTAACATGTAGATACATCCGTTAAAAATATACGCAGATTTGCAAATTTCTTCATTAGGCAAAGTATATTGTGATAAAATGCTAATTATTTTCACCATGGTACAGTGAGCTATACAAGAGACAGTGAGCTACTGTAGCACCAAAAGTAACACTAATGGCACAAACACTAAATAGAGGCGCTGAAGTGCGGAAGTTCTGCTGGATATAAAATCATGCGTCTGTTAAATATTCACAAGCGTAATGTAACTAACACAATTTTGTTTATTTTATAAAAAGAGCATTTATTTCAAAGTTTTTCCGCTTCGTAGATTGAAGCACATAATAAAGCAACAGTACAATGTTCATAAAATATAAGTGTGATGCTGTAACAGTTTCTTACATGTCGAAATACTGATATTTGTATGTATACTAAAATAAGAACTTTTAAAATTGTACAAATAGTTACCATAAAATCGACATAGAAATTAGCCGTTCTTTCACCGCGACAGGACAGATTGCTATTTTTTCCCATAAGGGAGAATAAAATACACCAAAAAATATTAAAGAATAATAATAATAATAATAATAATAATAAAAAAATGAAGACACTGAAAATAATGATAGTCATAATAATTATATCATAATAAAATAATAATCGTAATAATCATAATAAAAAGACGTACGTGAAACCGGTAGTCGTGAGTTTGATCCTCAAGAGACGTATTCGCACATTGGTACTGTACACAGGTTATATGGGTTTTAGTTTGTTTTTAGGATATAGTTTTCGTTTTTAAAAAAGAAATGCACTGCGCTGCGAGAGTGTCCATGATTTAAGGCGGTTTCTGAGCTCACGTGTCTTTCTGCGTGATTGTTCATCAAGGAGACTTTTTCCTTTTTTTGTACGGATGTTTTTTTTCTTCCCGATTTCTGTTTAAGATAATACAGAGTAAAAGCAAAAAAAATAATACAAAGTTGAAGAAGAAGAAAAAAAAAAAAAAAGAAGACAATTTTTGGGTCGTTCCTCCGATGTCCTGATGGAGGCGCTGTTGATGAGGGACACGTCTCAAATCGCTGACGTATTTCCGTGTGGTGTGGTAATAAGGCAACAGTTTTTCTCTCTCCCTCTCTCTGGTGTGAGCTCGTTCACAGTATCAGCAATCATCGTGGAATACGTCGCGTCCCACACGCGCGCGCCGCTTTGACTTTCCGCACGTCCCGTGTCAGAGGTGTTGGTTTAATATTTTGTGTCATTTTTTTTCTTTATATATTTATATAGATTTTTAAAATTCCTTTTATTATTTTTTTTTTCTAAAATTTTTTTTCTGCTCCATCTGTTCCGATCACGCCTACGTTAAAGATTCCTAGCAGTATACTCGACGTATACTGGAACAGAAAAATAAAAGGAAAAATAAAAGAACCTAAATAGATGAAAGTCGTGGAATTGCTTATAGTAAACGTCACACAGCACACGTCGTTAGTGGAAGTGATGGAAAAGGGGGGCGGGGAAGGTGTTTAGGGTGGGCGGGTTTTTGTTTTCGCGAAGACGAACGTGATCCGTCGTTAAGAGTTGTCTTCGGTTGCAGAGTCTTTGGTGCCGTACAGGTCGGCTAGTTTTTTGAATCGCGGTCCCCAGTTCTGAAGGTAGTCGTAGTCCAGGTCCGAGTCCGTGGTCACCGATTCCAGGGAGCTGAGCGAGCCGGCGATGGAGCCCCGCCCCTCGTAGCCGTACACCTGGATGGAGTCGTACGGAGGTGCGGTGGGGTCGTTGTCAGCGTCGCACACCCGCGTCTTGATGAACTCGTCTACGTCGACGCCGCCGCCGCCGGGTCTGAGTCCGGCGCGGACACTGTAGCTCAGCTCGGGCTTGATGTCCTTACGTGGCAGGAAGCCGTTGATGCCATCGGGGTTCTGCAGCGTGGCGATGTCGAATGCTTCGGTGTCCTCCTCGCCGCCGCCCTCGTCGTCGTACGTGATGATGTTCTCGCGGATGTCCTCCTCCTCGAACACGATCAGGGGCTCCTTCTTCTGGCGGCGCAGAGCCACGAACAGCACCACAATCGCTGTGGAAAGACAACCGAGTAGTCACATTCTTAATTTGTTTGTTTATTTACTTACTTAGATAGATATATTTAAAAGTACAAAAAAGTAGGCGGGGTCAATACAAATAAAAAAATTTGTCACAGAATCAGAGATTGTAAGTAATAACCACTGAAGGCAGGTAATAAACCCGTATAAAACTCATCCAGACATTAAAAATACAAAAACGGCGGCACTGTCGTGATAATGTTTCTGTAAATTATATCGCATCGTCGAAATATTTTCCACGCATCTGTGAAACGTGGAGCGGCGAGCGTTTACCGAGCAGGATGACGATGCAGGCGAGGATGGCGATGAGCGCTCCGGTGCTGAGGCCCGCCGGGAGGAACAGCGGCTCCACGTTACAGGACAGGATGGTGTGTTTGGAGTCGCAGCTGCACACTCGGATCAGGAGGGTGTTGGTGCTGCTGAGAGGAGGCACGCCGTTGTCGCTGATCTCGATGGGCAGAGCGTAAACGTCCTGCGTCATCCTGCTGAAACTTTTCCGGATCACCACCACCGTAGCCGTGCTGTCTGTAGAGTTCAGCAAGAAACAACAGATGGACGAGAAGGTCACGGCAACGAACACAAGCAGTGAGATTCTGATCCCTTACAGTTTGGATTTTATTTTTATATAATTTGTTGTTCATCAGTGTACTGTTTGTTATTTTCTATTTGGGCTAATTAAATAATTTGTATATTCTGTCCATCTATTTAATTGACTTAATAGACTGAATGATTCTGATTCACGTGATAGATTTTCAAAAGAACTAGAAACACTCTAACTAATAACTATAATAACTATAATAACTCTAATAAGTCTAATAAGTCATTCTCTTGATTAAGTATTTCTGGTTCTTTTGTTCCGTCCCTTCTGTCACAGTGACTCTGATTCCTATACTGTAAAAAACTGATCTTTATTCTCATGAGAAAGTAATTCTAATTGCTCTGAACTCTTCTTATAAAGCGATTGTGACTCCTTTGATAAAGTTATTCTGGTTTTTCTTTAAAAAGAAAAAAAATAACCTTCTGGTTCTTCTGCCAAAAAAAATTATTGGGAATATTTTGCTCACGTTTCTCAGTGATTCTGATTCCTCTGAAACAAAGTGAACGATAAGATGTAAAAATACTCCGTTTCACGACACAGAAAACACTAATGTCTGTGAAATGCTGCAAAACGATCCTGTGCTGTAATGTATGACGAGAATTAACGTCCGATACGAATGTCAGCGAATCTCCAGGCTTTTCCTTGAGCGTGTCTTTATTCACGTCAGACAGCCAGAAAGTCTGTACGACCTCAAGCATGAAAACGATCCATTACGTGTTTATATCGCTAATAACCGGCAGTAAGACGATCTGAATCGGTGTTTAATGCTACGCGTTACAGGACCGCTGCTATAAAATCTACAGCGCTGGTGCGGGTCAATGGTGCAGACTGCTGAAATTAGCGATCAGAACATTCATCTGCTGTTGAAGTGTAATCAGAGCAGCGGTGGAGGAGGCCATATTGGTTTTATTCCAGCGGGGGAAAAGCAAATGGATGAGTGCCAACACACTTTCCCAGAGCGCAAGGTCACAGACTCGGAGGAAAGATGGAGCGAGTTCATTTAGGGGCCTGCGGATCGGTAATTTTCCCTCCCCGCGGAGTCGTTGTCTTCAGAGCTCTAATGAGACGCCTTCAGTGCTCAGATGGCGTGACACGCTCTAACCACTCTATCAATCTCCGCTTATCTATTAGCTTCCTATATAATATTCTCTGTAGCAGATTACCATGGGCACTGTAAAGCACAGCCTCGTCACTGAGAACAGGAACGAACGGCTCCTCTGGGTCTCGCCGCGGGTCCGGGTGTTATAGAAGGAGCTGCTTGGAGCTCGGGTTAGATATACAGCGATAGACTCCACTTGTGTAATGATGTAATTATTATTACTGAGTGATCGACACATGTATTATAATGTTGAGGTGAAGGCTCACGCAGGTTTAGGCTTTTCTTTTTTTTAGGATGTGCAAAACAAACCACACAAACAGTATGAAAGCAGGAGCGAGGCACAAGCTGGTAAACGTTAGAGAGGGAAGCACACAGCCAACAGAACTAAACAGGGTGTTTAATGAGACATAGAAAGACGCTGCCAAAATTAATCATAGTCATGTAACTTGCTGGGGCTGATGGGTAACGTACTTTAATATCTCTCTTTAAGACAGGACCCTGAAGTAAGAGAGCGCTCCCTGAGCATGAAACAATCCTCGAAAATGTCCCGTGTGAAGACCTCATGCTAGAGGTACCACCAGCGCCGAGGACGTCTTTCTGGGCCCGAGCTCTCCCACATGGCCTACGAAGCAGCCTCGTAAGACCCAAGCTTCGGCTCCGTCACAGATCAGCTCACGCCTCAAACGCATCAAACGGTCCGTTTTGTCCCATTTTCAGCCCAGTGTCTATATTTATCCCTGGCCCAGTGCCTGTCGTAAGCTCCAAGCCCCAGCCATAGATAAGCGCTGGATTTAGCGAAGCCTACACGCATGCTAAGTCCAGGTCCAGTTCTCAAGCTTAGTCCTATTCTGATCCCCCATCCAGGGCTCAAACCCCACAACACAGCTCTAGGAGGAGGGATGTTCTGTCCCGGGTGTCCCCTGGAGAGCGCTGTGGTCACATGTCCAGGCATCATGTCACTGTGCTCTCACTTCCTGTTCACCCAGTCCAGGTGTGTTGTGTTGTGTGTTGTGTTCTCATTAGATTTATTCACCCTGTTAACTACTCAACACACTTAGTTTTCTGTTTCCTTCGTTAGGTTTGTTGTTGGTGACCCTTGATTCATGTTTTGTTTTGCTTATGTATGCTAATGCTAAGCTAACAGTTGTTAGCCACAGCCATTGTTTTTATTAATTTATGTATTTTTCTAATTGTGATGGTTGTGTGAGCCGCGATTTCAGGAGCGACCCCGACCCTCTCGCCTGCACGTGCTGGACTCGTATGCAGGTTTCTGAAGACACATCACGTTAGCATCACGTTGTGAACAGCACTCCATGTTCATGTTTAGGTATGGCTAACTTTTATATATGATTCAAACTGACCCTGAGTACACTGTACTGTGAGTAAAGGTGCTTTCACACTTGGCCCAAAGTTCTTTCTGTTCGAGTTATATAAACGCTCTGTATCGTGGCCGGGCGTGACCGTGCTCAAGTCCACTTGAAGATGATATTAGGCATTGCTCATCTTTTGACTTCCTTTTGTTCTCTTCTTGTTTTTGTGTTTATTGTCAGCTTACAAACTGATTAAACTGCACACTGCCACCTGAAAGTGTAAATATGCAAGTGTACCTGTGTACAGACAATAATAATAATAATAATAATAATAATAATAATAATAATAATGTGAACGCTGGAGGAAGGAGGTTGGGGAGCAGCTGTTCCCAGTCGCTGTACAAAGAAGTCGTGCTTAGTGTGAAAACAACCTAAGATCACCTGAGCACAGTGGACCAGAGCACAGGACAAGTGTTCACAATGTGACAGGCTTTGAGTTCAAGTGTACTGAGATCCGTGTCCGAGTCCCAAGTGTGAAAGCAGACTTAGTAAGGCATCTGAGTAAAATGATAAATAATTAGATATTTTATTGATCCCGAAGGAAATTCCAGTGTAAATAAAAAAAAAGTAACTGCGATTATCTATAAAATCCATCTTCAGTATGCTAGAAACAATACTCTGACAACTAGAATTTGCACATATTTTCATATAATTTATCAAATCTATTAAAAAATGTTTTCTTCTCTTCACATGGAACAGGTGAGTCTGAGTCCTCCTACAGTATAGTTAAAATCTGATATATCCGGTTTGTGGTCATGTGACCAAATCTCCTCTTTATAATGCAATCTCCCTGATACGGATCGGAACCACAAGCTCACGGAGTGAATGTGAAAATGAGGACGATGAGTTCCCTGCTTCATTAAACCGCCTGTGAACAGGAAGTCAAAGGTTCTACACCAGACACAATGGACAGTGAGATAATCTAGTGGACTTTAAAACAAAAAAAACCCTCAAGTCTGTTTCCTTTATATTTATAGAGAGTCTCAGATAAGGACGGCCGGTCTGAGCGACCCAATCCGCCTCGGTCATATCTCCAGCGTTTGAAGAGTGGCGAGAGAGAAAGTGCTCGTTTGCTCTCTCATTATAACAGATCAGACTGAGGAGAGAGAGAGAGAGAGAGAGAGAGAGAGAGAGATCTGTTATCTCTTGGTCTTTCTCTCTTCACTTCTGTCGTCCACAGACACTCAAGTAGCCGTCTATAAAGAGGGTTTATCTCCAATTTGAAATGATCCATTTAAACTGCATTTATCATGAGCTTTCTTTCCTGCAGGAGCGACGCTCAGGACGCTACACGTCTCTCATGGACTTCATTACACACTTAAAAGTGGAGCTTAATGATCTGGGAAGTGACCATTTACGAAAAAGCCATTTTATACAGAAAACTTCGAGTGGTTAGAATAATGTTTTATATTTCTAATTCTTTATTTTGAGTCCAAAAAGAAGCCTCTAAAAAATTAAAACCAAGTTATTCAATTCCTTAAACTTATTTCTTTTCATGATTAAATAATTTAATGTAAATCGATTTGAAATCCTATAAATCATCACTTTATTATTTATTAAGATGAAATGCTTTCCTAATTATACTTTGAATGTGTATATTTCAATATATAATTTGAATGTGAAGTTACAGTTAAGTTACAGTTTCTTATCAAAATAAATCAAATCAAAGTGAAATGTTTTTGGCTAAAGCTGTGAATTCGACCACGTTTCTCTCTCTCGAGTCGTCTGATCGGAGCGGCCGATCTCAGGGGCGTGTCCTGGCTCGTGCTGTCTCGGGCTGGCGCTGATGAAGAGGACCGAGCGCAAGTGGACGTCTGCCATGTTTATCAACCACACACACACACACACACACACAGAAGCGAGTGATTAGACACCAAAACGAGTGTGTGATGTGTACGATGTAAGGCGAGTCGAGCACGCACGTCAAAAATGTCTTTCTTTTAGTTTTTGTTTGTCTCGTGACATCAGACGATTGATTCTACGAGCTGTAGCGACATTTCAGTGTCGTGTTCTTCAGACTTCCTTCAGATAAAGGACATCTGAGTAAAAATCAACGGAGCGAGTGTGTAAAGGGAAAAGAGACAACATGTGCGTTTGAAACAACCGTACTGAAAGCCCTGGCTGTAAACAGTGAAATCACGAGGTTATACGTGGATGAGGTCAAACATCCAACATCTGTGGTCCAAACTCAAGCCTGAGTGAAACTTCAGAAGAGTGAACTAACTAATATATAAAGTACATACAGTATAACGTACGCATTAAAATACTATAAAGTGATCATTTTTATTGCCGTTTGCAGCCACCGTGTTTATGCTAACGCTAGCTAGCTAGTTTACTGCCCCAGATAATCAACTCAAATTAACAACTTAGCTAGTAAAGTGTAAAAAAATATGCTAACTAATAATAAGTAAATAAAAATAAGCTAGGTATTTAAAGCTTAACTTAATCGTCATATTTTATTTAAAAGATTATTTGAAGTGCCTGTCACTCACGTGTTTCAAGTAAACAAACAATTCATTACCTTCAACGCAAACATCAGTCTATATAAACTGCATAAGACTACAATTATTTTACTATAAAAGTGTTGATTGTTAAATAAATGTGATGTAGTGTACGTATAAATAAATCGATGAAACCTCGTAACTCAGGAGTTTCAGGAGAGCAAAAAAAAAATAAATTTTTTAAATTCACTTGAAATGTCAATGAAAAAAATAAAGAAATTGTACAAATGTATCCAAGACAAATGCAGCATATATATATATATATATATATATATATATATATATATATATATATATATATATAGCACAGAGTAAGTAACATGTTGCACTAAAAATAATTAATATACACGAAAAAAACGCTTTTGAGGAAAAATTGAGTTACGGGGTTTCATCAGAACACCGACGAAATGAAACACGTGATTGTGACCCATGAAGGTTGATTACAGTAAGACGTCACTCTTTGGTGTTTGTTAGACGCACCTCTGTTGTCCTTCAGAGAGAAGTTGTGGTTATTGGCCACTCTGGGCGGGAGGCTGAAGTGGAAATGCTGCCGGTGCGCCATCTCGTCTTTATCCACCGCGCTCACCGTCTTTATGGCCTGCGGAGGCGAGCGATCAGCACGTCAGACACGTCACAATCAACAGAACACGTTTCAGTTACAGTGTGTTTTCTCACATTATTCATCAAAAATAAACCTGATTTAACAGACACTGTATACATCGAGTCCCAGCATTCATCAGGTTTAAATCATTTTACTCATCTAGAGAACCACATGGTTTTATGGCTCTACATAGAGCAGTGCAGGAAGACTAAAAAGAACTCCACAGGGTCCTAAGGTCCCAAATTTACTGTGAAGAATTCGTTCTTGTAACATCTATTTTCATCAAAAGTTACAAAGATTCTCAGCAGACAAATGTATAAATGAAATGATAAATACTCGATGAGCCTGCGACTTTGTTCATGTGGAATTTAATTACACTCTCATAAGCATGTTGTAGAAAATGTACAGCGCCATCTGTTGAATTTTGGAGTGAACTAAGAATTTTAGGTGTGACCGTGAGGTGCGCGTAAAGTAGGTGTGAGATCTCGTTTATTAATTAGATTTTAATCGTACACTCATTAACATGCATTAAAAAAGTGCCATCTGTTAAATTTTGAGATTAACTAATACGTTTTTTAAGTTAGATTTTTATTTATTTATTTATTTATTATGATATAAAAAAATTACAAATTTTAATTTCTTTAAATTTCAAAGGAGCAGATCTTCTCTTCCCGCAGGCCAACTGCGATGAAACAAAGCCCATATGTTACCTCAAGCTCGGCCAAATACACCTGTGAAAACCCCATTAAAATTCATTCAGTAGTTTTTATGTGATGCGTGCACAAACATACAGGCAGACAGACAAAAATTGTAAAAACCATCTTGATGTGCTCCATTACTCATCTTACATCCCCAAAAATTATTTCTTTGCAAATATTGTCAATGTACTAATTGTCAATGTACTTTGCAGTTTTATTATAGCCAGCGGAAATATTATTGCTGAACAAATTTTATTAAATTGTTAAGCACCAATAGGATAAGAAAGGGATGCTTAAACACTTTTTAAAATTTGATTAGAGATGAGATTAAAATTCTATACATTCTTTATAATTAGTATGTCGTAATCTTATATATTAGCAAAATTAACTTTTCATGCAAAAGAACAAATTCTTTACATTATATTTATATTAAATGTAAACTTTTCCTGCGCTGTTGTATGTAGAACCGCTAAACCCCGTTTAAGACCGTCACTTTGTTTTCCAGTGTTAAAGTTACACTTAGGGGGTGGAGCTAGAAATATAACTTTTTTTCTTTTTCTCATTTAATATCTCGCATGTCCATGTCAGTTCTGTTTGACTTTGTAAATGTCTTTGGCGGCTTCCTGCGTTCCTGACAGGGAAGAACTGTCCGTGTGAACGCTGTCTCGCGCTTAATGAAGTCTGACACGTTCCGGCAGAGGAACTGTACAATAGTTATGCAAATTTCCCTTTAATTCAAAAAGAAAGTTCTAGAGTGCAGACGTGAAACATCAGTCTTCCAGATGACTCATGTTTCTTTTAGAAGCGTTTTATTTTTAAGTGTCTCTGACTCAGGCGGTGAGATAACGGCACCGGGACAGAAGACGATGATGAAGAGCGTTACCGTTCCGGGAGCGATGTTTTCACACATCAGCACTTCATCCTGAGTGGCGAACTCCGGAGCGTTGTCGTTCACGTCCTTTACCTTGATGTTCACTCGTACTTTAGCGTCCTGATGATGTCCACCTGAAACAGAGTAAAGCACATCAAGTCAAGTCAAGTCGGCTTTTATTGTCATTCCCACCATATACAGTCAGTACACAGTGAAACGAAACAACGTTCCTCCAGGACCAGGGTGCTACATACATGCAACAACATAAATTTACAACACACATTTTTACATTTTTAAGTTAACCACACACACACACACACACACACACACACACACACACACACAGAGCTTAGCTTAAATACAGTCGATGCCTGCTCACTAAATGAATCTATTTTTGAGCTAAACAGCATTCTTTTCACAGAAATAAAGGCATGATTAGGGGTTTGAAACTGCAATCTGTGCAGGAAATCAGAGGCCCGGAGCCGCGCTGACCACACGAAAGCCGACTGGAAGGAAAGTCTGGCCGGTGTGGCCAGGGAAAGAATGAGAAAAACAAGACTGCTCTGTAATTAGGAGGCCCAGAAAGCCGAGTGCAGAGGCGTTACCGATCTCTGTAGCGCTGACGGAGATGTTGTGCCAAGCCTGCGTCTCTCGGTCCAGAGGCCGCGTGGTTTTGATGATGCCGTCCTCAGGGTTAATGGAGAAAAACTCCTCCAGATCTGTGTAGCTAGGGATTAAATATCTAAAAAAAACACAAGAGAGAGACGTGTAGAGCTCAGAGATGGAGCAGAGCAGAAAAAACACACAGAGTTCAGCAGGGTTCATACACGAAGAAGATTCTCTTAGTGCTGAAGAGAAACGAACACAGAGGCAGAGTTTAACGCCGCGCCGCATCGCTGATTAATATTTAATGATGTACATGAGAATTATTATATTAATACACACTTTCTTGCTGTAACACATTATCGTTGCTATAGTAACGGATCCTTCACAGGGGCGTGTACGATGTGCGATGGTGTAAAGAAACAAAACGCTGTGTTAATACTCTGAGCTTTGATCTTATTTTTAAGGATCATGGAAGGAGTCTCCAGTGTGAGCGCGCTGTCAAGTCGTACGAACAAAACGCATTTCAAGAGAAAGACAAGAGAGAGGCGGGTGAGGGAGGGATCGACCGTTTATATCTGCTGCAGCGTAAGTGAGAGCAGAAACTGACTCAAACATCACATGTCAAAAATATTACGCTGTTCTTAAACATATTTTCAATAATTGTTTGAAGTTGTTGCAGAATATGAAGAATAAACCGTTTGGCTCAGCTAAGATTTGTAAATTTGTTTTAAATACCGAACAAATTAACAAAATAAAAGTTGAATCTTTATTATTAAGATTAAACATATTTAGGCACAAAGATGTCCTGAATGATTCTGAGTTCAGTGATACAAATATATGTGCCTTTTATGGAAAAAAGAGGGCGGAGCTTAGCTCAGTTCTTTATGAGCTTAGCTTTGATTGTGATCCAGACGTTCACTTTGTTGTTTTATTGTTTCAGGCTTGTGTTTATGTTTCCTGCAGTAAATTGACTCCGCCCCCCCTAGCTATATATACAGCTATCAGGAAACTGCAATTCTCCTCACAGACAGCAGAGGGCGCAAAGGATTTTACAAATTTTAAATAATGCTAGAATTGTAAACTGCGCTACCTGATGGGGCTGTTAGCGATATCCGTGTCCTTGGCGTGTACGCGTCCCACCACGGTTCCCCCCGGCGCGTTCTCCTCCACCTCGAAGCTGTAACCAGGAGCCATGAAGGCCGGCGGCTCGTCAGCGTCCTCCACAGAGATCTTCACCACCGTGGTGTCTTTATATGGCCCCCAGCTGATGAAGCGAGGGTCCACGTGTGGGTTCGTCGCCTCCACCTTCAGCGTGTAAGACCGCTTCGTCTCAAAGTCCACGTGCTGGAAACAGAAATCAGATTCCTCTATTCTTTTTGTGATTCTCTGATGTCATTAATCAGAACGCCATGCTGATTTAATTACTGATGAAATACTGTGCACGCTGGAAAACGTGCCAAGCGTACTGACGAGTTCAGATCTACGGGCTGGAAATACATCGAGCCGCAGTTTTGTGTTAACGCAATAAAAATTCAAGAGAGCGATTGAATGAATCATTTCAGTCACACGGGCGGAATTAGCCGAACATTAGCAGCTTAATTGTTTACATTAAAGACATGCCAAGAATATGAAGCACTCAGTGTGTGAATCAAGAGTCATGTCACAGTTTGATTCGGTGCTGCTGTGAATCGTTTACTATGTAACACACGGATTCATTTATAGATTCACTGATTCACTTTCCCAAACTGAGTGTCCAAAGAATTCTTATTTCTCTAATAGACTGTGATTAAAAAAACAACCCCACTAATTCTTTTATAGATTCAAACACACACCTTTTTCTTGATCTGTTCCTTTCTTATACTGTACTTTATTTTTAATACTGTATGTATTTATATATATTGCTTTAGTTCTTTCCTCAGTCTTTATTTCCTCATTATTTTCCCTCCACTAATCCAATTATCTGTTTCCTATATCTGTTCTTTTTGTTTAACGAAAATTTGGCTGGGGTTTATGCCATTGATCTCTTCCTTCTCTTCTTTCTTTCTTTACAATTTCAATGATTTATTCTTTGATTTATAGATACAAAGATCTGCTCTCTTTCTTTTCTTCTACTTTTATTTTTTATTCTTTAAATTGCTGATCCTCTCTTTTTAGATTGCTTTGCCCTTATTAATTATTTTTTTTATTTCCTTATTTTCCCTTCATTCATCCATTTGTCTTTCTTTCTTTCTTTCTTTCTTTCTCCTCTGATTTAATCAACCCCTGCCTTTCTTTATTTATCATTTCCATTTTTTATTTTAATTTTTTATCATTTTCCCTCCATTTACTGTTCCTTTCTTTCCAAAGGCTCCGCCTTCATATATCAGGCCACGCCCCATGTATGAGTCTGCAGGACTCTAAACTGTACGTCTTCCTGATTTACACTCGATGGTGACTTTATGGTAAACTGAAGTGTTAACGTCATGATGATGATAAATCTATGCTGAATAAGAATACACACACACACACACACACACACACACAATTCATTTCCCTTTCTTTATTTATTTTCTCTTTTTCTTTTCGTTTATTATTTATGTATCTATTTTCTTCCTTTAATGAAGCAGTGTTGAAAACAGACGCGACCTGGATATCTCTCCTCCATCCCTCACTCCATCTCTCTCTGTCTTACACACACACGCGCCATCTCGCTCTTTCCTTTCTTTTCTCTCATGCCATCGCTTCCTCTGACTCCATTTCTTTCTCTCTTTCATTACTCCATCACTCTTTTTCCTCCTCCACTCCTCTCTCACC